>JARHVA010000190.1:2175000-2775000 GCA_037957365.1 Torreya grandis
GGTTACACCCAAGTGTCAAGGTACTTGTAGGAAACAAATTATTTAGGCATGATGCCAAAAATCTAGTTTTTTTCATGGTACTTGCCCAAGGTGCCATAAGCATGGTTTTCACCATTAGATAAATTATTTCTCTTTTTCTTTTGATTAATTTGTATTTTTAGTTGGTTTTTTTATTTTTTAGCATCTCAACTCAATGGAGGATTACAGGATGTATAATGTAGACCTTTTGATGTCTAACCAATACCTGCTCAAAATAGTAGCTCTATTTGGATCCTACTTATGATGTGAACTATACCATTGTTGTTGCGATCTTTATTAGTAGTTGATCTTGATTCCTACAAACCTCTAAACAAGGTGTCTTCATAACCTCTTTGAAAAAGAGTGTTGTCAGGAAGGGTAAAGAAGGTTAGGCATGGGATAAATGGTCTGATTTGGTGATGTAATATATAAGTTTAATGAATGATAGGATCAAAATGTAATGTATAGTGGTTGAAGGACAAATGAAGATTGGGATTTATAGTCACACACATTATAATTGATTTTAGATTTGACTTGATTTTGTTTATGGTAGGGCTGGAGACCTTTAAAAATTATCTTAATAGGACCATAATATTTTTATATTCTTAAGGCCTAATAGATGTTATATCTGAATCTAATTTGGATTATAGGTTGTGTCGATATTTACTTCATTAATATCTTCATCAAGTAGTGAGGAACTAATTGGCTTAGCTATTGGTGCCTCAAAGAAGTTTTCAACAACAAAAACTTCTTGATTGCTTTAATTTGGATTGTCCAATAGTGCCTTGGATAAGGTTTTACTAAAGGAGGTCGATAATTCATTTTGATTGTACATTAAATCCTTAATCAAGGTTTTTCTAAGGGATGTTGAGTTTAGACTTTGGTTGTCCCCAACAACTCAAATGAGGTTTCATAAGGATATTTTTTTATGCTTGAATGTTGTCTTAGTGTCCCAAAAAAACCACAACTAAGGTGTCACCATGGAAAGAGTTCAATAATGTGTGATTCTATCATTAATAATCAACATTTTTGGGAGGATGGATGTCAATATAATGGCTAGGTTGGTTAATGTGAAAAGCATGTGTAGTGTCAATAGAAAGGTAAAAGTTAGCACAATCCTCATACATGCTACTAGGATAACTTATGTAAATGTTGAAGGAAATGTCCTCAACAACCGTAGAAGGATCATAAGTGATTTCAATTGAATTTACCATAAGTTTTTATCCAATGTAGTAATATCTACTAAGATATGTTAATTATTTGGTTGATTCTAACTCAAGTGGATCTGGTAGAAGTGTATAGCCAATGTTGTAATATCCAATAATGTATGTTGATTGTAAAGTTAATTTTGATTTGATAGGATTTAAAACTAATGTTGATATTGATGTTCATTCTACTTATGATGCTAAATTTGGTATTGGTTCCAAAATGAAACCCAATTCTAATATTGGTTCTAAAATAGAACCTGATTCTAATGCAAAAGTTGACAATAGTGTTGGCTTTAAAATGGAACTTGTGTTCTAATGTAGATGTTGATGTTGATGTTGATAAAAATGTTGGTTCCAAAGGGAAACTCGTTTGTGATGTAAATGTGTCTACAAAAATGGCCCTTTGAATTGCATTATCCATAATTACCATATTCACCTTTCGCTTAGAAATGAATGATTTGGGATGAAATAATTTTATATAATGGGGAATGTTTGGTAATGGATGAATAATGGGTTGTTACTCAATAATAACATGCTCTTCAAATATGGGCTCATTGAATATGGATCCTTTTTCAAATACAAGTGGACCATTAATGGTTTGGGTTTGGTCAAGCATGGGTGATTTTTAAAAAAATGTTGAGGATGGGTTGATTATGTTGACCTTGCTTTGGAATGGACATATTTGATCATGTTTGGGAAGGGGATCATGACATATCCTGATCAAGTAGTTATCACACTTGGACACACTTATGTCTTCAATAGATAATGGCCTTTGGAGATGTAATGATTAGATTTGATGTGGATTTAAGATCAGGTTGGATATTAGACAAGTGGATAGGGAATTGTCAAATAAAGTAGTAGCTAGATAGGTTGTTAAAGTAACCATGAGCTAATTAGCAAAGGACTGACTATATTGTTGAACTTAAGTAGTGATGAAGCAGATATATTGGTGTGGGTCTATAATTTTCCTCTTCAACACAAATAGTTACTCTATTTGACCCAAGGTATGTAATTCGTCCATAATAAAGTCAGGTGGGAGTTTGCCTCCCTCGTCTATAGTCAAAAAATAATGGTGTTCTTGTATTGTTTGAATAGAGTTTATCCAAATTGGTTTCAAATGCCATGGATCAAGATGAAAGAAAAGATTCCCTCAAATAAGAATTCATGTAAGGGTGCCACACAAAAAACATAATTATATAATTGGCCAACATAACACTAAGATGGGGTAAAGATAGCTCAAAAATTAGGTAGGGTAACACCTCATCTCATAGGTGTGGTATAGACTATGTGTTGGACTTGACTTGTTTATTGGATTTGGTCTACTCAGACTATGTAAGCAATGCTCAATTTGTGAGGTTAGCTTAACCACTCTTACTCCACACTCTCGCCATTTTATGAGTATCCTAAACCATGATCTCATCATTTTATGAGTTACCATTCTCATTCTCTCATCATTTTATGAGTTAAAACATTATGCATCTCTTAATCCTCCAGTGAGTTGAGATGCCAAACTCCCAAAAACATTTAAAATAGTCTAAAAGACCTAAAAATTAGAGTAATGATTAAAATATCCATGAGAGATATAAAGCCACAAAATCCTAAAAATTATGAAAAGGCTTAAAATCTCCATGAAAGATATAAAACCACAAAATTCAAAACATTTGTCTTGTCCTAAATCCAATCATTATCTTTAGCAACCATTGAGATGTCTCCTTCCCAAATATACCCTACTAGGGAATATCCATTATTGGTTATAATAATTTGAGTCACCTTGGGATGTGTCTTTCCCTTTCATGTATCATTGAAACTATCCAGTTCACTTTGACTTTGTTAAATAACAAGATGCTTTCTGTTGATTTTATTTTCAATTTATGTTTGCTTTCTTGTTTGTTTCCTTTTATTATTGTTGCCTTGACTTAATCCATTTTGATAATAAGGTCATCATCATGATTATCCTTTTCATCCATTTGTACTTAAGTCCATCCATTGACATACATCAACATTATCATCATGGTTTTTATCATTGGTGTGTTGTTGTCATTTATCTATTGGATCGTCAATTAGTACTTATGCATAGTATGGTGAGGTCATCATGATTCATACCATCATCTACTACATTATAAATATAGTGATATAGGTTTATATATGATTTCAATATAAAATGGTAGTTTATACCCTTTCAAGATCATTCATTATCTAATAAAATCATTTCGATCATCTTTGACCACATCACATCATCACATTTTCCTTGATCAAATAAACATAATTGAACATTCTATCTATCTATATGTTCATCTAAATGAGAATGTAAAAAATAGATTCATACACATTGGCTCATCACTATTCTCAATCTTGTCATGATCATTTTCCTCATCCATTTTCTTCCATATTAGGAGAACTACATTGGCCTAAGGTTCCTATGGACTACGTAGGTAGCGCTCAGTACCAACCAATTTTTTAGGTCAGTTTGGACACCCTTGTTTAATTCTTATTAACATCCATATTCTTCCAATATAAACTCATTATTATTCAATCATGATTGTGTTCTTCTAATCATATCTTTTATTACCTTTGAGCATTATCATGTACCTATTTTTTGTGGCTTCTTCATTCTTTGAAAATTAATTCTACAATTGCACGTACATTTGTGCCATTCATTTCATCTTTAATCTATGCAATAGGGTATATCCTTGATCTATATTTTACACTCAATCAATCAAATCAATTAGACTAATCAACAATCATAACTTACCTATTGGGACAAATCATTTAAATTAACAAGCAAATCCACCCTACTGGGGCAAATCATTAGTCAATAAGTTTGTCTTTCTTCTAATTCCAAACTCTACAACTTTTATCTTCTTTGGGAAAATCAAAGTGTGAAAATTATTTCTGGATCGATCATTCCCTAAGCCCATAATTTTCACCCTATTTGGGGTATGTCAAAGTGTGTCATTTACTTTTAGATGCATCCTTCCTGCTTCCCCCTACCTTGGGGACAATTCAATTATATTCTGTTTACCATTATAAATCAACACATGCAAGTATTAGCTCATATGGATTAATCTCATCCATGGGGTAATTTCATTTTTATTCTTGTTAATTTTCTTCTTTTCGAGGGCTTATCCATCATTCTTATTTTTTGGCCACTCCCTCGAGGGGGCATCATGGGCATTACCAAACATTGTTTGGGGCTTCCTTCTGGACTCATTTTCATTAAATTAAATGAGATTCAACAAAATGTGAACATATTATTCTTCAAAAAATATCAAATCATTTTAAATGACTTTTTCATTATTTACAAGGTCAATTCTTCACTTGTGTCTCACAATACCTTCTAAAATAGTGGCAAAACATAGACACTCAATTCTCACCACTCTCATGTCAAAATTATAATTAGAATGATTTCTATTAATAGTGAATAAATCATTAAAACACCTAAATTCTTATGCATAATTGGGGTGCATCTTTTGAAGCGTATTGCGGCATCCCTAATTAGGGCAATGTACTGTATGCAACTATTAACTTCACTTAAGTCATCTTGAGTCAAATTATGACTGTGCAAGAAATATTTTGGGATCAATTATATTGAACAGTTCTTTGACTTTAAAAATTCAAACCATTTTTCATTAATTTAATTAACATAATATTATTCTAATTGAAAATTCCATAGTTTTTTGAATTATCTATTTTCCTTAATTCATTAATTGAATTATTCTTTTAATTATGGTAAATGGCCAAATGATGACATCATCATTAAATATCAGGTATCATGGTATGATCAATAAATATTTGAATCATGACATCATCTATGACATCATCATTTTTAAATTTGTCAAGAATTTATAAAATATCAAGTAAATATATGAATTTGCAACCCATGCCTAATCAATGCCTAATATTAAATGCATTTGCCTACCAAATATAACTAGTTTTAAGACACACATCTTGAATCACATCTAATTATTAGAATCAATTATAGAAATCTATAAATAAAAGGGCCATTTATCATTATTCTCAAGTCTTTAAACATAAAGAAGTGTTTCCCTTTTATAGAGCCATTGTCATTCATCAAGCTTCACCTTTATTCTAAATTGTTCAACAATTACATGTAGTAAGAGGAGATGTTGCTTACGTAACATATCAACATTAATAAAGACCTCATGCACTACAATCTATACATAATCATGTATGTATGTTGGCTAAGAAATGATATCCATGTGGAAGGTAATCATTTTTTATTATCTTTTATTTATTTAATTATCTTTTCTAGACCTTGCTCAATCTGAGAACCACACTTAAGAAGTTACATTTGATATTGTTTTATGTTTTTTTTGCATACTAATGAGAATTAACCTCTTATACCTTCATGTGTTTACATTTGGATTTGTTTTTCTTTGACAATTTTGAAAATGATGATGTATGGATGATGTTATGATTCAAATATTTATCGACGATATCATCAATCTAGATATTTATTGATGATGTCATCATTTCAAAAAAATTGGATGATGTCATCATTTGGCCATTTTCTATAATTAGAGGAATAATTCAATTAATGAATTAAGGAAAATAGGAGAATTCTAAAAGTTATGGAATTTATAATTAGAAGAAGATTAATTTAATTAAGATAGGTTAATTAACTTAATGGAAATTAATGTGACTTTTGAAAGTCAAAGAATTGTTCAACATAATTAATCCTAAAACATCTCTTTCACAGTCATAATTTTACTCATAATGAATTAAATGAAGCTAGCAGTCGTGTATAGTTTATTTCCCTAATTAGGGATGCACCAATAAATTTTAGAGTGTGTACGTCAAGTGTGTAGAGGAATTTGGAAGTTTCAACAACTTTGTGTGTTATTGCTAGAAATGGTTGTGATTTGTAATTTAGACATGATAATGATGAAAATTGAGTGTCTACATTTGGCTTTGAATGAATTTGACAACTTTAAAAATGATGATGCCATGGATGATATCATGATTCATATATGTATTGATGATGTCATCATTTTAGATATTATTGATGATGTCATCATTCTAAATATTTTTTGATGATGTCATAATTTATCCACTTTCCATAATTAGAGGAATAATTCAATTAATGAATTAAAGAAAATAAGAGAACTAAAAAGTTATGGAATTTTTAATTAGAGTAAGATTAGGTTAATTAAGACATGTTAATTAACTTAATAGAAAGTGGTGTGACTTTTAAAATTCAAAGAACCATTTGACATAATTAATTATAAAACATCTCTTATACAGTCATAATTCTCATTGATGTAGGGGTGCAAAGGTATCAGCCCTCGAATATTTCCTTTTCATATAGACCTTTAAGAGAGGGGTGGGATTAAAAAACCACCATAATTAATTTTTAATTTCTTAATGAACTATTAAACTTTTAATCCTCACAAAGGTGAGTATATCAAAAGATAAATGATTATGTTGTAGTCTTGTGCCAGTTATTAAAGTAGATTTGTGATATTTATGTGTTGATGCTTGATTTTTATGTCAAAAACTTGATTTTATTCAAAAGATTTCATTTAGCCTTCTAGACAATCCCTAAAGGGAATGGATCCATCAATTAGATGTTGAGACTTAACATGCCATTCACCAAAGGTTTAGTCCCTTTTCCACCACTTCATCCATAATATTTCAATGAAGTGCTACTAGAAAAATCAAGCTCTGAGGGACATTTTAGTTAAGATACCTATGATGTATCCTCAATTTATATACCCTATCATATAATGGGTTTGGTAAAAATCCTAGGTAATGACATCCCCGTCATCATGGCCTAAAAACTCATGATAAGGTGATCAATTACACCCCATGTAGTCTAAAATCAATAAAAGGAGAGGTATGCTTGTTTCTAATTTTTAGGACCCCACGAATGGGCAAGAGAAGAACATAGTCCAAAAAAATATTTTAGGTAAACAAAAATTAAGTAAGCTACATGTTTTTAGGTCACATAAGATCCCTAAAAGGGTCAAGTGGAGAGTATAGACATGATAGTTTACACAAACAATCTAGTAAGAAACAATACTTAAGCAAATAACACAAAAATAAGTATTTTAGAAGTGCTAAATCAAAGCATCAGTTCTTTGCTTTAACAGTAAACCTAAATATAAATAAAACTTTCTTTATTTTTTAATAATAACCACTATTTAGCTATAAAAGCCTATAAGTAATAAGTTAAGAGTTTATAATGTGCTCTTTGGTAAGCAAAACCTACGACAAACAAGTTAAGTTTTTAATATGTTATCTTCAATGGGCATCTTGTAAGAAAATAAATTATCACTCTTACACATTCTATTTTTTGATAAATATATGAAACATTAAGCTAAACTAACTACATAATCTAAAAATTCATGAGAAAACACGTGGTTTTAAAAAATTTATCAAAAATAGAGTTTGGATGACCCCAAATGAACCTCCAAAATTTGGGTTGTAGGACTACAGTCTAGGCTACAGATTATTAGGTACAGTTATGGCTATAGTAAAAATAGGTTACAGGTTTACAGTTAGGGTCATGAAATATACAATCTATGAGAAGACACAAAACCTTATAATTTTTGGTAAATTTATGCTTGAAATAGCTCCAATATTCTAAAAAAGAAGTTAGGATGACTTCTAAAAGTGAACGTGGGGTGCATGATCCCACTAGGCATGTCACATATAAATGACAAATACAAAAAGAGTTAGTTCCTTTGTCAGTTATTCTAAATCAAACAAAGTCATGTAACACAAATCCCTAAACATGATTCCTTATATTGGGTAAGGTCTATGAAATAAAGAACAAATAGAAAGCATAAGCAAGTAGACTTATACCTTCCTCATGGACTCTCCTTCAAAGCTAGTTCACATACATGATTGTGCCCAGATTTAGGGCTTGAAGTTTTTATCAATATTATAGTGTGATCACATAGGCAACATCTTCCCTTGCACTATGGATGATTTATCAAATGAAAGGTATTGTTTGAAGGCTTACTGGTTGAAAAGTTTCTAAAAATGGCATCACTTCATTGTATGTTCAAGACTTGAGAATAATGGTAAATGGCCCTTCTAGTTATAGATTTATTGAATTGATTCCAACCATTAGATGTGATTCAAGATGTGTGGCTCAAAATCAATCATATTTGATATGCAAATGCATTTAATATTTGGCATTAATTAGGCATGGGTTGAAATTTTAGATATTTATTTAATATTTTATAAATGCTTAAATTTTTTCAAAATGATAATGGCATGGATGATGTCATAATTTAGATATTTATTGATGATGTCATGATCTTGATATTTATCAATTATGTCATGATGATGTCATCATTTGTCCACTTGACATTATTTAAAGAATAATTAAATTAATGAATTAAGTAAAATAGGTAATTCCAAAGGCTATATAATTTCTAATCATAATAATATTATGTTAACTAAGATAGGTTAATTAACTTAATGGAAAGTGATATGACTTATGAAAGTTAAAGAACTGTTGAGCATAATTGATCCCAAAACATTTTTTATACAGTCGTAATTTGACTTGAGATGAATTAAGTGAAGTTGATAGATGCATACGGTGCATTGCCCTAATCAAGGATGCCACAATACGTTTCAAAAGATGCATGTCAATTACACAAAATAATTTGGGTGTTTTAGGGATTTGTGTGTTATTACTATAAATTATTATAATTGTAATTTCATCATAGAGTGGTGAGAATTAAGTTTCTACACTACCCATGTTGGCAACATTGATATGTTATTTAAACATATAGTATAATCCCTTTGACTCAACTTCAACTCTATCATTGCCACATCAATCTTGGTGCTCTCCAAGAACTGTATGTTAATATATTTTCCTTCATCTTTTAGCCCTATTATCTTGATAATACATGTATATGATATATTCATACTTCAATGAAGTATAAATTTTGATTGTGAATTTTAGCTAACATCCACTTATTTACTTCATATGGATTCATGAGATAAGGTAGATACCATAGCTCAAGAATCTAACTCTGCATCATCCTCATGTATAATGTCCATTTTTTGTGATTGAAATCCTCAATTTCACAATTAAAAATATTCATATTCAAAAATTATCCAACATGCACTCACTTTGTAATCTACATGATAGGAGGATCAAACACTTTTATCTCTTTACCCTTTTTCCACTATTCATTTTCCTAGATCCTCTAGTTGGTATTTTTTGTGTTTGACCTTTATTTCTTTTTCTACTTCTAACTCACTAGTAGATATCAATTTTAATGCTAAAATTTATTATTCTTCCTATTTTAGATGTATTACTTATTGGCATTGTCTTTTTTTTGCCATGGTTGTGTAACCCTAGTATTCACTGCTTCTACAAATAATAGGTTCTTAAATTAATCACATTCCTATGTGATTTTATAATTCATCAATCCTAAACTAGATTATTTCTTACACACTCCTTTAATGTCATTTTATCTTCTTCAAAACATTTTTTTCTTTCTACAACACCCATTGCTTAGATTCCCTAGTTTTCTTTTCTGTGCAAGAATGCTAGAGCTCTTTTCGATTCTCTAAATTCACAAAATGATTATAAAATACCATCTCCTTACATATATAGCCTTAGGTGCAATAATTATGCCACTTACCCACAAACTAATTATTTAACTATCCTCCAATGGTTGAATTTCTAAAATATGACCATTTCACACCATTTTCCATGCAACCTCTCTTTGAAATATTCTTATTCATGTTTATGAATCATCATTAAAAATATTTTGTCTCATCCCTTTAGTTTGTGTGCATCATCTATGATGCTTCATGTGCAACTTTATGTGCCTTAGTGCACAAATCTTCAAAATTTCTCCTACTAAATAAATTTCCTTTTATATATACCCTTAGATGCATTAATTTTTCCACCTACCCACAAACTAATTATTTAACTATCCTCCAATGGTTGAATTTAAACAATATGACCATTTCACACCATTCCCATACATCCTCTCTTTTTAATATTCTTATTCTTGTATATGCATCATCCTTACAAATATTTTATCTCATCCCTTTACTTTGTGTGCACCATCTACGCTACATTTGTATTGTCTACTATGCTTCATGTGAAACATTATGTGCCTTAGAACACAAATATTCAAAAAATATCCACTAAATTTCCATATCTCCACAACCAATATGTGTTAAGTCCTCTTGCACACCATCTTGTCCATTGATTGCCTTAGATTTCTTTCTCTCTTTTTATTTTTATGGAGCCATGCTCCCCATTATCTACAAGACTCCATTATGCATTATTACCCATCCCATAGAAACTTATACATTTGGTATAAGGATCCTTAAATACCCCTTGATTGACTCACACAACTAGATTTACAAGATGATATGCACATATTACACACACACTAAGAAAAAAAGTTGGAGAAAAAAACTAATAAAAGCATGAAATATTTTTGAGGTACATTTTCTTAAGGCTAATGACCTTTACATCCACATTCAGTGTGGTCATTTCAAGTAAGGCTTAAACATACTTCTATTAAAGTATACCTGCAACAATCCATCATCTAACATTTTAAAATTTTATGTGCCCATTCTAAAATGTGGTGAATGATGTATTTCCCCATCCATATAAATTGTAACTTCCTCAGGTGTTTTACATATCTATAATTATTCAAAATCACCTTGGCCCCAACATAAATTTTATTGCATTTGATGTGTTTATCATGCCAAACCTTTTGATGGATTTTTCTATGGTTGGGTCCATCTTGATTCAATAATAATACACAAAAATGCAACAAACAAATTCTTAAATTCAAGTGGCATCACATTGTACGTGGATGATCCCCATTCATATAGTAAATTTTTTAATACTTCTCATCATTTGTGAATTGTACTTAGTGATACCCAAAAAACCATCTTTGAAAGCATAGATTTCATACCCAGCTACTCCTTCCAACACTTTATTGATGGCGGAAAATGTAACATTAACTAATCCACTTGTTTGACTATTGTGAAGGTCAAGATGGAATCATACAAGTATAATCATATGGACTTAAGACTAAAAATCTAGTTCAAGAGGTGTAAAGGGTATTTTAATTTAGTAAAGTATATAAGGTGGTTTCAAAAACATTAAAAACTTAACTGTATTATGGGAATTATTATTACTTAAATAATTTTTATATTGAAATATTCCAAGATATAAAAAACATTAAATTGGATCAAGACAACCAGAATTAAATGAATAAATCATATTCAAATAATAAGATATTATGCTTCAATTTTTATTTTTTTTATATTATCAATCATGTCTGACAGAGTAATGCCTATCAAAGAGGCTATACCTTAAAGGATTGAATGTTTTGAATTAATGAATCATGTTTCTCTATATGAGAAACTCTCTTTATGATCACTTTTATTATTCAAAATGAGATTTTTATATTACTTACAATAAAGTAGAAAAATAGATGGAACAAAAAACATAGAAAGAAAGAATAACAAAGAATCTAAGAAAATGAGACTAAACTAATAAGCAAAAGGATGAAGCTGAGATTATGGACCAAAAGTCAGCAAAATTATAAATTAATAGATTGGAAATAATTAGTTACAAAGTTAAGGATATGTTAAAACTAATAAATCAAACTAAATAAAATAAACTAAAATGAATAAATAAAGAAGGGTAACTAAAAAAATGGCATGATAAAATTGTGCGAATGACAAAGACTACATAAATAAAATAGCTAATCTAAAAAAATAAAGAAATACAAATAAAATTAATCCAAACTATGAAATAAGGTTATAAAGTGAATAACACAATGATCAAAACTAATTTAGAAATAAAATGATTTTATTAAAAAATAATAGACTTTATACATGATTTATAAAATTTCTAATATTATAAGTGATAAATAATGAAAACTTACCAAACTATTGCATAATATTGAAGTATTCTTCATTAGTCAATCAAATTACAAATGTAATCCATGTATATGTCTCCATTATTATGCAGTCATCAAAAGCTTAAGAATATTGGTCATGTTCAAATAATCAATTTATAAATCAAAAAAGTAACTTGGATATACCTATTTATACCAAGCAGTACACTCGGTGTCAGAGAATGTGTTTTTTAGTGTTCTTGTAAGTATTACTCGATCTTAGAGATTTATATTAGAAGAGAAAACATAGTATGAAATTTGAATTAAAATAATTTATTGTACCTATGTATGTGTCTTTGCCCTAGTGAATGATTTCTTCAAGTCCTTTTAAGGTATCATTTGGAAAGTTAGTTATACTTTTAAGCTATAACTAACCTTTAGTTAACTTAAAATGAAGCCAACTAGATTTATTAAAGTTAAAAAATTTAATTAGACATTTATGAATAAGTTAATAAATTGATCTTATTTAAGTTCAAAATAAACTTTTATCAATATTTAAAGCATAAAAGGATGATATGACAAAACAACTCTCTAACGGGTAGGGGGCACTTTTATAATACAAATCATTATATGATTCAAACAATTATAAATGATATATACATTATCAAGTTTATCAATTTCTATCTCTAATAAATGATAAAACTACAAATTAAATATTTATCCGTTCAATACTAATGCAAACAAATTATTGATTACTAAATCAAAACTAAGAAATATATCAAAAACACATATTTTCAATAGGTAATCAAACTAAAATACCATCTCTATATTAAATAAATGGGGTGATCCATATAAACTACTACAAAAAAATGGCCACTATCTAATCTAAATACCAATGAAAGTATCAATTATTTTAAATAGTCTGAATGAAACTGAAATAAATAGTCAGAAAGTCAAATATCAATCAACATAGAAAAGATTACTCGTCATCTAAAACCAAGTCAATCAAAAGTGCCCCACACTCATTTTTATACTTTGTATACTCAAGAGGTGTTACAATCAACTCCACTCTAGTAACATCTCTATATTCATTATCCACCTCTAACTTGATCATATTGAGTACATGTGTTACCATATGTCAGGATGAAGGGCTACTAATGTGTTTACAACTAGAAGAAGCAATGTTTTTAGGAAAAATGGAAACAAGAGCTTAGGTAGGATTATAATGGGTTATGTCAAAATTTGATGACATAGGATCAACATGTATAACCATTTCATTACATGTAGTAAAAATTTGAGAAGAATGGGTTGACAAACTATGTCCAATTGGATGTGATTGTCAATTACCTATGTAGAGACCTCTTCTACAATAAGGATGAAAATAATCACTAGAAAAAAAATTTAAAACATTATATAAATTAGGGTCATAAGCACTAAATGACAAGGGGATATGAGTGTCATGATTAAAACTTCACATAAATGCACTGATGGCCCTTTCATCCTTATAAAATTTGTCTCGTTAATTACCCCAAGTATGAAATTCATTATCTTATTGTTGGCTATTTATACCCATATAATATTTCTATTAGAACTCTAATATCCATGAATCTAACTCAAGATATTATCTTTATATAATAAAAAGGAAATTATATGATGTATTTAACTTATTATTATATAGTCTTAATATTTTCATGATGCAATATATTTATATGAACATTATTTTAGAAATAGAAAACCAACCTGGAATACCATAATTGAAACCTTTTTCAAGATAATTATATGTCATTCATTGATAAATTATGAATCAAATACTATAAAACTACCACTCTCATTCTAAGTCTTTCAAAACTCAGAAGACCCATTAAATTTTCATATAAGGACTTATGTTACTTATTTGTATAAAATTTCCAATTTCAAAAAAATGATATATAATGTTCAATAAACTAATAAATATCAAGACACACTTTGTATTTTATATATTTTCTATCCAATTGAATTCATTCAATCAGGTTATCGCTTCAAAAAAATTGAAAATTATGCATATATATCCATTATTTTCACTCTAGGATTTTTAAAAATGATCATTGTATTAAAATATTGAAGAATTTGAAAACAAAAAATTAATGTGTGTAGGCAATAAAATACGTATTTGACCAAAATTCATTTGAAATAATTATATATATGTGCCCATTTATTTTCATGTAATTTGTATGTAAATTGGTTATACAAAACAAACTAATTCAAACTTTATACAAAATTTTAAAAGATAAGAGTATAAATCAAACAAAATCATAATTTTGTGTCATGTTTTAAATAATTGTATGTGATTTGATACTATTATTTCCCTTTTATTCCATCATACTTAGAGAAGAATATCTAGTTAAATAGATGGCAGAAATTTAAACCTTAAACCTTCAAAAAAAAATTATTACTTTTACTAAACTATCATCCTTTACCAAAATGAAATTAAATTCCCATGCAGATAACTAGAATGGTATCTTGAAGTATTTATTTTTAAATTGAAAAAAATGATTAAGTTGTATTTATTTTTGAAAAACCCATGAAAGAAAACCAAGGACATAAATTGAAAAAAATGATTAAGTTGTATTTATTTTTGAAAAACCCATGAAAGAAAACCAAGGACACACTCAGGATTCTAGTATCCTCAAAATAAAATATATCATGTAAAGCTTAATATTTACATATTCTATGAGCTATCAAAACCTCAAAACATATTTCTTCACATGCATGTAAATAAATATATCATGGAAATTTTAAATAATGTATCAAAACTAAAAATTTAGTGTAGTTGTCATTTGAGACCCAAAATTGAATACAACAAGCATATCAAAACTCATATAATGAAATCAATTACCACTTAAAGTCATTAAAATTGATTACAAATTACCATGCAAATTTTGGTAACTAGCATTTACAAAAAAAACCCTGAGTATGAAATGTCATGTAAGATCCCAAGACTAAGTCCAAGGAAATGGAATAAATATTGAACATTAAGTGAAACAATTACCATTAATAAACTTGAACTCTGAATGCAATGGCCTATCAAGATATAAAAAGTGTGATTGTGTGTTGAAACAAAAACACATGCATGTTATCATTTCTTTCAAGACTCGGTAAGGAACAAGATTTATTTAAGAATCAACTTTGAAAAGAGTTGAATATAATTTTTTGTTTATCAAAAGATAAGACTAATTACAAACATAACTAAATATAAACTACATACCTAGGCCCAAATCTTAACAAAAGACTAAGCTGAATGTAATAATTGTGCCATGCAAAATAAACATGTTTACATTTGAAATGAAAATAATCACATTTCAACTTGGGTAAATAGAGGTATGAATTCATTATTTTATAGATTATAATACTATCACCTATAAGAGATCTATTATAAACAAAACCATTATTCAATATTTTCATTCCTTTAAAGATTTTGAAAAGAGAATAATAACGTTATACACTCTCTCTCTTAACTAATTTAAAATACTAGTTTTCTAAATAAAAAATCAACTCGTGCCTCTATGTGTGCTTGAAAGTTCCCAACAAGCACCTAAAATGGCATCAACCTACTCAGAAGAATGGATGAACTATAAATGAAATCCAAAGGCTAACTGAAAATTATTAACAAAACTAGCAAACTAAAAACCCACAAAGCATTGCTTTTGTAGGGAAGTTTTCCAAGTTTCAAAATGATCGAATGAAACCTATAAACTTACTATACCCTATATGAATTTTGAATTTAATGCAGGTTGGTTTTACATATGGTTAAGTATGCTTACCATGTTCAATAAATGGTAGTGAATAAAGACTTCTGCTAAGTTTTACTTGGCTTCAAAATTTAGCAACAATGTCAATCTTATCACTATCTCCTTTATCCATTATCTGACCTTAACACCAAGAAAATTTTCATTTATATTTAATAATTAAAAATGACATGATTAAAAATATTCTCAACGTCACTATTAAATCCAAGGTGATCTCAAGCATGAGCTATACCTTAATTAATAACCACAAAAAGCAAACATAGGTTATTACTATATGTTATGCCAATTCCATGACATATAAATGTTTTAATTCAAATGGTTTTATACCATGATTTGCCCTAAGTGAGACATTTATATTCTTTGAATTGAATAATTTATACTATAATTTTTCCCAAAGTGACACATTAATAAGTTATTAATCCCAGAGGGAAATACACTGGGCTTCATTGTGTGTTAACTCTTTATTACTCCCTGATTTGCCGACCAAAGAAAATTGTTTGTTTTAGTGTTAGGTAATATGCCAATGTTTTGTAGAGCGAATTTTTAGGGGATTTAAGCATCTCTATTGAATAATATTATTTAACACTCCCTGATTGGTTTCATGGTTTATATATTATTTCTAGATGTCATGACAGCAGTTGCAGGATAACAAATTTTTATGGCTGGGAAGTGTGGTGTACCTGCTCCAAGGCATCAAGATCAGAATGATAATGACAAGTAATTTATTTTTATCAAGGATGGGTACCCCCTTCTCTCCTTTCTATCCTCTGCTTTGAATCTTGGGCCGCATTCACCATTACACATCGGGTGGATTACTACATGTTTCTAGTCTCATAATGCCATTTCTTATGTAATTAACCTTTGTAGATAGTAATAAACCTATGTCAAATCTAAAATCATGCCTTTTGGTATTTGGAATATCTCTATTTTGGGTGAGGCAAAAGGCATAGGGCATACCTGATTTGCTTAGGGCCATGAATTTATTCTAAAAGAGGTGAACGCTAGTGTTATCAAAACCAAAGGCATAGGGATAATCAAGCTCTTCATATCCCTTCCAATCTCATTGATCCAAACACTCTTCAAACCTAGATGTGGCCACTCTAACTAGTTTTGTTTATTTTTCATTCATTTCAAACCCTAGATGCAAGTCATTTTCATGCCCTCTAAGCTAGATCTCCTTGGTGGTGGTGACATCTGTAAATATTTTTTTCAAGCTTTCTACTTTTCAGTTCAAGGTAGGATGTGTGGATGGAATTTATTTACTCATAATCTATATCTTGTTTTCGAACTTGATTTTTTAAACAAATTTTAGTAATTTCATTTGCCTTTTATAAATATTCTTTTTTCAATTTAAACTTTTAAACTGGAGATTATCATAACAAGGTTGGAAATAGAGTGTTTTATTCTATATTTTTTCATATTAATTTGGTAAACATCCCCTTTTTATGGTGCTCTGATATCATCCATACCCTATTATATATCTCTTAATCTATTATGTGGAGGAAATATGCTTGTTAAGGTAATTTATGTTCCTAATTTGTGCCATTTTCTGCTTTAAAAACCATTAAAAACATTTTATAAATATTTTTTTGTTAGATAATCCCATAGAAAGCTTTGAATTTGGGACAAAAATGCTTGGGCTAAATTTTTTTATTCATTTAGTGATAGATTTAACACTAAGATTCTTGCAAGGCCATGGCAATGCAGGTAAGATTTGCCACTCCTAAGCTTCTTGTCCTTGACGCAAGTTTTAATATAAAACCATAAGTTTTTATTGTTTCTTGAGAACAATATTTGGTTTATTTATTTTTATTTAGTCTTTTTAATTGAAGGGAACAATTAATCACTTCTTTATATTTTCAAGGCAATTGGAAAGCTTCTCTTTAACCATAGATGTAGACTTGTTGAGTATCTCTATGGTGAAACCAACTGCACTTGTATAGAGTAAACAGATGTTTTTCCCTACTCTCAATCTTATTTGGTACCATATCAAAGGGCTTGAAAGGCTTTTGTTCTATAAAAACACATCTAGTAGTGACATTGATGCAATTGCAGAGAGGTTAAAGAGCAACTTGACATCAATTTTGGTTCACTTTTACCCTTTGGTAGCGAGGTTGGCCTTTATAAATGAGCAGGTTGTCAGTTTTGGTCCTCTTTTATCCATTAGCAATGAGGGTGGCCTTTAGAGATAATCACCATGGGAATAAAATAGACTGCATATGCTACAAGGTTCCTTTTTGTTGAAGCCTGTAGAGACCCAAATTCCAATGATTTTTAATTTAGCAAGTTTGAGTACAAACCTATTTTGAAAGGCTTGTCCTTGTTTTCATTTCAAATGAGAAAGATGACCAATCACTTATTTCAGTTCAAGTATCCAATGGCTTCTCAATTTTTTAATTCAATATTGCCAACAAAAACATTAAAAGCGTACATAAATAAAAAAACTAAGAAACTTATCTTTAGAATTCAAATTAATTATTTATGTGGCTTGTTATCTTGATTAGCTATGTGTATTGGTAATATCTTAAACTCTTTATAGTATCAGGTGTTGAAATCACCCAGTTTAACATGAATTAACACTCTAAAGTGTTATAAAGTCACATGTGTACTGTCAGTCAAGGCAGAACATGAATTTAATTTACTCTATTTATACTAGTGTTATTATTATTGACATTTTGTTCCCAATTATGATCTCTCCCTAAATAAATTAGATTTTATTTAGCATAAATGTTCATTAGGGAGAGGTTTTAATTTAAAATTTTGACATGGAGTATATCTCTTCTAATCAATTGAAAAGTTCTATCTACAAATTTAGCTTTGTTTTTAAATTTATATTTTAAATAATTTCTTATGATTCTTATTAATGTCATTCTAAAATACTAATAACTTATTTATTGTATTTTTAAACCCAAATAAGATGGCAGAAATCATAATTTTGTCAACTATGTTTTATTATAAATGAAACTATTCATATTATAGCCCATGTTTAATGTAGGCCTTTCTGAATTACTCTATCTTTTAATAGATGGTTTTTTTATAATAAAAATTTCACCCCAAAAGTTTAGGGTATACCTGTATACATTAAATTATCTTGGTTTGCCATTATTAGTGGTGGGTGGAGAAATTATTGGACATGTTATTTGAGTTAAAGTGACCATGATAATATAGGTAGAAGATGGAGGAAGTCAAGTGGAAGTTATTGGTGAGTTTTGACCATGTGTGTGTGTGTGTGTGTGTGATGTCTCTAAGGAAATTTTTAATGCTTGGTTTGATAATAAAAGAGGTACGAGGCCAAGCATATGTGCCCTGTAAATTTTGACTCCCATAAATGCGAGGCTGAGACTAGGCAATTTGACTTGGACATGGAATGGGTAAGAAAATATCTGCCAAATCTCAGCTATTTAAAAATATATATTATATCATGTCAAGAGTATTTTCAATATAATTTATAAATTTTAATTATATTTCTATTTTTTTGGTAGACATGACTAGACTCGAGAGGCAATCTCAGCTCATGATTTGAAGTGCAGCCACTGAGACTTTGCCAAGTCTCATTATTTTTTATTTGATCACAAATCTTTGGTGAATTTTGACAAAATATATATTATGTAATTCCTATTATAAGTTTTATTGTGGGTCACCAATAGTTTTTCTAAGTTTGATAGTACGCTAACAAACAATTATTCTAAGTCTAACATCCTAAAAACTAGGGTAACATCCTCACCTTTTATGTTTTCTCTTTTAGACCTGCAAACTTTTTAACTTTCACGCTTCCTACAGGGACTTAGCGCTCTATGCCCTTGTTCAATCAAACTTTTCAAACTATGATTGCCTAAATTGGCACATAGACAACATCAAACTGATTAACCAATTTGGAGTTATTACCTTAGGCTTGGATTTTGATAGTGAATTAAAAATATAGGTTTAAATTAAATAATGAAACTTTAGAACTTAATATAAGTTATAACAAACATTATCAAAAATTATGGCGGAGATTCATTATTTACAGTAGGTAAATCAGTGATTGTTTAGTTACCATAGAGTAAAAATTACTTATAGTGTGGTAATTGTATGCACTAGATTATGTTCGCCCCACTAATTATACTAATTTAGTTTAATTTCTATATTTCAAGTTAAATTAATTAATGGCCTAATAAACCACATTTCATTCCCATATCCCATAAACCTTTACCCCATTCTAAAACCAATTAATTCTCGCATTAAACCCCTAATAAAGCCTATTACCTACTAACCTACTCCCTAAATCAACTAGCCAATTTATTTTTTCAATTACCCCCTAGATACCCTACCACCCTAGCCATTCCTACATCCCTTTGAATCCTAAACCTTATTAATTCCCATCTAATCCCCCCATTATCCCCTAAACTAATTAAGAAATCTATAGAATTAGGGAAGCTCCTCTAAAATTCTAGAAGTATCTAAACTAGAGACTTCTAAATAATTTTAAAATTCCCTAAAAATCTCCTCAACCATCTTATAAAAGCCATGCTTGGGCCATGGCCAAAGTAACTAGTGAATCCATCAAGCCATCATATTGATACTACCTTGCATCCATAAAATCTCCTTTTTACTCATCTAATCCACTGTTAACCTCATCAAACCATTGGAAGCCATTGTCAAAATGTAGCAAACAATCCAACATTTCAAAATTTGGACATCAAATAATCCTATTTAAAATCTTGGAATGGAGTCATAAGGAGGTAAAAATTATTGTGAATATGTTCTTATTATTCTAATTTACCTCTTTTTCCACTCTTATTGGTGTCATTGAGTTTTAGGTTTTTATTACTAAGTTTAGTAATATTGCTTGAATATAAAATTTAGTTCACAGTAATTAGTAAAATTATTATTATTTAACAATAATGTATATTTGGTTAGTTAAAATATATACAAGTGATATTGTTACATAACAACAATAGTACCATGTATAGATTGATATTGTTTGTAAGCTATTATAGGGATATGAGGAGATTGTGGTGAAGATATGAGCTCCACAATTATAGGAAAGATGTTTCCTACATAAATGTAATGACCCCTATGAAATAATATAGTGTGAGAATTATAATATTATTATGTGATCAAAATATTTCTAGGTATGGCTTTACTATGTCTTTCATGAGTTAATTATTTAAAAGAGTTTCTACAATACCTATCATTAGTATCAGAGCAGGGATTTCTTTAAAAAATGGTCTTTTGATTTATAGAAGGGAATTCCCATTATTTATTACCCATTATGAGAGTTTAGATTTATTTTAAGATTTGTTAGTAAGAACAAATTATAGTTTTAGTATAAATTTGGTATCTAGATCATATATCTCTCCTAGATCTGGATGAACATTTTGAAGTTTTTTAAGAGTTTGACAAACATTATTTACATTGAAGGACACATGGCATTTTGCATAAGGATCTCCATTTGATATAATATTACTTGCTCGATGGCCTGTTCTTTCAAATTAGATCTGGTTCAAATAAAAACATAATCAAAAGCTTCTCATCATCCTCTATTCCCTATACACTATGTGAGTCTAACACTTGTCCATGTGCATCTTTATTGGGAATAATAGTCTTCATCTAGAGTTATCACTCAGGTTATCTATGTTGTTTCATTCTTCAAGCATATTTATTACCTATTTCCAATTGACTGATTTATATTTTGGATCAGTTGATTTTCAATTAAATGAAAGTTATGGATATTTTAGGAGGCTTCAATTTGTTCTATGTAAGCTTTATTCCATTCCATTTTTCCCTCATTTGGATCAAAAACATTTACACAACCCATTCAAACCACACTAGAACTGGTAATATGCATGGACTCATCTCATCCAACCTGATCTTCATTGCTCAGCTACCCTGCTTGGTTGTGCATCCATTCAAGCTCCTTAACCGATCAAATAATTAATAATTATTTTTAAAGTCTTTTTTTGTGTTTTAAGGTTTTGTTTAGTTATATTTAAATTGATTAAAATTTGAATTTCTATAGTCGGTAATGGGTCATGGGTTATTATAAGTCATTTGAATTTCATAGTTTATAGTTTCGTGGTGGAGAGTTTATTAGGGGTATGGTTTTATCTTTTTATATTATTCTTATTGTTAGTATTGAGATTTTATGTGTCATTCCAATAGTATTTTTAAATTTAAGAGTATAAAAATATTGAGTCATTGGATTTTATTGCAAATCAATTATGTCAAATAAATTTTTATTGTCAAGTTTATGTTGTCAAAAGAGTATTGTAAAAAATAGAAAAGTTAAAAAGGTCTTTATGTCATATGGTTAGTCAAACCATAAATTCATTTGTGAGTCAAGTCCAATAAAGTTGATTTTATATGTAAAAAAAATCCAAAGTTTTATTTCAAAGTTGTCAAAATAAAAAATGAGTCGTGAGTTAAAATTTGTTGAGTCAATAGTTGAGTCAACAATGTCAAAAGTCAAAATTTTAAAAGGACGCATCTTCAGGTGACCCCGACATCCTAATTATTAGCTCACATTGAGAGAAGTGATATAAATACACCCAATGTGAAAAAATTATCCTTCATGCCTTCATCATCTGAATAAGTAACTTCTTCAGAAGGATGTTGGAGGTATTGGAGAAAGGAGGCCATTCAAGCCTCTTGTTAGCCACTAGCGATTGGGCCACTTTTGCTTTAGTGACATGTGATTTTAGTTGTGTGGATTTCAATTTTTTTAGTTTTTCAGTGTGATGTGAAAATAAGAACATATGTGTATTCCTATTCACTTATGAGTATTCTCCATGTAACTCCTTTTGTAAAAACATTGTAGAATGTTGATCGAAATGTATTGTAGCAATCGTGATGTGAAGGTTTTTGGTAAACTAGGAAAACCAATTGTGTAAGGTTTTTGCTAAACCTGTAAAACCAATTGTGTAAGGTTTTTGGTGAACTTGGAAAACCAATTGTGAAAGGTTATTGGTACACCTAAAAAACTAATTGGGAAAGGTTATTGGTCATATCTGGTGAAAACCATCAGTGAGAAGATCATGAGCACATAGATGTGGGATGCTACAATCAAATAATGGGATATGTTTTACCATGTAAAAAATAAGGGGGGAGGGTGGGGGGGGTGTGGGGGCATTGCGGGGTGGGGAATGTTGGATATTTAGTATTTACATTAGGTAAATCAATGATTGTTTATTTACCATAAAGTAAAAATTACTTATGGTATAGTAATTAGTAACATTATTGTTGTGTAATAATAATGTATATTTGATTAGTTAGAATATATACGAGGAATATTATTGTGTAATAATAATAGTTTCATATAGAGCTTGATAGTTTTTGTGATCTATTATAGGGATATGAGGATATTGTGGTGGAGATATGAGTTCCACAATTATAGGAAATACTTTTCCTATATAAATGTATTGCCCCTTATGAAATAATATAGTGTGATAATTATAATATTATTATGTGATCAAAATATTTCTTTGTTTATGGATTCATTATTTCTTGCATGAGTTAATTTTTTGCATATAGTTCCTACAATACCTATCAAATTAATGTCTAAACCTTAAATCCCCATTGAAAATGCTTTGAACTCAGAGATTGTCACATATATGCCTTGAATAATATGTTATCAAACAAAGAACCAAACTGCATGTTGAAATATGCATTAATTGAGATAAGAACCCATATTTATACCAGTGTGATGTCATGAAATGCAGTACACAAACCAATATTATTACTCTAATTTTCACTATTTCAACTCTAAGTATGCATGTTAACCTTATGAGCACATGTACTAAATATAACAAAATGAATTCACTATTTAAATCAGGAATGATAATGTAAACTTTATGATCACTTTAAAAACAATAAAAAATTACATTCGACATGCAATCATAAATACAAGATAATAGTCAAGTGTCAAATTTGTCCCCCTTAGAGTAAACTCTATATGGTATGATAGTTCATAACAAGGTAGAATTATGTTCTTTTGAAAGTTTTTCACTAGGGTATTAAAATTTGTCATAACAACTTCCTCTATAAATGGTGTTAGGAAGGGACCTTATACACAATATAATTCAATACATGGTAATTCACACACACCTTGTTTCATCCATCCTTTTATATCATAAGACTCACATAGTTAAACTCTTTCATGGGATATTTTACATCAACTTCAATTATTTTAACAATTTCCCCCTTTTACTTTTTTTAAAGGTTCAGGTTTATCCTATATGACCTCTTCTTTATAAGTTTCACACCCTCCCAAAACTGTGTGGCCATCTTCCCCAAAGATTCATGAAATGTTTTCATCTCATAATAATTTATGGGGGAAATGATCTCCAAAATATTTGTCAAGTTTAATAATATGTACAAAACTCTACATCTATCCAATAATCCCCAACTATAGCCATTTTTGTCTCTTCATATGTCCCCACTTGTAATTCCTTCATATGTAATGACTACTTATAATCTTTTTTAAAATTTTGATGTGCACCTTCGACTACTCTTTCACCAATAGCAGTCTCCATATTCAGATAGTCTATTTCCCTATTTGGTCCTTTCTCTCCAACAATTTTACAAAGGAATTTCTCATGACTTTTTTTCTAAACCTACACATCTTCCATTTATTACACGTAGATCACACTTATTTCTCTAGTTTTTTTTAAGCATTCACCCTCTTTAAATAGACACACTCTCATAATCATCTTCCTAGTTTATTTCACTAAACTTGTCTTGCATTTATGTGTTGTTTCTAAAAGTTACCATAGACATGAATTTCAATGCTACATTCAACTTGTCATTATTTGACCTAAACATGAAGGTATTCAAAAATCCCTCTATTACCTTATCCCAATCCAATCTCTCTTTGATTTATTAACTTAATCCATGTTTGTTCCCAAGATTTTAATGTCACAAACAACACATGTACCCATAACCGTTTTGGAAGAATGTTCACATAGTTAGTCAATTCCTCCTCAAATTTGTTCATGTTCTCCACATGATTAGTCTCCCCTAGTAATATTGGTAATAAAATTTTATATTTATTAAAATGTATGTATAAAGTCTCCTTGCATTCTAACCAACTTGGGAAATAAGGTTGGTGTACTACCCACCATAATGTAGGAGTACTGCGTATTGGGGTTTTTATAGTTACTTTCGCTAGGGCACCAAAGCTTTTTCCTAATAGGCTAGTGCACTAGCCCTATCATGTGAGGTATGAGTCTTGTGCACTCACCAAAAGCACATAGCTAAAGATCGGTCCCCAAAATATTTGAATTACATTGTGTATTTTCTCATCTCATGTCAATACCACAATTATACTACTATTATTCTTAATATTCAGATTGAATTACCATGATAATTAGGATTACCATTAATAACTACGAGAGGAATGTGTGACTTTATAATAAAACACATTTCAACATACAACACTTAGAATAGTTCATTGTTCAAAATAAAATATGATAGACACTTAATTATTATTAGATTCCTTAACAGATTACAAGATAGAATGTTGTAAGTCCTCTAAAGGTATACACTCGTGAATCCCCCCCATGAATAATTACAACTTGGATTTTTATACTTATTTTTCCCTATCCAAGTGTTAAGATTCTAACTTAATATGGACAAATGGCACATGGAATCCCAATAGGCTAAGATTCATGGCTCTTAGAACTAATTATTCCTATATAATTGGGCCTCTGCACCCCTAGATGCTTTCTCTATATTATATATTCATGTCCAAGTGTTCTGCCCCTCATGGGCTGGTACAAAACCTCTAATTGGTGGGGTCAAAGTGTCTTACTTGAATTACTCTTATAACTGCTCCCACATTCATTACACTTCACTTCCCTCATGCTCCCCTACCATTTCACTTTTGTTCTAAGTCCTCTAGTCTCATGTTCCTCATGACCCATCCTTCTTTAACTAGGTCCTCTCGTGCTAGGTCTCCTACTCCATTGTTCTTTTGCACTTGGCAAGTTTCGTGCCATAGTACTCCTACACGCCATGCTCTTCCTGAACCATGGTCCTCCCACACCATGTTGGTTCTTGCTATAAAATGGACAATGGTTCTTCCATGTTGTGCACCACAAATGAAATAATACTTTTACCAAATTTAGGGGTCAACATCACCCCACACTAAGTCTTTAGTCTATCTTGGACTAAACTACACTAGCAACTTCCAAAAAAATTGGCCCTTTCTATTTGAATTCCTTCTTTAGCCCATCCCAATGGGATAATACATAAAGGATTTTGGTAGTTATTCATTCAATGGCCTCCTTTACTTCCTTAATCTCCTCAAGCTAAGTCAGATTCTTGATATTTTTCACTTGTTCATCCAAAGTTGTGTTGGCTTCTTTCTATATGTCCTCTAAATTAAAGACCTCCTTGTCAACCTTTCCTCAGAGTATGTAAAAATCTATGTTTATTTATTGATGATGGTTATTTATGGATTCTTATATAATTTCAACATCCTTAAATTTTTTTGTGCACTCAGCATGTTCTTTTATTAATAGGGCAGCATCAGCCACTTGCTACCTCAAGACCTCCTCATCATGGAGTCAGGCTTCTATTATTTTATTTAGGTGTGTCAAGCATGAAAAAATGCCATATAAATTAGGAATAACCTCCCACACCCTCTATAAATTAATTTTGTAGATATTGGCCATTGTTTTGAATTATTTAATGGCTTCCTTAGCCTCATCCTTGGGTGTTGGGCACTCCTTATTTCTCTTGAGCAATAGCTCAACCAATGTTTCTAGTTTCTCAATGGCATCTCCATCCAGTGGTATGCCATTCACTACTACTGGATCTTCTTTAAAAATAATTTTACATAGGTTTAAAACCCTTATTTGAGTCTTGTTGGCCTCTTGGATTGATTTGGGCAACAATTCAGGTGACAATTCCACCCCAATTGATGATGAAACTTCTGGGAGCCATAACTTTTACACCGTAGCTCTAATTGACTCGTCGTTTGAACCGTTGGAAAGAAAAGAATGAGGATAAAATCATGAGATGTAATTTATATCTTCTCAATGAAGTTTGACCCATAAAAACCCAATGGAAGTGCCCAAAATTTCAATTTTAATAGTGTAATCTAAAAATAGTAAGTTTCTAAAAATAGTAATTCTTCGAATTTTGTATTTTTTTAAATTGTGAAAGTCAAACCACTTAATATCCCTCAAGATTGGTGACCTTACACATCCTCCCCCTACTTTAAAAATGTGTATAAATTAAGATGTAACTATAAATGGAAAAGGAGACATCTCTTCCCAAAGATAAGCATATAGTTGTATTGCAATACTGAGTAATAAAACATCTCTTCTCAGAGAATTCATTATTACTATGTTATTTCTATGTTCTTGAAATATTTATCAACTAGAACTTCTAAGTTTTGGATCATGGATTTTTTTCTTTAAGGAGGCCACTTCCTCGACTAGTGCCTACTTTTCTTCCACCACTTTATTTTACATCTCTACTACCTAGCCATGTTTTCTTGTTATCGTACGCACATCTAAATATAACAAAATTTTTTGGTGCACCACATATATGGATAGTTTCAAAATTTTGGTGCTCATCATTATTGGAGAGAGATATCATGGATCAACCTTCATCAAGTTTGGTAGACCCAGAGCATCTAAGCCAGAAAAATGCAATCTAAAGGAATGTCAAATAATGGCTCTTCACTATACATTTCCAAAAGGAAGGACAACTACTTCCTTATTTGTGGGGTTGCATCCTTGGGGTGTAAATGGTTCCATAAATATAGGTTATTTTCTTCTATGTTAAATTGGTATCATTCATGCAGAGTGGACAACCCTCTCTATTCCTATTCCACCTTAGCTGGCCCCTTTCCCCTTTCTGGGTTTTGCTCAAATTCGCCATCAAATGGGCCCTCTTGCACTGGGAATGGAGTATTCTATGAGTCCAATCCCAAATTATAAATCTATTCCTAAGAGGGATGTTGGGGATCAACCAACAATGATTACACTTATGAAAGCAATAAACCACGAAATTAAATCAGATAGATAAGTAACTAGAATGATAAATAGCACAGAACAAGAGATATAAGAAACAACCCTGAAAACTTGTATTAAACTCTTTACAAAAGGAATACAATTGAAGAAACTTCTTTCTTCCACACCTCTCTCAGATGCACAAGATCTCTCTCTAGATCTCTATTCCTCAAGAGCTCTCTCTCTCAAGTATAATCAACTCCAACAACTTGGATTGATACAACTCTGTACTGTCCTTCAAACATTCACAATGTTCTACTCATACTATAATAAGATAAGAAGATCTTTCCTACATATAGAATTAGGAAACTTGAGCATGCACTTACAACCAACAGTTAAGCCTCTTGAACAAGGGCTCTAAAAACAATCTTGCTAATAATAGAAATGCAAACTTAATACTAAGACTTAAACTCATCATGCAAACACTCGGTTCTGTCCTTGAAAATAGCATTCTGGATGCACAGGTAACCGACGCTGATTCCTGCCTGCTTGCCTGTGACCATCGTCGGCCGATCCTCTACCGACGTCGGCATTTCTTCAACTGCTCATGACTGACGTCGGTCGCTCATGACCGACGCTGGTGACTGTGTAAACCTGCAACTTTGTAACACGCTCATATGTGAGGATTTTAGGCTCCACACCTTAACAATCTCCCACTTGGAGATAAACAGCTGCACTAGTACCTATACAGCAACATCTTCTAGCTCCTCCATGTTCAACTCAATCATGAAGACCAACAGAAGTTGAATGAAGATTCAACTTCTCCTTTGTAACTGGCTTGGTTAACATATCAGCAGGATTCCTATCTGTATGGATCTTCTCCAGCTTCAACTCACCATCTTCCAATACTTGCCATATGAAGTGGTACCTTAGCTGTATGTGCTTGGTTCTTGAATGAAAGGCCGAGTTCTTAGCCAAATGGATTGCACTCTGACTGTCACTATACAATCTACAACTCCCATGCTCTCTTCTAAGCTCTTCCATGAACCGTGTCATCCATATCATCTCTTTTCTAGCTTCCATGGCTGCAATATACTCTGCTTCTGTAGTTGACAAGGCAACAAACTTCTGTAACTTTGATATCCAGCTAACCGTCGTTCCACCTACAGTGAAAACATAACCTGTGGTGCTCCTCCTGCCATCCAAATCACCTGCCATATCTGAATCTACATAACCATGTAGAGAAGTATCTGAACCTCCATAGCACAAGTGCCTACTGCTGGTTCCTCTCAGATATTTAAGGATCCACTGAACTGCTTTCCAGTGTTCCTTACCTGGATTGGCCATATACTTACTTACAACTCCCACTGCTTGGGCAATATCCGGTCTAGTACACACCATTGCATACATCAAACTCCCTACTACGAAAGAATATGGAACCTTACTCATGTACTCTACCTCATCATGTGAATTAGGACATTGTTCTTTACTCAACTTAAAATGTCCAGCCAAAGGTGTGCTTACCGGTTTAGCATCCTGCATATTGAACCGTTTCAACACCTTGTCCACATAATCCTCTTGAGACAATATCAACATGTGATTTTTCCTGTCTCTCTTAATGCTCATGCCAAGGATTTTCTTTGCTGCTCCCAAATCCTTCATAGCAAACGTTTGAGCTAATTTCACCTTAAGCTCAGAGATATCCTGCATGTGTGATCCTGCAACCAGCATATCATCTACATACAACAATAAGATAATATATCTACCATTATCCAATCTCTTAAAATATACACAATGGTCAGATTGACACCTACTATAGCCATGCTCAGTCATAAACCTGTCAAATTTCAAATACCACTGTCTAGGAGCTTGCTTGAGGCCATACAAGCTTTTCTTTAATCTGCACACTAACTTCTCCTTACCCTTGACCTCAAATCCTTCTGGCTGTTCCATGTATATTTCCTCATCCAAATCTCCATGAAGAAACGATGTCTTAACATCTAGCTGCTCAAGATGCAAATCCTCAATAGCAACCAAAGACAATACAACCCGTATAGAAGTCATTTTAACAACAGGAGAAAAAATCTCACCAAAATCAATACCTGGCTTTTGTGCAAATCCTTTCACTACCAACCTGGCCTTATATCTCCTCTGTCCATTCTCACCTTCCTTCAACCTGTAGGTCCATCTATTCTTCAGTGTCCTCTTACCAGCTGGCAACTCAACCAAATCCCATGTTTGGTTCTCTCTTAAGGATTCCATCTCCTTAACCATGCCACGCTCCCACTGACTCTTGGACTCTACCTGTAATGCTTCTTCAAAACTCTCTGGTTCTCCACCATCAGTTAACAATAAATAGAATAAAGAAGGAGAATATCTAATTGGAGGCTTACTTACCCTTTCTGACCTCCTGATGGGTGTCTAAGACTCATTCTTAACACGCTGTCCACCCAAATTCTTTGATAGTGACCGACCTCGGCCACCTGCAGACCTATTACTAGCCGACGCCGGTTCTTCCTGACCGACGCTGGTGCCTGTTCTGCCAACATCGATTTCTGTTCTACCGACGTCGGTTTCTACCCTGTCGACGTCGGTCTCTATGTTTTCCTGCAAGTGATTATTTCTTTTTCTTGCGAGCTCATTTTGGACTGTCACCTCATCCAATTCTCCATTGCTCTGCCCAGATTGATTCAGCTTCTTCAGCTGATCACTATACATCACTTTTTCATTGAAAACAACATCAAGGCTCCTAATTACCTTGTTAGTTCCTAGATTCCAAAATCTGAAACCAAAATCATCTGAGCCATAGCCAATAAATGTGCACCTCATAGACTTAGCATCAAGCTTCTTTCTATTTTCCTTATCTACGTGCACAAAGGCTTCACAACCAAAAACTTTGAGATATGAGAGATCTACCTTTTTACCTGTCCATGCCTCTTCTGGAATTCCACCATCCAGAGCTGTAGAGGGTCCTCTGTTAATCAGGTATACTGCGATGTCAATAGCTTCTGCCCAAAACTCTAAGGGTAACCCAGCATGCAATCTCATACATCTTACACGCTCCATGATTGTTCTGTTCATCCTTTCAGCAATACCATTCTGCTGAGGTGTCCTTAGAACCATCCTTTGCCTATGGATTCCATGTGTATAACAATACCAGTTGAACTTAAGGCTGCAGAACTCACCACCATTGTCAGATCTCAGGCACTTCAATCTTCTGCCTGTTTCATTCTCAACCATAGCTTTCCAAATCTTAAAAGTCTCAAATACATCAGATTTCTTCTTAATACAATAGATCCATACCTTTCTTGTAGCATCATCTATGAACGTAACATAGTACTATGATCCTCCAATAGAAGCTATCTGAGCCGGTCCCCACACGTCTGTGTGAACAAGCTGCAACTTATGCCTCTTCTTAGTAGACCCAGTCTTGAGAAAACTAACCCTTTTCTATTTTCCAAATACACAATGCTCACAAAATTCTAGATCCATACTTTTCAAATCTGAAAGCTTACCTTTAGACTTAAGAATTGACATCCCCTTCTCACTCATGTGGCCAAGCCTTGAGTGCCACAATTTAGCATCCACATCTGAAGTAGATAATACAGAAGGAGAAATATTAGTAACACAATTACATAAATAGAGAGTACCAATTCTCTTACCTCTGGCCATAACAAGTGCACCCTTGGTCACCTTCCAAGATTCTACTGTGAGAGTTACTGTACAACCCTCATCCCCTAACTTTCCTGCAGAAATCAAATTTCTCTTCAAGCTAGGAACATGCATCACATCTCTCAACACCCATGTGTTGCCATTCTGCATCTTTAACTACACTTTACCTTTGCCAATAATCTTACAAGGCTCATCATCCCCTAAGTACACTATTCCAAAATCTCCATAGATATAGTCACTGAAATATTCTCTGTTAGGGGTAGCATGGAAAGATGCACCAGAATCTAATACCCAAGATTCTATATTATTATGCAAAGAGAAAATTAGAGCATCTTGTGCAATACCTGCAACCTTTGCCTCTTCCTTTCCTTCGTGCTGATTGTCCTCCTTAGGCTTTGACCAGCAATCTCTGCTTATGTGCCCCATCTTTCCACAATTCTAGCATTGTGGCCTCCTGCCATTTCTAGATTTGGATCTACCTCTCACCTTAGACTTAGATCTTAATCTCCTCTTGCTCTTATCTTTTTGACTTCCCCTGCTCTCGAGATTTAAATCGTTCCTTGATGTTTCCTCTGTGATTTTCCTGCGAATTTCCTCATTCAAGATAACACTAACAACATCCTCTACTTTTAAAATATTCGAAGCAGATGCAGTATTAGAAACTGCCATTACCAAGCCATGCCAGCTTTCAGGCAAAGAACATAATATTAAAAGAGCTTTTATTTCATCATCAAATACAATATTGACTGAACTTAATTGATTAACAATTCCATGGAAATCATTCAGGTGATTAGATACAGATCCACCTTCTTGCATATGCAAATTAAATAACTGCTTCATAAGATATACCTTATTAGAAGCTGAGGGTTTTTCATACAAATTTGCTAAAGTAGTCATTAACTCTACCATTGTTTTTGCCTATCATAAATTAGATATCACAGTGGATGCCAGACTCAGTCTTATAGACCCCAGAGCCTTTCTATCAAGAACTTCCCATTCTTCATCCTCCATGTCCTTGGGCTTCTTTGCAATCCCACCTAACGGTAAGTAAATATCTTTCTGATACAGATAGTCCTCTATCTGCATTCTCCAATGTTGATAGTTCTTGCCATTAAACTTCTCCATTCTCAATTTAATTTCTTCTGCCATTGCTTTTCCCACTCAAACAGAAATCCCTGCAGAAACCCCTGTGAGCAACCTGTAATCAATACACACTACATAGATCTGAACCACCTATTAGTGAACCTGAGCTCTGATACCACTTGTTGGGGATCAACCAACAATGATTACTCTTATAAAAGCAATAAACTGTGGAATTAAATCAGATAGATAAGTAACTAGAATGATAAATAGCACAAAACAAGAGATACAAGAAACCACCCTGAAAACTTGTATTAAACTCTTTACAAAAGGAATACAATTGAAGAAACTTCTTTCTTCCACACCTCTCTCAGATGCACAAGATCTCTCTCTAGATCTCTATTCCTCAAGAGCTCTCTCTCTCAAGTACAATCAACTCCAACAACTTGGATTGATACAACTCTGTACTATCCTTCAAACATTCACAATGTTCTACTCATACTTTAATAAGCTAAGAATATCTTTCATACATATAGAATTAGGAAACTTGAGCATGCACTTACAACCAACAGTTAAGCCTCTTGAACAATTGCTCTAAAAACAATCTTGCTAATAATAGAAACACGAACTTAATACTAAGACTTAAACTCATCATGCAAACACTCAGTTCTGTCCTTGAAAATAGCATTCTGGACGCACAGGTAACCGACGTCGGTTCCTGCCTGCTTGCCTGTGACCATCGTTGGCCGATCCTCTGTCGACGCCGACATTTCTTCAACTGCTCATGACCGACGTCGATCGCTCATGACCAACGCCGATGACTGTGTAAACCTGCAACTTTGTAATGCACTCATATGTGAATATTTTAGGCTCCACACCTTAACAAGGGGTTCCTTTAGGGAACTTGACTTGGAGGGTGTTGTGGCACTAATCTAGTGGTAGTCCTTAGACAAGGTGGAGGTGAAGCTAGTCATGGAGGTGAAGGTGATGGAGGTGAAGGTGGATTTAGGATAGGTGAGTGGGACAGATTGGAATGAGTAAAAGGTGAAGTAGGTGGTGAAGTGTGAGATGGAGATGCAAGGGGTGATGAAGGTGAGGGGTGAAGTGGAAGTGAAGTACAAAGTGGTGGTTATGGCACTGACTGGTGATGATGAGTTAAACTAGAGGGTTGTGCTTCCATTATCCTTTATCATTTTTAGGGGGCCTACTACCCACTTGTGTTGACACTTGGCTTGGGTTTCTTCTTTCATTTTTGTGGTGATTAGGGGAGCCTTTCCTTGGGGTCTCCATCTTCAAGGTGCTAGTGGTGGCATAATATGTAAAATAACTTATGGACCTACTCCCCAACTAAGATATTCTTAACATTAATATCAATTAAGTCTATTTATCCACTCTCTATGAAGGCCTTTTTGCTAGGATATACAAACATTTTGTGGAGGGTGTGGCACTCCACAGAGATTCATTCACCCTGTAGATTGATTGGCTACACATCATAAATCTGATTAATAGAATCAATTAAGTAGATCATAGAAAATGCATATAACAAACTTGAACCATGCCAATGGTTCTCCTGAAGGGTTCATTTGAATATGCACTAGGGATAAGTGTTGCTTCATAGTAAATTTGTCTTAATCTACAGTTAGGGTGGGTAAATATTTGGGAATGTGCTATTCATTCTTGAAGGCCACCTTCATCTTATAAAACTAGTACTTCATCTTCAACTTGTATGTTGGGGTGATGTGTTGGGGGTAGGTGAAGGCCTTGAAGCACTCATATGGAGACTTATGAGTGGGGGGGGGGGGGATATGCCCAATTCAATGTACCTAAGTTATAGTTAGGGACCCTAATTTCATAAAATATCAATAATAACAGAACTTCTCCCCATGAAAATTAGGACTTGGGCATTTTGTACACCTTTTCTATGTCTTCTATTATTTTTTGGGAAAAATATAGTGCCCAATTATATTATGTGCCCCGGGTAACTTGGTGCATAATATATAGGTGGGCCATGCCCACCTCTTTCCATTAATCAATCCCTCTAACCTTGGTATAAATGATCCTTTTTGTGACTCTAAGGTTAGGATTTTATAGGTTTTTTATATGCATCGTATGTCCTTATTTTTAGTATATTAGTGTAATGATGGTCTGATAGATCTCCTCCATATCTTCTAAGTCATCCAACACATTGACCCCTAAGCATTGAAGCCCCATGAATTTGCTTACCCTCTCTTTGTTGATCTTCATGTTTCACCCCATGAAGTGGATGTATTCTTCATGAACATGTGAGAGGAGGAACAAAATTGTCTCAGTAGGCTTGCCAAAGTATGGTATCTCAAATAGTTGGAATAGGTTAGCTTTATCTAGCTAGTTCTTGATTGAAAGGTCATAGATAACTTGATTTATAGTGTTGGTGGTCTGAACTAGACAATCATTTTGTAATTCCACCTCATTCCCCATCATAGTGTTGGTGGAGTAGTCTATGATGAAGAGGCCTATGCCTACTTTCCCCTTTTTACCATCTTGGCTTCTTTTGTGCTCTCTCTTGGAACTCCTACATGCTATACTTTTGATGTATCTTCTTGATTTTCCAAAGGCTCCTCTCTTATAAGAAACCATGCTCCTCCACTCACCTCTTCATCCTCTCAATGGTTGGTATATTTTAAAGTATTTTGGCCTTTTTTTTCCGTATTACCCTTTGTGGCACTTGAAGGTTAACTTGTGGCCATCCCATGTTCCCAAATGAATACATGGTGGTAATCAAACTTGTCTCATCTCTCTAGCTTCACACTTAAATAATGGTGCAACCTATAACCTAAAATTTTAACAATATTGACTCCTACTTACTAATCTAGACTAAAAACCTCTCTTTTTATCTTGGGAACCACCATCATGTCTTTATCAACTTTTTAAACACTTTTACTTTGCAAGGGATTCAATTTTGTTGCTCTAGTTATCTAGTTAACTAAGCACTAAAAAATTATAGCAAGGTAAAGTATAAAATGAGTTTGCCTTGTTTATTTATAGGTCCTCTAGGAAGTTTACCTCATTAATTTCCTTCTACTCCTTGTCATCTCTAGCCATAAATGCATATATTTTAACAGTCTTCATACTTCAAATATTGCATTGAGCATTTAGTGTTTTAACAAACTTGTCTCATCATTCCACTCACACGCTTGTTATTATGACTATCCTTGTCACATTAATAGTCCATTCCTTCTTGCACCTTTATTGGAAGTGGATGACAAATATGTCCCATCTTTGTAGAGTAGTGGAAGCCAGTTGTCACCCATATGTCAAGAACATTTCAAAATACTCTCAAAGTGCATTTAATGACTCGCACACCCTTAATCCCTTATGTTCCATATATGACTTTTGCACTTTTAGAACTTGTGCACCCGCATCTCATGTCTTGTATTTATATGCATCATCCCTCACCCCACACTAAAAGGGTTCATGGTCTTCCATGAAAGTGAAAGCACAAACTAAAATTATATTAAAGAGTCAAATACCTCAAAGGAATTAATTTTTATTGAAAATAGTAAATCCTAACCTAATGGCCTTAATCCTTATTGAATATAAAATTTGAACTAAACAGAATCATAATACGACTGAAGCTTGCTCCCATTATAGTGTCCTGGGAGAAATTATCCACCTGTTCATTTTAGCTAGTAAGCTCTAGTTGGTCAAATTTTATGAACTATAAATGGTCCATCTCAATGGATGTAGAGCTTCCCTGGGTGGTGCATGAACTTGGAATCATCTAAGAAAACTTTCATGCCTAGAGAGAAGACTTTGTTCTTAATATGGTGGTCATGCCATGCTTTCTATTTGTATTTTTCAACATCTTGACTCCAGTGGGTGAGGAATCAAGCCTCATCTAGTTTCATCAATTCATCAAGTCAAGCTTTTAAAGAGGTTTCATTATTGAGATTTCCTATACGCATGATCTAGAGAGATGGAAATAGAAACTCCATTGGCATGACCACTTCTTTTCCATATACTATGTTGAACAGAGTACTTTTGTTGAGGCACTTGTATGTGGTCTATTAGGCCCAAAGTACTATAGATACTCTATCATCCTAGTCAGTTATACCAACATTATAAGTGTTTTTCAAGGTGGTACCAAGTATCTTATTAAAGGCTTCAATTTTTCCATTAGCTTTTGGGTGGTATGGTATCATCTTGTGGTGCATAATCATGAATTCAGCTAATAAGATATGGATAATTTCATTCATAAAGTGGATTCTATGATCATTGGTGAAGCTTAGTGGGCATATAAATCATGTTATAATGTTTTTATAGATGAATCACATGGTGGTTGTTGTAGTATAATCTTTTTTGGTGCTACTTCAGCCTAGTAGGTGAGGTAGTCAGTTGCCACAATGATGTACTACGAGCTCATTCATCATCCTACTGGAGTAATGGGCCCCACAAAGTCAATAGCCCATTTTTCAAATGGTTATTGAGAAGGAATAGGGTTTAATGGCATGACATCTCTTTTATTAGGTTTTCCCATGTGTTGGAAAACATCACATTGCCTTACATATACCTTTGCATCTTTAAATAAAGTCATCCACCAGAGTCCAGCGAGCAACACCTTGCATGTGATAGCCTCTCTAGCATAATGTCCTCTAGAAATACCTTTTTGGACTTATCATAATACCTCAAAGTGCTCATGTTGCATCACACAATGGTGTAGTAACTCATCATGGTCTATTTTGTATAGATCTCCTACTATCAATTGATAAGGTGTGGCATGGACCACAAGTTGCTTTTTCTCTTGTAAAGACAAAGATTTAAGTGCAGAGCCAATATTAAGGAATGCCACAATTTCCTCCAACTCTTTAGGTACCCAAGAAACTTGGAAGAGTTGTATGTTAGGAAGGTCATCTTTTATAGCATGTGGTGGTTCTCTATTTTCAATTTGGGATAAATGATGAGGTCCATAGTTAGTCTTCCCAAGCTTTACTACTACAAAGAACTAGAATTCTTGGAAGAGAACAATCCAATGGCATATTCTTCTATGGAGAAATAGCTTGTTGATGAGATATTTTAAAGCCTCATGGTTAGTGTATAATACAAATGGAGTGTCCAAGAGTTACTATCTAAATTTTTGTAGAGCATAAACAATAGACAAGGCTTCATACTCAGTTGTGGTATAGTTTTTCTCGATTGATGTAAGCTTATTACTAGAAAAATAGATTGGATGATCCAAGTTTCCCTCTCTTAGTTGTATAAGTATTACATAGACTATTATACCAGATGCATCAACATAGACATGAAAGGGTTTTGTCCAATCTATAAATTTCAAGATAGGAGAAGTAACTAGTCTTTCCTTTAGCATTTCAAAAGCTATTTTGTAGGAATTAGTCCATATAAATTATTAATTATATTTTAATAGCTATTTTAGGGGAACTACAATCTTGGCATAACCTCAAATGAACTTTTTGTATTAACTTGTGTGTCTTAATAAGGTATGCACTTCATGTTGTGTCTTGGGTGTTAGAAAATGAAGAATAATGGAGACCTTGGCTGAATCCACTAAGAGTCCCTCCTTACAAATGATATGCCCAAGAAGTACAGCAAAAGGTGTCACAAACAAGCACTTCTTTAAATTTAGGGAAATTTGCAACAGTCAACAGTGCTCAAGCATGAGTCTTAGATTGGCACAATGGTCCTTGATCAACCCATATACCATCCTATACTCTAAGTAGACTTAGAGAAACTTATGAATAAAATCTTTGAAAGCCTCAACTACTATTTGGGACAACACTATTGGTGCATTTTTCAAACTAAAAGGCATGATAATATAGGCAAAAGATCCCCATTCAGTAGTAAAATTAGTCTTGGATTGGTCTTCGACCACTAAATGGAGTTGGTGGTACCTTGAGAACCCATCCATGAAAGAGTATACTTCATAACCAACAACACCTTCTAGGATTTCCTCCATGAAAGGCATTGGGAAAGGATCTATCATGTAGGATACATTTAAAACATGATAATCCACATAGATATGAATACACCCATCCTTCTTGATATTGATTACCATGGGACTCACCCATTCAAATTCATCAATAGGAGTAATTACTCTGGCATAGAGCATGTTATCAATCTCTTCTTTCATGCACACCCAGAGGCTAGGGTTCATTCCATATGGTCATTTTTTCATGGGGTGAGCATTGCCAATCAAATTTATATGCATCTTCCCTAAATAAGGGTAGAATCCTTTCATTTCACTATAATTACTTGGAAATACATCCTGATACTTTTTCATTAACTCAAAAATCTATGAAATTTCTATATGTGTCTAATAATTTCCAATGGTAACCATCTTAGGCTCTTGCTCCATGCCAATGTTGAGTTGAAGAGTTTAAATGGGCCTATGATAAGGGTTATCTATTGGATATTTTATCTCTTAAATATTTCATGAGTCATTACTTATAGGGACACACATATTGTTAAAGGGGTTGAGTGAAGTGGACCCTTCACCTTCATCTACTTGGAAGATGAGTTTTTGCTTTCCTAGGTGGATCTCCTCATGGCATTCTTCACTAGGAAATTTTGATGGTGTAAGAGTTGATTCTGTGGGAGGCTTAATAAATAATCACAAGGGTTCTTCAAGTTCTTGATGAATATATCATAGGTAGTCTCCGATGGGACTCAGATCTCTAATGATTGCTTCACATATGGTTTAAAGGGTAATGTGTAAATCCATCATTGGTGAAGAGTAAGCAAACACCACTATCATGATTTCCTTTAGTATCTACCATAACCTTGTTTCCATGTGCCTTTATTCATGAATATACCAATCTCATGACCTAGTTCATAAAGTTTCATAGAACACATGGACCTAGAGGTACTCTAGTAAAAATGTTTCCTCATCTTGCCATATTATCTCACAAGCCTCAAGGTGAGGTTCAAGTGCTTTCACGCCACTACAACTAAGTGTACCCCTAATCTTATTGTCATGGTGAAATATATGATGTAGATCATCTCGAACTTAATCCTAATACAAAAGGCATTCTTTATGAGTATGCCACCATCTAGCGGTGGTGCCATCAAAAATGTGGTCTAATGATCTCATCTATTCTTTTTTGATATCATAGAATTATTTGAGGTGCTAGACAAAATCACGCACCTCCATTTGTCCTTGGAACTGTAAAGCTTCATCAAGTCTCTCCAATGGTCCTCACATTGCTAAACCCATGAGGTGCACAAACTTGTGACATTTAGGGAGCTAGTGTGAGATGCTTTCACCTTTGTTTATGGTGTTGTACAATCTTATGGTGAGATTGTAATCACTATAGGCCCAACTATTAAAAGCATTGTTTGTAGTATCCAAGATAGACTGGTTGTCCATCCAATAAAGAATAACATTTGGCATTGAATCATGTTGTTCATCATGTCGAGCGGTCATATTATATAAATTGTTGATGTCTTCATTTGTGCTTGTGGGCTTGATATAGGGTGGTCCATGTGCTTGATCTAAGGGTATTATCACACATTGATTGGTATTCTCAAAGTTAATGTATCAATTTTTAAAACTCAAATATGCATGATTTTTATAGCACCAAGGCCTTCCCAGTAAGGTTGGATAGTCATCAGCTTTTGTCAACTCCAAAACCTCAAAAAATGCTTTGAAAAGAACCCCAAGTATTTCAATGGTGGCATTTTTAAGGACTCCAATAAGATGTGCAAGAGTATTATTCACCATGAATAAGACATGAGGGGAGGGTTTTAGGGTTGGATTAGACATTTTTTTCCAAGCATCCTTAGTGAGAACATTTACTTTCATGCCAGTATCTATTAGACTATTCTAGATCACCCATCTATTGATAGTAGCATTAACTAATATTTTTCCATCTTTTAGGGAAGTAAAACTAGGACTTTCCTAATGTTAGGCATGATTTAAATAACAATCTTTAGTTTACCAATTGAGATGAGAATGGACTTTATTTGGTGGGTGGGATTGACCTTTAATCTAGGTGCTAAGTTTGGGAATGATGTCTTCATCGAGCATGCATTTGCATTGCTCTTAAAAATTGTCTCACACCACTCAAGATTTGACTTCCCTTTGCATTATGATACATTATGTGACATCCTTGTCCTTGACATATTGAATCTTGCCTTGTATCTCTTGAATAAGAACCATTGTATCTTTAAGGACATCCTTTTTTTGTAGTGCATTAGGGTATTTCCTTGCCTATGATTCTTCATGATGTATCTTCTCAACTGGGTTGGTTATGGATTGAGTCTACCCCCACTACAAGTGATGATATTTAATTTTTGTACTATGGGGATGGTTTTCCATGCATGTCAGTGTGGTTTGTATATGTAGATCATGTCAATGCCCTTTTCATTTTAGTCTTTTGTGATGGTTGCATATAATTTTGGACAATCTTCTGATCAGTGGTCTTTTTTGCAATAAGCATAGGTTGGGTATTATGGGAAATCCCTCTAATATTGGTCTAGAGAAACACACTTATATCAAGTCCTTGGTGAAAATTGACCATTGCCTCATCCTCATCCTCTTCTTTGCCCATGATAGCCACCATTATCTTGGGTACTAGATATTGAGACTTGGCACATACCATGTGCTTGAGCTTCATTAATGTCACTGATCAAATGGAAATCATTGATATCATAGGTGTAAGCATCATAAATATTACAATACATACAAACCTTTGTGTTTGTAGCCTATTGTAAAAGTGGACAAAAATAGACATCATGTTCTTCATAACAAATCTCATAGGTTTGTTTTAGTACTGCACAGACATTCTTGCATGGGCAATTGTTCCTTATGTGTCCTTCAATCTCATAGTCAGTACACCAAACACCATTACATGTCTCATGTGCATTATTTGCCATTCAATTTTCCAATTATGAAGCCATGGATGTTATTTATACTTCTATGAAGGGACTAATCTCAGTATCCATACTTCCAATCACTTCAACACGTAGGGTAGATTTAGAGCCTTACGTGAATTGGTGAAGGTTATTTGTGATAGTGTCCATCTAAAAGGTAACAATAATCCTCCCATAAACCACTATGCATGTTGAGCAAGATTTATTTCAAATGATAATTTTGAAAGTAGGGTTTTAAATCATGCATTATGCTCCCACACGCTTTTGATAAGTCCTTAATTTATGTCTTTTAATACCGCTATACTTTGTTGCTCAAACTTAAGGATATCAAATTCCTATAAGAAGGTTGATTTGATCTGGTCATAGTCTACCACTACTTGTTGGGGGTCAAACTTACGATACCATTTATGGGTGAATTCCAAAAGTGTGGTTATAAACTATGCAATTTTTCATTCAGATGGTGTGATACCACATGCTCACCAAATCAATTCACACTTATAGACATGCTCAACTACATTTTTTACTCCTTGATACTTGATTAAATGTAGTGTCATTTCATAGTAGACTATCATAGGTTGTGGTGGTTGAGCGGGTGGTTGTTGAGATGATATAGTTCTTATTTTATGAAGGGTTCTGCACCTCCTTCAAATCTACCTCTAATGCCTCCAGTAGTAGTGCCTACAAGAAAATTCATGGTAGAGGGTTTATTTCCTAGGTTTGGTCCTATATTTTAGGCCTTGAGGACCAGTTCTTCAAGGCATTCCAAGCTATGCCATAGAATTACCATGTAGAGGGAAAGATGTAGATTCTAGGGTATTGCCTAATGGCCTAATTTTAGTCTCCATTACTCATTTAGTTTTAGAGTCTATATTGTCTATATCCTAATTTTATATATGTATTTTTTCTAACTCAAAGGTATGATCATGCACTATGGTAGGGGAGGCCTATTGATTCATACTTGGTTCTTCATCTTTGTCAATCTAGTTCAAATCTCCTCCATAGGATAAAACCATCAAAGTATGTGGCTTAAAAGTAATGGGTTCCTCACACATGTTTGGCTCTTTATGGCTCTTCATAGTACTCCTCAAGTTTTCCCGATCTCTTCCCATGCCACTAACTCCTATGACCCTCTAACAAACTTCATCATAATTTTGTTTCTATAATGCTCACTGACTTTCTACCATGTTTAACCCATAATCTTTAATCAACCATTAGTCTCCCCTCCAAATGTGTGGCTCATACACTAGATATTTTAGCCTTCCATGGGTAGCATTCCCAACCCAAGATCAATAATTAGATTCTTAAAATCAAAGGAAAACAATGAAATATAAAATCCCCTTAGTTCTCATATAAAATATAACTTCACTTCCTCAAGACATGAATATGTGGTTACCGCATATTCCAAAATGTAACTATTTTGAATGCCTTTCCATTAAAAATTCACTACTCGCATCCACAAAACTCCAAGTCATGCTTATCTCTTCTACCATTCAAGTGTCCATGATTTCCTTCAACCAATATTGTGGGATCATCCTTTATCATATGCTAAGATCCAAGAATGTAAGAAAACAGGGACCTCAAAAAAGAAAGTCTCATATAAAGAGTTGTAGAGATTTTACTCTACCCACTGTCATGCAGAAACTCCTGGTTCAAGATATGGGATGATAATTTTTTTTGACATAGGTAACCCATTATTCAATATTCTCTAATGTAATGTACTCAAACATTTCCCATAATCATACTCAATTGCTTTAGGTCCTGGCAATGAAACCAAAATGTTGGGGTTCTTATAGTTACTTCCACTAGGGCACTGAAGCTTTTTCCTAATAGGCTAGCACCCTGACCTTATCAAGTGAGGTATGAGTCTCACACACTCAGCCAAATCACGTAGCTAAAAAATGGCTTTGAAAGGCTTTAAATCACATTGTGTGTTTGATCATCTCGTGTCAATACCACAATTATACTACTATTATTCTTAATATTTCAGATTGAATTACCATGATAACCAAGATTATCATTACTAGCTAGTTATAAAAGAGAGGAACACATGAATTTATAATAAAATACATTTAAACATACAATACTTAGAATATTTCATTGTTTGGAATACAATATGATAGACACTAAATTATCATTAGATTGCTTAACAGATTGCAAGATAGAATGTTGTAAGTCCTCCAAAGGTACACACTCGTAAATCCCCCCATGAATGATTACAATAAGGGTTTTTATACTTATTTTACCCTATCTAAGTGTCAAGATTATAAATTAATATGGACAAATGGAACACAAAATCCCAACATACTAAGACTCATGGCTCTTACAACTAATTGTTCCTATAGAATTGGGTCTTTGTGCCCCTAAATACTTGCTCTATATTATATATTCATGTCCAAGTGTTCCATTCCTCACAGGTTGGTAAAAAACCTCTAATCAGTGGGGTCAAAGTGTCCTTCTTGAGTTACTCTTATAATTTCTCCATTGTTCTTTGTGCTCTACTTCCCTCGTGTTCCCCTAGTCTTTTGCTTCTATTTTGAGTCCTCTAGTGTTAGGTTCCTTATGACCCATCATTCCTTTACTGGGTCCTCTCATGTTGGGTCTCTCACTCTGTTGTCCTTCTATTTTGGGTAAATTCCATGCCATATTACTCCTACATTCCATGGTCCTCCCACACCATGCCATTTCTTACAATAAAATATACAATGGTTCTTTTGTGTCATGCACCACAAATGGAACAATAGTTATACCAAATTTAGGGATCAACACTGTGAAACATGCATACCAAAATTAAAACATGATCCACCACCTTGGCCATACATACTTATAAGTTACACACATATACATTTCCTTATGTCATACCATAATATTGGGGTAATACCCCATTCTCACCCTCAACACCCTCTTAGGAGATTGAGTCACCTTTAGAACCCATTTTTTATCATTTTCTTCACCATTCCTAACCTAGAATTCTTAGGTCCAAATCTAAACAAGCCACTCATTATAAGGATTATAAACCTCAAATTTACATGTGTGCATGTCCTTAAAGTAACTAAAATGTATTTTTTACCCATCATGTTCACACATTATTGGTTGTATAAAAAATAAATGTGTTATTCTTCTAACTCAGTAACCCATCATCCATTGGGTTTAATTATTCCTTACTTTGCATGATAACTTTGTATATATGATTAATCTCCTATTTAGTATATACACTCTTTACATAATATGGCACATGGTTATCATCTAAAGTGATTTAAACCCTTTCCACCCCATTTTCAAAATTTATGTAGCATTACTTGAAGCACGCATTTACCTTGTTTTCTTAACATAACAATCTTTTCGGTAAAGTTAGGATATGATATGATTTACTAAAGGAATCATCTCAAATTTAGATTTTAAATAGACTCCCATTATGGTCAACTCTATATACACCTTATATTTTTCACTTTATCACTCTATTAATAGTTTCTCTTGTAGGGGCTTGTTGATGCATCAATCTCTTTAAGTGCACCAAGAATGGGTTAGGACCGACTCATGGTACTTTATGAGAGATTTTTGTAGACTATTCTACTATACCTTCATTATTATCAATATAACCCCCTCCAAGTTTATTTCCATCTTACCTCTCCATCTACTTTCCATATAATTTTTTTAGCCACCCTATCTTCCTATTATATAGAATAAGTCAATACAATATGTTTCATACTTGTCTCTCACTGTACTATATCAGTATGGATGATATAGTTTTATGGTAGATGATAATTATTTTACTATATCAACCTAATTTATACCATTATTGTTAAAGGTAAAATCACTAAGAGGGGGGTGAATCAATGAGCTCAGATAATTCAACTTCAATTCAAATCCTTGCAAACTCTTAATCAATTACCACAAGCATTCATGAATCATACACATCATCTATAGTAATGAATAAGAGAGACAATGAGAGATCAAGCACATAGTGCATTATATATGTGGTAAACCCTCTTGGGGGGAAAACCCACTAAAACTTGTAATTAGACTATTGTCCTATAATAATAAGAACCAATTTATACTATCTTTAACTAATCAAGGAACTACAATCCCTTATTTAGTGAGACTACAATCCCAAAAGGTGCTACAACACCTAGCTAGTTGAGTTACAACAATAACTAGACCTTTAGAAAATTTCACCTTGAAAGGAGGTTTCAACCCCCTACATTTTGAGCTTCCACAATAACACCTATGTACATATCCACCTTTTATCTAATGTCTTAAACACCTAATGATGGACCTCTGATTATCACTCTTCACCTTGACTCACTCAATCTATAATAGCATTATTTTTCCAACATAATTATGACCTATAGGTCATACATATAGTCCTCAATATATTCTGATATTCAACTCATCCATTGGGCACCCACCCTTTCCTTCACTTCACAATTCTATGCTCTCAAATGCAAATTCCACACACAAGTCTCTCAAAACCTAGAAACCATCACATTTTGTTTCACTATATATAAAGCATTCATGATTATCAACATATTGGTCAGCCATTAGGCACAAATTAACGCTTAAGTCATATATCATATGAATACACATCTCAATATAATCTTCATAGGTTGGCCATAGCATCTATGGTCACTCTTAAGCAACTACACCTTTCAATTAGGCCATTGTAGCTCTTATAGGTCTTATGGAGACCTATTAACCCATTAAGCACTTTCATCAAGAAAAATAAGAACATATGACCACTTCCAAATGCATATACATATTCCACATGACCCCTTTGACATTATCAAATTCTCATAGTCACCAAAACACTCTTCTACTAAAACATAATTTGCTTAGACAACATTCTATGCACACAGTCACCATGAACAAATACATTGTCAACTTCTAAACCTTTGCTCATAATAATTATGGATTGGTCAAATCTCCAAAATATATATATGTGTTCCTAATGGAGTCTACAATTTTCTCCAATATCTATCTCATCTAAAAACATCAAAATACCATCATGAACATCTTAATTACCCTTCTCGAGTTACTTACAGAACATGCATGAATACATAGTCAACTTTGAACCTTAATATCTTTGAATGTACACAATTTTAGATATTCAAATTTTAATTTTAATATTCACCTTGGAGTCTTATACAAATTTGATTTTCATACCATGATAAAATTTTGCATAGATCAAAATATATGGCCCAAAAACTAGACATTGATCATTCCTTTGTTAAATTCAAATATTTGAATTTAAATGGTCACAGTTAAACTTCGATCACAATGATATGATCTCATGTCCTCATTTCTTATATTAATCACACACCATTTATCTTGATCTAAATTTAACACATAGTTCACTACTACCCAAATGTTAAACTTCTAACACTTGGCCTCATTTCATGTAATATTGCAATCTTGATCACACACACGTTCCATTGATCTCTTCGAGATTGTCCTTGCTTTAAAAATGATAGAAAATTTTGACTTTGAAATTTTAAATTTAATACACACCATTGATCTCAATCAGTAAAAACACCCTCTCACCATTGATCTTTAGAATAATTTTGATCTTTATCTCTGTTCGATGTTAAACATTGAACACTTGGCACCATCTCGTTGCATCCTGATAACTTGGAATAAATACACTCCATCGATCCTTTTGTAATGAGATCAATCTTTACTCAATCTAAACATTAAACACTTTAACCCATTTGACTTACTTCGCATCATAGATATATATGTATGAACTCTTGTGAACTGTTAGATCTCCATCTAGTTCTAATCTTTAACATTGTGTAAAAATGACTGTATGGGCACCTTTTCCTGGAAGGCCAACCTTAGACCTCAAAAATATTTATTGTGATTAGATGCATGATATGAAATTTATACCATATGATCTTCTCACATAGGATAATCTAACCATGTATCAAACTTCTCTTGAATCATTTGCACGTGTGAGATATAATGACATTAAAATTCCTCCTTAGATGTATCTACCACAGAGCCAACTATATCAAGAACTACATGGAAGGCCAATTTTTCACATGCATAACTTTTGACACACTTCATTGCCTAACCTAAAATTTATCTCAAATAAACTTGGCACAAAACTAAACAAACCCATATGATCATCTTTTCCTGAAACACCCACATGTGCGATGTATGTCATTACTAAATTACTTACTCAGCTCTTTTTTGCCTCATGAAAAACTGGTTGAGTATGGGAAAACACTTTCAAACTACTTGGGAGCCCAACTTTGCACTTGCATTTATTTTGTCATGCTTAGTCACATGACCTAAGATTTATCACATAATATCTATCCACAAATTTAATCACAACCATATGACCAACTCCCCCTAACTCATCCACACATGGAAATGGTGATGTCATCAAACTACCTACTCATATTTTTTTCCATTGACCCAAAATGTTTAGATGAGAACAATGATGAACTGAGTGAATTCCACTCATGTATGTAAGATCTCCAATCATCCTTGACCACTGATAGGACCCTTTTCACATGCTCAATGCTTTAGACTCATCCCTAATCATCTCTAACCAAGCCAAAATTGAAGATCAACCAAGATTTTTTCAAGCATCTTAGGACAAGCACATTACACACTTTGTCATTGTCACTTAGACTATCAAGGCACTTAATCCACTCACTTTAACACCTCCATGACATCATAATGACATCATTGACAACTCTCTAACAATCTCCCCCTTTGTCATTGATGTCAACACACATCATTTAAATCACCTTCCTTCTCTCTCTTTAAACACTTTCACAAATAGGAGTTTTTTCCCCCTTTGACACTGACAAAGTGGGCACCAACTAATCTTGAGGACCTAAAAAGAATACCAATAGGAGAGGACCATCTTCAATCAAGCACTACAACCAATGAAGAAAGAACACACAAAAGTATTGAAATCTGATGGAACTCACCAAGAAACATCTTATATGGACTCCCCCTAATATTTTTGAGCAATTTCCCCTTTTGAGAATCTTCATATCTCCACACACCATGAAAAACCATCAGACATGCTTACTAGTCTTCTCTCTCTAGACACTTCAAAAACCACCAACAAAAATTCATGCCACTCACCAAATAGGAAACATGCTCTAAAAAAACTAGATAAATCTCCTTGAAACATGCATACCTTGCTCTTTTGGATAAATTAATCAAAAATCACTCTTCTTCTTACTAGGCCTATCTAGACTCCTTGTACCCCTACCTAGAACTTGTAGAGCCCATAAATTTTAGTAGACACATCTTCAAGACTTGAAACTTAATATCTAGAGCACTCTCCTATGTCACCTCAATCACACCAATTTTTAACACCTAGATCATCCTCTAAAACATACTTCCTTCACAAACTTACTTGCTAATTAGACCTCCATTTTGACAAAAACTTGAATAACTTAAAATCCACAAATTTTCAAATCTATATGAAGCTTGATTTGATAATCCATTTAGACCATTCAATATTTTATGAATCATTAGATCTCTAATAATAAAGCACCTACTTTTCTAGCATATCCCAAAGCCCTAGAATCTCAAAACAAATAGGGTCAACAAACCTCTTTCTGGTCAACACACACCTCTAAAAATTCTTTCACACCTAGAGACACCCATCACACACTTCTGGACCAAAATTTGAGCTTCCACATCTTTGAGAACCTATACATTATATAACCCATTTTAGGACCTATAAACTCTTAAGCATAAACTAAGAAACCTGAGAGCAAACAAAAATCTCTAATTTGACTTCAAAATACTTTCAAACCACAAAACCACTTGGATCATGCTATAATAAGGTCAATAGACCTTTCTATGCACAAATTACATCTTGAAAAATCAAAAATCCTCTTTTTCCACTTAAAAACCTTCAATTTAACCCTATAAATTGACCATATATCGCTATGACATCACTCAAACATCACCATAGCATATCCACCTAGACATACCTGCTCTAACTAAAAACACTCATCTCTAGCCTTTTAGGACCATCTAAATAACACCATAAAAAAACTTTCTTCTCCACTAAAATGAGTCTCTTAAGAATCATAGATAGAGACATCTCCTCAGTAACCATTGGAATCCTCCTATAGATATAAGACTTCTTCCACTTGTTCTTATAATTCTTAGTATAAACTATGACAACTGGTTACTTTTCTATATCATTCTCCTTCTCTTATATAATTGGATTGACAATACATGGAGACAACATAGATTCATGACATACCTTTTCATCTGAAGAATCCACATTGTAGTTAGGAACCTCATCACTAGGTACTAACAATTTATTTTCTTTGTATGATACATGCTTAGTAATGGTATGATGTTCACTTGGATCCATACACATCTCAAAACTAGCCTCAACAAGTATCTTGGTCTTCTCTTTGAGCTTAGTATCTTTATCCATAATAAGAGAAGTTAATGAGATCCCTTGACACTCTTCACCTTCAGTAGCATTCTCCACCATAGAAAATAGATTACTTGGACCTACAGTCTCATCATGACTCATACTTACCATCTTTGGTTTCCATGAGTTGACTTGCCTTCTTCCTTGCATTCTAGGAGCTTGATTGAACTCATTTTTTCTTGATGACCTTTGTTTGCATAATCTAGCAATGTGACCTTTCTATTTACAGTTCTAACACACCATACTCCTTGATGGAAACGTAGTTTATATTACCTTGTTCAGATAGAAACTTGCAATGTGTCTTATGTCATGAAAAATGAAACAACCTCCTCTTTTTGAAGAAGACTCACCCTGTCTAATATTATGTGGATAATGGTTTTCAAAGTGTCCCATATTAAGACAATTGAAGCACTTAATTTTGATCACACATTTTAATTGATGACCCCCGTCATAGTCCCATGTAAACTCATTTCTAACAGTTCTCTTGCATTCTCTAGCTTTATGCCCAAACTAATTACAAGTATAGTAGTAACCATTGAAATTCACATACCTCATGGTGTTTGGTTGTCTGATATGATTTGTCTTCATTTTTATAGCACCTTCATTCCTTGTCTGATGATTTGTCTTCAAAGTCAAATTGTTCTTGTTCACATTAGTCTTTATCTTGTCTCGAGTTGCATTCTTTTGTTATTCATATCCAAGACTAGTTCTATCACTAGCAAGCTTTTAACCACTTAGAATATTGTCTAGATCACTTGATCTCTTTTCAAATCTCATAAATGACTCCACCTTACTAGATGTCTTCTCTAACTCAGAATTCAATGACTCATTTTCAATTACATACCTTGAACATTCATATTCTTTAGCTTTTAAGCTTGTAAATAGAATTTATAATTGACAACTGAGATGCTTAATGACATCTTCATGCTCCTTGGTATATTCATTCATTCTTGCTTCATTCACACAGAATTGATCCTCATATTCCTTGATTTGAGACTACATCTTATTTTTAATCTTCTTCTCAATCTTCAGTTCTTCAAGGGCATTTGTCAATGCAATCTCATAGTCCACCTCATCTTCATCATCATCTGAATCACTCCAAGTAGACTCATTTTGATGTGAACAACTTCCTTCCTTAACCATGAATAGGGATTCATCTTCAATAGGACCATCATCTTCATGATCACACTTTAAGTCACTATCTTCACTCTCATTTGATGAGTTTTAGTCTTTATTGGTGTAGAGACTCTTCTTTTTCTTGTATAACTTCTTATTGTTGTCATACTTTCTAAAACCTTTATTCCTCTTATCAGACCTGTATGTCTTCTTATCTTCATCATGGTCTTCATCATGCTCTTCATCATCATGCTTATGAGGTCACTTTATAGAAAAATGTCCTATCTCTCCACAATTGAAGCATTTGAAGGGTAGTTTACCCTTATACTTACCTGAACCTATTTTCAATTTCTTTGTAAATAAAGCAATCAGTTCATCCTCATCAATATCAAAAATGTCATCCTCTTTGAGTTTCTTACCTTAGAACTTCTTCTTACACTTCATCTCTATCTTGAATGTTTCTTCCTTCTTCAATGGTATATCATCATTCTTCCTCATTTTATAGGCAATAAGGAGGCCATGCAATTCATCCAACTTTAGTTAAGTAATATCATGACTTTCTTCTACATCAGAGACTTTAAGATCAAAATTTATGGAGAGGGACATTAATACATTTTGAACTATAGTATTTTCTTAAAGGTTCTCTCCAAGACCTTTGATGATGTTCACAATCTCATAAACTCTTTGAAAAAAGGATGTCACAGAATCTTCTTCCATCATTTTAAGGTTTTCAAATTGCATTTTATGAGTTTGCAAATTATCAAGCTTGACCTTTGAATCTCCTTCATAAATGATCTATATTTTATCCCATATATCTTTAGCATATTTACAATGGATTACCTTGGTGAACTTAGTATTTTTAAGACCACAATTAATGGCATTCATTGCCTTAGACTTATTCTCAAATAGCTTCTTATTTGAAACACTAGATGGAGGAATAGTAGGTGTAGAATAACCACCCATAATAGATTTCCAAATGTCAAATCCTAGGGATATGATGTATGTCCTCATCCCTGCACTCCAAAAAGCATAATTATATCTATTGAACATTGATGCTTGCTTAGTAGAGAAACCACCTTGATGACTACCCATATTGTACCTTGGATCACCTTCAAAATATCAAGCCTTTACCAAAGAACCTACTCTAATACCAATTGTTAAAGGTAAAATCACTAAGAGGGGGGATGAATCAGTGAGCCTAGATAATTAAACTTCAATTCTAATCCTTGAAAACTCTTAATCAATTACCACAAGTATTCATAAAGCATACACATCATCTATAACAATGAACAAGAGAGACAATGCAAGATCAAGCACATAACACATGACATATGTGGGAAACCCTCTTGGGGGAAAAAAATCCATTGGAACTTGTAATTGGACTATGATCCTATAATAATAAGAACCAATGTAGACCAATTGAAATTGATCAAGTAACTACAATCCCTTATTTAGTGAGACTATAATCCCAAAAGGTGTTACAAACCTGTCTAGTTGAGTTGCAACAACAAATAGACCTTTAAAAATTTCCACCTTGAAATGAGGCTACAACCCCATAGATTTTGATCTACCCCGACTACACCTATGAACACATCCACCTTTGAACTGATGTCTTCAACACCTAATGATGGACCTCTAATTATCACTCTTCACCTTTGCTCACACTCAATTTGCAAGAGCACTATGTTACCAATAGAAATATGACCTATAGGTCATACACACAATATTAAATATATTATAGTCTTCAACTCATCCACTAGGTACCCACCCTTTCCTTCTCTTCACAATTCTATGCTCTCAAATGCAAATTCCACACACAAGTCTCTCAAAAATCTAGAAACCATCACATTTAGTTTCACTATATATAGAGCATTCATGATTATCAACATCTTGGTTGGCCATTAGGCATGCCTTAACCCTTAAGTCATATATTATAAAAAGACACATCTCAATACAATCTTCATAGGTTTTCTATAGTATCTATGGGTCACTCTTAAGTAGCTACACCTTTCAATTAGGCCCTTATAGCTCTTATAAGTCTCATAGAGACCTATTCACCCATTAAGCACTTTCATCGAGCAAACTAAGAACATAGTACCACTTCCAAATGCATGGACCTATTCCACATGACCCCTTTGACATTATAAAATTCTCACAGTCTCTAAAATACTCTTTTACTAAAACATAATTTTTTCAAACAACATTCTATGCACACAATCACCATGAACAAATACATAATCAACTTCTAAACCTTTGTTCATATAGATTATGGATTTTTAAAAAATCCAAAATCCATATATATTGTCCTCATGGAGTATAAAATTCTCTCCAATATCTTTCTCATCTTGAAACATCGAACTACCATAATGAACAACTTAATTACCCTTCTCGATTTATTTGTAGAACATGCACGAACCCAGAGTCAACTTTGAACCTTAATATTTTTTATTGTACAAAATTTAAAATCTTAAAATTTATATTTATATATATTCATATTAGAGTCTTCTAAAAATTCACTTTTTACACCATGAGCAAATTCTACATAGATCAAAATATATGGCCCAAAAACCAGACATTATTCATTCCTTTGTTAAAATCAAATATTTAAATTTAAACGATCATAGTTAAACTTCAGTCACCATGCTATCATCTCGTGTCCTCTTTGATTATCTTAATCATGCACCATTGATATTTTTATAACTTTAACACATAGTGTGCCAATGTCCAAATGTTAAAATTCAAGCACTTGGCCTCATCTCATGCAATCTTGAAATCTTGATCACACACGCTCTGTTGATCTCTTCGAGATTATTCTTACTTTAAAAATGCTAGACAACTATCACTTGGTCCTTTTAAATTTAATACACATCATTTATCTCAATCAGTATAAACATTTGATCACTATTGATCCTTGGAATAATCTCAATCTTTATCTTTTTTTAATGTTAAACATCAAACACTTGGCACCATCTCGCTGCATCCTAAGAACTTGGAATAAACACACTATGTCGATCCTTTTATGAGGATCTTGATATTTACTCAGTTTAAACATAGAACACTTTAACCCATTTGATTTAATTTGCACCATATATCTATATGTATGAACTCCAATGAACTATTGGGTCTCCTTCTGGTCTCTTTAACATTATGCAAAATTGAGTATGGGGACCATTTCTTATCTGCCTAGAAGGCCAACTTTGGACCTTAATAACTTTTGTTGTGATTAGACATATGATCTAAAATTTGGACCATATGATCTCCTCACATATTAAAATATAACCATGTGTCAAAATACTCTTGAAACCTTTGTTCTTATGAGATATAATGACATTAAAATTCCTTCTTAGATTTATCTTCCATAGAGCTAACTTTGTCAAGAACTACCTAGAAGGCTGATTTTGCACATGCATAACTTTTGATGCACTTCATTTCCTGATATAAACATTAGTGAAAATCAACTAGGCATAAAACTAAATAAACCCATATGATCAAATTATCTTAAAACATCTACACATGTGAGATATGTCATTACCAAACTGCTTACTCGACTCTTTCTTGCCTCATTCAAAATTGGCTAAGTATGGGAAAACATTGTCAAACTACGTATGAGCACAACTTTGCACTTGCATATATTTTATCACACTTATTCATATGACCAATGATTTAGTTCATACAATCTATGCATAAATTTTATCACAACCATATGACCAAATCCCCCTGACTCATCCACACGTGGTAATGGTGATGTCATCAAATTGCCTACTCAGATTTTCTACTATTGGACCCAAAATGTCTAGATGAGAACAATGATAAACTAGGTGAATTCCACTCATAAACAAAAGATCTCCAATCATCCTTGACCACTGATATGACCCCTTGCACATGATAAATACTTTAGACTCATCCCTAATCATCTCTAACCAAGCCAAAGCTAAAGATCAACCAAGCCTTCTTTAAGCATGCTAGGACAAGCAAATTACACACTTTGTCATTGTCACTTAGACTATCAAGTCACTTCATACACTCACCTGGACACCTCCATGGCATCATCATGACATCATTGACAACTCTCCAACAATTATATTATATTTCAAGGTTATATATGGATATTGAAACCATTTATCTGAGTCATGTTCTATTCCCAAACCATTTAACACACTCATTTGCTTTGTTTGAGCTATAATTTCTACTCTTAAGTATTGAAATGAATATGTATAGGTTAAATTCCTATCTTTAGGTCTATTATTTATTAAATGTATTTTAATCTCAATAGACATGGTCTCACAAAGGAGGTGTCCTTGTATTTGGAGTCCCCAACTAAGGATATATAGTTCTTCTTCTTATCATTTGAGATATTCAACCTATAACATCAATTAAGAATTTCCACTTCATCTAAAGAGGTAGATTAAGGTGCTGACTAATTCACCAATAGGTAAGTATATTTATCCCTACTCTCATTCATTTATTTACTTAGTAGATAGATTTGATTTATTCTATCAGATGTATTTTTTATCCTTTCTTATGCTCCTACTTATATTTAATAATTTGGTACAGCTATAGGGTTGTTTATTGATGTAGAGTTGATAAAATATATTTAAATATATGAATACATACACATACCTTTTTCATTTCCCTATCTTTGATTTTCTCTTTATTCTCTACTTCGATTAACTTGTCTTGGTACTCCACTTGCCATACTCCTTTAATGTCTCTTATAGGCTAGTCCAAGCATAAAATTCCTTCCACTTATCCAAAGACTCTTACTCTCCCTTATAATAAATCTATCCTTTCTTCTATTATGCCAATAAATTTTTCTTATTGTCCCCACACTTGATTTGCCTTCATTATTCACTTTTTACCTTCAAAGTCTATTAAGCCTAAAAGTCCTAATGCATGCTTCCATGGTAGCCTCTTATCCCTAAGGCCTTCCTACATACTCCTAACCTCATATCAATACTTATCATATTTAACTCAACATTATTCCATGGATAGTATTGATCTACACCTTTATTTTCTTGCATTTCTCTCACTTTCCTTGTCTTCTTGGTTCTAATCTCTTATATCCCTATTGGCACACAAAACTCCTTATCTAGAACAATATATTGGGTCTATAAATAAATTTTTAATGTTTATTAGTACCTATTATTCCCATTATTCTTCATACAAATTTTCATAATTGCATCCTCAGTGTAACCCTTCTAATTCACACTCCCCCTCAGGTTATTAGGTCTCGTAAGGCTTATTACACTCCTATAACATGAGTGACTATACTTTTTAGTCCTGAACTAACTTTAAAAATCCTTAATATTTAATATCACATAAAAACATGTCAAAATACAAAGTTTCCACAATTTTGGCAAGTGGAATAAAAACTTATTCCATATTCCATTCAAACCCTAGACTGGATCTTAAAATAGGCTTATACCTACCTGACAGGTTAAAAAAAGGTCTAAATTTAAAATCAAACAATATAAATCACTTTTTAAACATTAATGAGGTCTTCTTCAACACATTTCACCATCTCCAACCTTTAATTTATTTGGAATAATTCATAAAACAAAATTCACAAGCCTAGAAGATAAGCCTAGCTATAGACTTCTTATTCAAAAATCCCTATATAAAAAACTTCCATTATATAATTATACATTATTATCCATATAAAATCATTATTTATACCTTATTTACACCTGTATTAAGACACTCATTTACTTAACTACTAAAATAGAGTTCTAGATAGGGTTTTACATGAAACACACAAGTTTGTCATCCCTAAAACTCAAATGTTTCCTTATACAAGAATCCTCACTACCTAATACCAATTTAATACCATTAAAAATACTCATATATCACTCCATTATTAATTTATAACCATTTTTTTGGGTAACTCTTAAATTTCATCCATTTCTTTTCCACTATAAACCCTAGGCAGGGTTCTTGCAAGTCACAAGCTGAGAACTTGCAAAACTTCATAATTTGATTCTTAAAGACTTTAAATAGGTTTAAATACTTGTATAATATTATAATTACATAACCAAAACTCATTCACTCAATATAAATTTTAATAACATCCAAAATCACTCCACCAATCTCCTTTAATCTGACTATAGCACACAGACTTAAGACACGAACTTGTAACGAGTGCAAAACATTCTCCAAATATTCAAGATACCTAAAACAATTAACCAAATTCCAAAAATATTTAAACAACATGTTCATGAATTATATTACCCAAAAAATCCACTTCTATTGATTTATTCAAGTATTTACAAACACGCTCCCTGTCATACATTGTCCTTCATGGACTACACCAGACTTCTTCACCCTTTTCATATTTTCTTGCTCTCTAAAAACCTCTACCAACCCCATAATATAATAATAATCTCTCTACATTCAAAAATAGAAAAAACATATATCTTCTAACATGCAATCACTTCTAATTCTTTCAATTCCCACATAGGGGTGGTAATTACATAAAAATGTTATTTTTGGTTCAAATTGATTTATTTTATGCGTTTCACATTAAGACCACTAACACTTACTTATAGGACCATCTAGGACCCATAATAATACTTAACAACCCTTACATTACTCAAACAACCCAAAACATCACTCATAAGCATAGTTACATTATTCAAATTTTAATTTTAGAGGGAAACTCCAAAAGAGCTAGAAACACACCATCAAATGAATTCTAATGACTCAAACACACCCACAAGGACCATATAAAACCCTTGAAACTTACATAAGACCAAAGTGTTTAATTTGAAATATTAAAAATATGTACATGTTATGTTTGTTGATGATGATCTACATCATTTAGGCTTTCCATTTATCACCTTAGTTACATATACCACCCATTAGTTGACCATTTCACCATTTACCTTCTCATCAGTTTAGTATTTATAGATACCTTGTATCTAGGTTACCCTTATTCATAAATTACTTACATTTAATATCCCTAATATATCCTTGATACACCACCTTTATAGTCATTACTATAAACATTTATCTATCTTGAGTCTTGGTGAGAGTTTTACCCCATGTCACATGCTTAGATTTTGAAACCCTATCCTCTTAACATTTGAGTGTGGATTACCCTTTTATAGGTCTATGGTTATTTTAGGTCATTACCTAATCTTTCAAGTATATGTATGCTCTATTGTTATTACCATATTTTTATCTTAATCTATTTAGTGAAAGAGGATTGTTACATGTCATAATAGCCTATACATACATAATGGTGAATCCAACATGAATCTTATCCCACCACTGGTTATATTTCCTTCATGTTTTCCCTTTTTTCATCTTAGCATCATATTCACACCATCATACATTTTAATCAAGCTTTTAGCCCAAATTGTATTGGATATACTACTACAATTTCCCTACTTCCATAACTATATCGAACAACCTAATATATTTTTATAGTTTTTCTTGATTGTATCATCCAGACTAATACACTTGTGTGTCTTTTCCAACTATATCATCCAACCTAATATAGTCTTATTTTATCATTATTATGAAACCAAATACAATGGCCAACTTAATATAGTTATGTTTTTATCTTTCAAAATGCAACAACTTTTATAATATTCAATAGGGAAAATCCATCAAGATTTTATGGCAACAATTATAATGATATGGAATAAACTAATCTTGATATATTCTCCAAAAATATTTCCATGCCCTATCATTTTTATATCTCTAAATATCATTATGCTAATGATTGTAATATGGCTTCCATTAGGTCTAAATTATGAACCATATTAAAACCTTCAGAAATCTAGATGAGGTTACCTACTCCAAAATCATGAGGTTAAAGAGGGATGTAACATAATAGACATAGACAAAATGAAAATATTCTCCAAGAGAATTTGAGCATAGGGGAAAGGACCCTATGGTTGTCTATCACATCATGATGGACCCCCATGTGGATATCCCCTTTCCCCTACTCATAATTTTTCCACTAGACTTGGGGCCAATCTATTTGCAACTTCCCTCTTTCCTTACTCATCCACCATGCCTAATGTAGTCATTAACATGATGAGTCTTTCTTCTATTGGGATAACCCAAAGTGATCATGCCAATTCTAATAATAATGTTGCATCCAATGCATTCCAACAGGGCACTCAATCCTCTACTTCCAGCCAAAACACTCTTGATCCTAATCAAATCATCTTACAATAAATTAGCCAAATGGATAACATACAAGCTACTTATAATGCTCAAATGATGTAAATGCAAAACTAACTTGTATAAATGTAAGCTAAACCTCAACAGGTTTAGTGGGGAATGCTAAAATAAAATTCCTCCACCCTCCCTAAATATTTTCTTGGAAACCTCATTTTGCAACCCCAGATTCACAACAAAGTCATTAAACACCTTCAAAATGAGCCTATAGTCCCTCAGATAACTAAAATTGACATAGGTGGAATCACTCCTATGATATCCTATAATGGATCCACCAATCCCTCTATGCATATGAAGGCCCTTGGCATAATATTTAGAAGTATTGGATTAATCTTAACACATTTTTAGCTACTAAAGTACTAGTAAAAATGTTTTCTAGTGACTCTTTATAATGGTACAATAAACTAAGGTCTAACTCTATTTCTAGCTTGAAGACTTAGTTAATGCATTAGTGAAATAGTTTCAATCCAATGACTTACCTAAAAAAAAAATTAGCTCACTTTATTGATTGTAATCAAGTGTATAATGAGACTACCCAAGATTTCATTAAATTTTGCAAACCATTAGCCAACAAATCTGATCAAACTATGATGGAATAAACCTCTTCCACCTCTTTTCTTTTGCATTAAATGCCAAATTATAATACATTGTTATGAATCTTTCTCCAAAATATTGAGTGGAAGCTTAAATCAAGTTAAATTGTAGGTCTATCTCTTAAGACAATTCGATCCTTCCCAACCTAATCCTAGAATTTTAATGCTTACGAGACCTTAAAAAGACATGTTATTGATGATGGTGTCTCTGATACTCATGATCCCAAGAGAACCATCTATTCCATTATGCCAGAAATCTCTAATGAAGTGACTATGTCTGAACCTATAATGAGAATTCCCTTTCAACCTCTTCATCCTTCCCAAAAAGTCAACACTTGTAATTCCCACCAACATCTTACACTTTATAGGATTAGGAAACATCTTTATATAACCTCACTTACATATGTTGATCCTTCCCATCCTAATAACCATTGGTGTGACTCCAAAAACATTTGTTGGTATCATGATAACTTGGGTCACTCTCATGAATCTTGTAAGCAACTTAAACACTTTGAATTCAATTTTTTTCTTGGTCCATAATTTGATCATGATGCCATGGTTAGATAGCATCACCAAGCCTATGATAAGGTAGCTAAGGCTCATGACTCTAATGTCAAGTGTGAAACACTTCACCAAGCTAGTTCTCACTTTACCGTCTATTCCAACCCACTTCCAAATCATAATGATAATCAATAATCTAATATGTAACTTCAAACCTCTTCCCAACAAATCACCATTTTTGTTAAAACCATGATTAACCCTCATTCTTCCAATGATGTAGAAATTTTGGTGCACATGAAAACACGAAGCATGTTATTTCATATAATGATCCTTATCCTTTTTGAGCTTACATGCCTCCTTAAACTTATACAATAATTAAATCTTATCCTACCCATCATTTTTCAGCTGTTGGATCCAAATAAATCATTACTTTTATGCTTTCAAATAGCCCAACTATATTATCCATCATGATATGATTTTATGTCAATCCTACTAAATCAAACAACCCAATACAATTCCTTTTATCTATAACTATATTGGCCAACTTAATACAATTTATTCATGATCCTATTATATTGGTTATCATGACACAATCATTTTTTTCCATTCCTATTTCAACTACATTGGCCAACCTGATACAATCATTTATTTCTAGTTTAGGTCCAAATGTATCATCTAACTCAATACAATCATTTTATTCAACCAATTATACTTCAACTATATCGACCAACTCAATACAATATATTTCTCCACCTAATAATGATTATGTTTTATCAACCAACCTAATATAATCTATTTCTAAGGCTTTTATGTCACCAACTGCATCGGTTAGGCTGATATAGGATCTTCAACCTACTTATACTATGACAACAATGTCAAGACCACACACTCTAGTTAAAAAACATATTAAATTAGGTTTAGATTCATCTATAATGAAACTTAATTAGTTTTATAAATTGATCCCTCTTTTGTAGTCATATCCAACTCAGAATAGTTTTGATGAGTGGCATCCCAAAGAAGACCTTTCTAAACTATCATATCAAATCTTGTTTATTGAGCTCATGAAGATTTGCCCACGACATAGAAATCACCTTACGCATATTTTTTTAATTTAAACATTTCTCAACCACTACTTATGGGGAAAGAAGATATATATATTGGGTTTGAGGAGAATATCATGAAAAAATATGAATATATATGTATGAATCTCTCTCTCTCTTAAATTTCATATCACATCTATGATCCCTGATGAAATATTACTTTATGTGAATGAACCTCCTTTATTTATTAACATCCAAGTATGTGGCATCTTGGGAAAGCAAGAATTTATTGATGAATGTTCTTCCACTTGTGTTACCTTTTGAGCTCATTAAAACCCTAGGGTATTCTATATATAACCTTAAGTCTACCCATAACACATTCCAAGGATATAAATGAAGACAAATGCCTCCATTAGGATGTGTTTGGATTCCTATCATGGTACCACCTATTATGGTTGGGGTTAAGATCATGATATTGAATTTACTTTATCTTATAACATTTTTCTCACTCATCATTGGACTCATAATATGATGGTTATTGCCTCTTCCACATGCCAATACATGAATTTTCCTTACATGGGTGTCATCTATAAGGTATAAGGTGATAACAACCCCTAAAATTTTGAATAATTCTAAGAGTGTGGTGTTTATAAAATCCATACCCTTAAACCTTTACCTAGAATTCCATTCCATTAGTATCAATGTTTTAACTACCCTATTTTAATCACTTAAAAATGACACTTGAGTGTTAAGAGTGTTACTTGATACCACCCATCCCTAACTTATCCCTAGACCTATCTTAGGGCCTATTTAGACACTTATCCAACCTTTTTATGGGCCACACATGTCCCTAAACATCCTTAAATTAGTCCTAAACCCTCATTTTAGCATCTTATCCCCTAGTGCCTCAGGTTATGCGACCTAGACACTAGTGCCATAATTTGGATAGTAGCACCCCATGGTTATAGTGTTCAAATTTTGGTGTTGTTTTCTTTTTTCCTCCTTTTGTTACCAATGGATATATTTTCAAATGATAAACCACCTAAGATCAGCCTAGACCTCTTTTAAGACCCACACAAACACTAGAATAATATATATACATGAATTTTATCCCTTTATCCACTAGATGGGAATTAGATGAAAATTACATAGACAAACTCAAAATAAGTTGTGTACAATCAAGGTTATCAATCTCTATTCTACCCTACTTCTACATGCAACCATCTACAACATTCCTAAGCTCATATTACTTAATTTTCTAATCTCAAGAACATTTAAAGCACTCAATCCATCTTTCATACTAGCTTCACTTGCACTTGCACCAGCACTTATGTGGGGAAAACTACACCAAGCTTCATCCCTCTTCAGAGTATTGGTATATAGGCAACTCTCATCATAGCGAGGTGTTGAGGATGTCCAGCCTACCCCATTAACAACACACTTTACTACTTATGCCAATCAGATTCCATGGTAACATGGAGGTTAGGGTTTGTATATAAAATCAACCAAAACATGTCATCTATAGAGATCTAAAATTCTTGTGCATAGGAATAGGCTTGGTAGACCTAAACATAGGTGCACCTAGAAGCTCAAAATAGTTCTACACAAAAGACACTAGTGCCAAAATAGGGACATTGGCACCATATGGCACTATTTTACAATTAGGGTGTTATTATTTAGGAAGGGTTTTGACACCTGAATCCTATTTGAAACACTCAGATCAGCCTTTGTCCTAGTTTAAATCCTCTAAATCTCCCATCTAAATCAATTTTAGTTAAGTACATGTTTACATTATTTATTACTATTTTTATAAAATTTAAACTATGTCAATTATGTTACAAATTAGTAGCTATATTTATTAGATATTTATACCTTAATTTACTATACTCAGCCCTTTAACAACCTAGGATTTACATCTACTAAGTCCTAAAAATTTAAAACATTTGGTGAACCTAGCTTACTTTGAATAGTGCACAAACGCTAACCCTAAGGTTTATGTTTCCAACTTTATATGACCCACATTTAGATTTTAGATCCCTATATTTTCTAATTTTTATTTCATAATATCATGATAATAATGACAGATGAAGTTTTTCACTTTTTAATACAATTTTTTCTAGCTTTATTTGCATGCTTATTTCCTTTCATTTAAAATGAATTCAAAAATGACATAAACACATATGTACATGATGCTTTATATCAGTTAAAATATATGTCATATTTCATTCTATCTTTAGCATGTAATTGTTCTCTTATGCAGAATTGAATTAAAAAACAATCCTTATGTATATAGAGAACATATTACATAAGCTAACAACCAAGTTTCAAGTTTCAATGTCATATCTTATGCACATGAAAAAAATCTACTTCTCCTCCTCATCTCCATGAGGGTGATAGCTAATTTGCCTCTAACCAATTCCATGTTATAACTCCTCCACAAGATGATGCAACCTATATTATTGTTACTAGTGCCCATACTCGGCCTATCCATGCCTCTACCTCTCCCTTGTAGGATATGTGCCTACATGTTCAATAAAAAGCAACCAGGGTTTACACTTGTGAGACTCTAAGGGATAAAATTATCAGTATGAGTAATCTAATATAATAATTATAGAATCAAAATTAGTTATTAAGTGAAAAGGTCACATTATTAACAAATTAAATTGCATGTATAAAGTCTTTATAATATGCTAGTGTTCATTATGTATATGCATCTACACTTAGCAAAGTTGTGCCCCAACACTCTTTCATATCCAAATCATAAAATTACAAGATGAAAAATACAATCAAGGTTAAAACAATACACAATATGGGAATTAGGACACTCTCCCCCCACTTAACAATGAAAATATTATTTTCAATAAGAATGATATTTTATAGAGTTTCAGAGACAAACTTTGGGAACATGATCATGATCATGTATAGATTATGTAAGCCATAATGAAAATAAAGAACAAATCAAATAATTGTCAATCTTATACACCCCTAGATAACAATATTGTTACACCTATGTTGGGGGAACTCATCTTATACAACTTATTTTAACTAGACAACCTTCAATAATGGTAAAACCTCTTATGGCTAGTTCATCCTCTCCAAATGTACAATCCCTTATGCATGACATTCATTCTCTATAGGCTAAAGCATTACATCTTCAGCAAGGTGATACTAGGTCATCACATACCTTGGAGTCTCATATTATTTTACATACACCTTTGGAACTCTCCTTTGCCATCTAGATTCATGACACTTAAGCTTACCCTGTATGATGGCAAGGGTGACCTAGAGCACCATCTATGAGCTTTCCATACAACATGTTTGGACTAAATGTCTAATTATTGGCTCATTCCTAATTTATTCCCATGTATTCTAAAGGACTATACCTTATAGTGGTTATGTGATCTTTCAAATCAGTCTATCACTGCATTCAATCCATTAGTAGATATGTTTTAACACACTTTTCAATTAACATTGGTGATAAGATCTCATATGTTGAAGTCGCACAATTGAAGTGAAAATCCAATGAACCTATTTAAGAATATGTCTTGTGATGTAAAACTATATTGGAAAAGATGACTAGACCCATGGAAGATAGAGAGCTCCAAGACATATTCAAATAAAGTTTACTGCCAGCATTACATGAAGTTATCTTGTTTAATAAGTTTCTAACATTCACAGATTTATGCAACATAGTGAAATAAAGGGAAGTCAATCTTCTCTTTATGGAAAATTAAAATATACAAGTGGATTAGAGTCAACTACTAAGAGTTCTGATAAGCCTCCATAAAAAGTAAGGGCCACTAAAAATAAGAGTGATCTAAAGGCCACAGTTAACATAACTTCAGAGTCACCTCCTCGCTTGGTTTTATCATCTCCTCCATGAAATTTTTTTACCAACATTCTAAAATCATCATCATGTGTTTACAGTAGCTCCTAAAATGAAATTTCATGTCTCTCCCTCCCATGAAATAGGTTAATATAACATGAAATCTTCTAAATAACTATGATTCTAGTGCATTTTGTGACTATCACAGGGCACTAGGCCATACTACAAATAGATGCATCAGCTTGAAACATAATATACAATATTTGATAGAGGCTAACATAATTGATGTGGGCACACCCATAGAGGCACCTAAAGTTCAACAAATAGAAGCTAAGGCATTGAAATTTTTTTTGGATCCATTTCTAAAACATATAGCTAATGACACATGTGGTACTTTAGGTGCTCACTATACGTATTAGGCACATCCACCACCATCATATTATCATACTACTTCAGAGGATGCACACCCTTTACACAATATCATTGGTGTGTATCAGAATACAATACCAATTACAATTTTTGGCACAATTTCCATCAGTACATCATGGACTTCAGTTGGGCTACCAATGTAGGTGAGGCCTACTCCTAGAGTATTACCACATATACATATTCTCCCACATATACCCTTATTAAAGAGATCCCTAAATCAAAGATATGTTTTAGATTTTAGAGGTCCTCCCTCTACCCCTTTCCATTCAAGATTAATGTTATTGAGTTTCTAGGGTTCTTAGTATTAGGCACCCATACCCGCTATATCATCCTCTACCAGATGGGTCCTTAAGACCCCTATAGTTCAAAAGACACCCCAATCAGCTTCATGGATTCCTAGCACCACTCCATAGGTAACGCCAACTATATATCACTCAATACAATAGGTTTTAGGACCCCTTTTCATACAACATGCATGATTACCATTCCTTTATTTGACATAGGCCACATTGATAGTGAGTCTCCCATGAGACTCATCCGTTAGTATGTTCCTCCCTTCTTTTACATAGTCTCATTCACTCTTGCTCCTTATATATAGTTTCATTGTCATGTTACTTGTATATAGATTATATCTATAAAGTACAAAAATATCATAATATGCGAAAATAGAAAAACATTCAAATATTTACTTAGAAAATATATTCATTACCATGTTTACACTTCTTATACTTGTCAAGAACTACATATACTAGCTATCTTAGTATAGTTGGTTTTTATCATACATATTACTTCACTTGTTCTTGTCAAGTGTTTGAAGATATTTACAAGACCCAAGTCCACTATAGAGATCCATATTTGCTACTATCTACCCACTGGGGGCATATACACAAATATACAAGTTCCTCATTTGATACATTCACTCATTTGGGTGTATCCTATACATAATTTTGATTACCAAGTTACATATTTCTAAACTCTACATCATAGATTTAGCATTCTTGTATCTTGATATTGATCATCCTACACCCACTCATATTTTTTTTGTTGAATACTACTACTTTAGACTCAGCTTATGTACATATTATCTCTTATACAAATTTTTACCACATGTTTATGCATACTTTCATTTCTAGCTTTCCTAGTTTAGACTTGATTATGCCTATATATTTATCTATTCAAGGGCATTTGAATATGCCATTTATTTAAGGCTCTATGCCACTTCTTTTCATTGTATGTATGATTTGGACATGTGCCCATGTCCTTGTGTGTGCCTTATTAATTTTTTATGTGGGTATTTGTATATGTCCTTTCATGAGGCTCTAAGTTAACTTGCTTGTTATTTACGTATGTGTACATTTAAACATGTCCTTTTATTTCTTACTTTCTCATATTTAGTGACATGTGCCCATGTGCCTTGTATCATACCCCCTTGGCCTACTTTGCATGCGTCATGTGTGTTTTATATATGCTTTATTGTATGGATCATGGTAATGATACTTTCCTCTTACTTTTTACACACTCTAGTTTTATATGTCATGAAGGACCTCATGTATATCCCCTTCCTACTTTGGTGTCAAGATGGACATCATGCCCCATTCCCTAGGTAGCTACTCAATTATTACTCAGATTTGTTATTCATATACATTATTATATCTATCTTGATAGCATTGTGAATGTTATACCTAACATGCATCACACATTACAAATGTATTCTCAGATTAGCTTACATTCTAATGTTATGTATGCACATCATATTGGTTTATTATGTAGATATCATAAATGTTTTGACTAACATACATTTTATAGAGATAGTTATTTCATAGGTAAAATAACTTCCCTCAAAATAGGGGGCATTCATAGGGGTTTTTCATAGACATCAGGCTATCTAAATACACTTAGAGTATATTTTTCAGCACATAGGCACAAAATATAGAAATCAATTTCAGGAAAACACAGTGGAAAATAGTGACATAGATCAGTTTTAGTTGCATAAAAATTAGAATAGTTGGACATTGGCACCCAAATTAGGACACTAAAACCACATGGAACACTATCCAATATATGGTGCTACTAGTTAGTAGCCTCAATTTTATAAAATTCTATATTGGCCAAAAAATATAGTAGCTACAGTCCAAGTTTGCATAGGTTCACTTATAGATTACCAGTTTTGGCTTAGTTTAGCTCAAATTGGGGGCATCATGTGTGGCATGATCATTCTAATTTTAGTTTATTTTCCCATATATATATTATTACAATTTAATCCATAATTCATATGCTCAAATATCAAATTTGAGGGCTTATATGCAGAACATTATTTTTGTATGCTCACTTATACATTAGTTAATCAGATAGAATCACAAACTCCATGTTATTCTCCAAATTATACACATTAAACACCATGTTCCAAGTTATGAACTATATTTATGCCCTAATCCATTTGTAGTGGTTGGCAATCTTGAGTGGCCCAGAGCTGCCTAATATTTTTGAGTGGTTATAGAGCTGACATATACAATTCTAATTATAATTTTATATATCTAGTACATTGTGCAATTTTAATTTCAGATGCATCTACTTCACATGGGTGGGTAATGATGGATTCATAATCTACATGAGTTCTTGATCCACCTACATGAGAGAGTTGGACACACCATCATTCTAATCTAAGTTATTCACACATCATGATCCACCAAGTAGGGGTGGGCAATGATGGAGTCAAAACTGGATTGAGTTCTTGAGCCACCCACACATGTGGATTGAGTAAACTATCAGCTTAGTCCAAGTTATTCACTAATTGATCAATATACACACACACAAAAGTTGTCACCAAGTTTATACATTGGTTCACATACCTAATGAGGTGTATTTATTCCTTTCCTCTCTCTTATCTATTTACTCAATTTTGTCTTTTGATTTTTATATCTCTTAAGTAATGATTGATTTATGCATGTTTCATTTATAAGATAATCAATAGAGCATATTCTACATACTCAGATCTAGATTCATAGGCTTCACCTCTTAGGTAAGTCTAGGTACGCTTCTTTTTCCTTTATCCTAATCATTTCACTTTGTTGCATTTATAGAATAAAAGAGGGGGGATGTAATCATGTAAAAATGGCACTTGAGTGTTAAGAGTGTTACTTGATACCACCCATCCCTATCTTAGACCTAGACTTATCTTAGGGCCTATTTAGATACTTATCCAGCCTTCATGTGGGCCACACACATCCTTAAACATTCCTAAAGTATTCCTAGACCCACATTTTAGCATCCTAACCCCTACTAGCTCAGGTTCTACTAGTTAGACACTAGCACCATAATTTGGACAGTAGTGCCCCATGGTGTTAGTGTCCCAATTTTTGGCTCTATTGTCCTTTTCCCTCCTTTTTTACCAATGAATGTATTTTCAAATAAGCAACCACCTAGGTTCAGCCTCGACCTATTTTAAGACCCACACAAGAACTATAATAGTATATATAAATGAATTTTAGCCCTTTATCCACTAGATAGAAATTAGATGCAAATTACACAAATAAACTCAAAACAAGTTGTGTACAATTCAGGTTATCAATCCCTATTTTACCTTAATTCTATATACAACCATCTATAGGATTATTAAGCTTAGATTACTCAGGTTTATAGTCTCAAGAACATTCAAATCACTCAATCTAGCATTCATACTAGATTCACTTGCACTTGCACTAACACTTAGGTGCAGAGAACTACATTAGTCTTGATCCCTCTTCAGAGTATTAATATGTAGGCAACTCTCATCACAATGGGGTGTTGAGGATGTCCATCCTAACCCATTAATAACACACTTTAATATTTTTCCAACCAAATTCCCTAAAAACATGGAGGTTTAGGGTTTGCATATAAAATTAGCTAAACTATGTCATTTATAGAGATTCATAACTCATGTGCATAGGAATAGGTTTGGCAGACCCAGACATAGGTGCACCTAGAAGCTTAAAACAATTATGAACAAAGGACACTAGTGCCAAAATAGGGACATTAGCACCACATGGTGTTATTTTCCAATTAGGGCGTTATTGATTAGGAAGGGTTTTTCACCTAGATCTTGTTTTTAACACTCGGATTAACCTTTGTCCTAGTTTTTAGCCTCTAGATCTCCTATCTCAATTGATTTCTAGATAATTACTTGCTTACATTATTTATTGTTATTTTTAGAAAGGTTAAACTAATTTAATTTTGTTACAAATCAATAATTATATTTATTACATTTTTCTACCCTAATTTACTATACTCAACCCTTTAACAACCTAGGATTACATCTACTAAGTCCTAAAAATTTAAAGCACCTATCAACTCAAATAGAGGTTATAATGGTCACCCCAAGCTTGTGGGACATAGTCCACCAAACCTCCTTGATTCTAATGGTGATGAACCCCATGAGATCAAATTGTGAATTAAAACATTATATCTTCCTCCTAATATTATAACTTAGCTAATATCTACTTTGTGACTTCATTCTCACAAGAAGATAACTAATGTGTTTCTCACTTATGGGGTTATCCATAAGAAGCCTTATTCTAATAGATCTTCTAGTGACATAGTGGTTGAATCCCTTCATGTAGATCTCACCACTCCTAATTATGACAATGGTTATGCCTTAGATAAACCTTACTTATTTAGCTACACCCAAGCTAAGGATGTATAAATCTTATGTTATTATTCCTCTCTTTAGGGATATTACAAGAAATATTCATCTTATAACATTAACTTAGTTAATATTTTTCAACATAGTACTCATGGTCCCTTAACCTATCTTGACACCATTCCTTCTTATGTTGATTTTTCTAGGTTTGAGATGGATCTAATTTCTACTACACATGTAGTTCCAATCATTTATGAACCTCTTTGGAGTATGCTTGACTATCAATATATGACCAAAACTTATAATTTTATTGTATATTATGATCTTTCAAGTTTACTTCTTCTATAAATGTTGGATATGCTCATATAACTAGTTCCTACTACTTCTAAGCTTGTGGATGATCAATTCAAGACATAACCTTTTTCCTATTCTCTACATTCTGATCCATTTGACAATGTTGGTGACTTAGATGATTTCCTTCCCCATAGATCACTTTATTTCCCTCCACATAGTTTGGTTATGGCACCACACCCATTAATCCTGAAAGATGAGTTTTACAAGATATTCAGTAATTCAACTCAAGAGTGTATAGCTATGAGATATATATAGCACAATAGAAGTTGAAAGGCCCAAATCCTACTATGGATAGTCAATCACCCAATATTTTACTCGTAGGTGTTATTTTTATTTTCACATGACCTATACACAATCATTGACTACATGTCATTCTCTTTGATGGTATATAAATTTACTTCATCTCTAGGTATTTAATTTTCCCCTTTAGCCAAACATGCCACCTCTAAAGATTGCTTATTTATATTTCCAAAGATGGGGAGGTGTATTATCTTTGGCACAAGTATTCTACACATTCTAAAAATAATTTTAAAGTTATACAACAATATTTTATATATTTTCGAAGGCATCTGCCTCAAGATCCTCAATAATGTTCCCATAGCCCATCTAGGATGGAGGAGCAGTGTCGCATATGCCTAGAACTATCTTTAGACTAGAATATGTGTGTCTCATTATTTTTTAGATGGAATCTCATCTTTCTCACATTTTTTATTCTCATCAAGAGGCTCCACATCCTCCTTTTATCATGCCTACATTTTTTTGGAGCTCATTTGTAAGGATCTCCATGCATGACTCTCAAAAAAGGTAGAAGAGACTATAGTTTGAGTTAGATGTCAGCCACAACGAGACTTGAGAGATCTTATTGTTGATGATATGTGTATAGACCTGTCATGTCATTTGTGAGAATATATTTCATTATTCATATCATTTATTTCAATATTTTACATGATTTGATATCATATTTTTATCTTTAACATACACGTTTCTTATTGTTTATATCATTTTAATACCATGATCTTTACTTTCCAATTATTTATTTTTAGCATATTATTTACATTACTATTTTTTCTCGTACCTTAAAGTAGGGCTTAGTTTCCCTTGTAGATATTTTATAGCACCTTTGAGTTTTATTTTTTAATATTTTATTTCCCCCCTCTTTTGAGATGATTTAATGTTGACCTTTGTTTGTCATGTGGATCTTTAGTAGTACATTCAAGTTTTATTTTTCCATTTTTAACATCTTAAAATTATCTTCAATTTCCATTTTGGATCTTTGGTATCACCTTTAGGTATAATTTAAAAACTTTCAATTTATAGCACTTTACAACTGGCCTTAGTTTCCTTGTAAATCTTTGGTGTCTTTCTACTTCCCCCTCTTTTGGGATGTTTTCTCTCATTAGTGATTGTGATAGACCCTTTATAGGTTAGTATTATTTCTCTAGTGATATGATTACCATTTTTCATAATGTTTCCCTTCTTTCGGTTTCTATTTCCACAATTTGACTTACATTTCCATGTGCTTTCAGATCCCTTATTCTTTCCTAGTCACTTTTAAACCAAACACTCTCCCTTATTGTGGTCAACTACTAGTGTATTTTCATTGTATTTACCTTTTGCATGTGGATGAATATTCCATGATCCCTATCTCTCCCTTTTCTTTCAGTTGAGGCACACTTGGGTCAGTTTTTAGATTATACTATTTTCTAAATACAAGTATAATATTTTTAAGGTGTATTGATCTTTAGGATATCCTCTCTAGTGATTAAGTGTAGGCTCTCTTGTGTTAGTAAAATTCATATGGAGGAAAATAGAAAAATCCAAAATACATAAAATTCATATTTTAAGAAATAACAATGTTAAAAAGGTAAAAAAAATATTTTAAAATTTAAATCACACCAAAAACAACATCTTTTCAGCACATCTCCTATCTTAGTCAAAGTTAAAACTCTATAGTTGGCCTCATGATAGAGAAAAGGTCCATTAGGTTGTGTTAGACCAATATAATGGTGTAGGAGGTCTCAATACATCATTATTTATCTATATCTTCTTAGATTCTAGTGCCACCTACTTTCTCATGCCAGTACCCAATCTTCATAGTAGACCAATGGCTTTGTAAGGGGACTTGAGGATCAAGGAACACATTATGGGAAGGTAAGATTCTTTTATTTTTCATGCATTTATCCTTCATGGGATGATATTTATACTTCACTTATCATATCAAGCTTACGCTTGCTAGGTAGGGTTCTCTAAGTCCTTGATGTTAAAAGTTCTTAGCCTTGTTCATTTGATTAGAGTGTCTTGTCTCTGCTAAGGGTTTCTACATCACCCTTTTGGTGCCTTAAATTATTTTCTCTTCATAATATCATCTCCAATATCTCCTTGATGGATATTGTTTCAATACGTATGCTCATGTCCCTCTTCTTTATATTTCCATTTTCTATGTATTTACTTTGACTCATATCCCCTCTTAGATTTTTAGTTTATGATTTACATAGTAAGACCTTAGGAAATCAACTAGAAATTATTCAAAAATTCCCATCATCATTAATTTCCACACCATCTATGTCACCATATTCATGTCTCTAGATGGTCATGTATTCTTACACATTTCTTTAGCACAAGCAGTAATTTAAAGTTTTCACTCATTAGAGTCTCTGCTTTTATTTTCACGTCTTTATTTGATTCTAGTTTTCACTTATATTACATTGGATGTATTTATTGTCATTTTATATTTCCCCTTTGTTTTATTTAAGTATTAATTATATTACATTGGATGACATCTTTCAAACATTTAACATATTTGTGTTTAATTATATTTTGCATTTGCTTACATTGTATATCTATATTTACAATTGTTTTTGCATCTTATGTTTTGTTTGTCATTCACATCAATGTGACTAAATTTTTTTTCATAAAATGTTATACATATCTTATGTTTTACCTTAATATTTTCATCTTACTTACATTTGGTATGTTTTACAGTCATTTTTATTTATTCACATAATTTGCTTGTTGATTTTCCTATCTACCTACTTAAGTTGTCATTTTTCACACTTTAGTTTTTGTTGTTTTTTACCATGAATTTTCTCATATTTAATAAAAATGAATAAAACATACATCAATAATAACATTTTTCATAACATGATGTTAAAACCACAGCACGTGCTAGAATGAAAAATCATAAGTACAAGTCCACATAGAAAACATAAATGATATGTGTGTATGTGTGTGTGTGTGTGTTTTAAAGTTTCTACATAAAAAATATATACATCATTAGCTATATGGTCTTCCTTCATCCCCATGTGGTGGGTGAGGCCCCACATTGCCTAAGGATCTTACAACTACAACTACATGTATTGACCTTTCTAGTGTGTGGGTCTAGGATCTAATCCCCAAAGCTTTCCATGTGCTCCTATTAGCTCTATCTTAGTGCACTTGAGTTGAAATAACTCTATGGGTAGTAATGTCCTTGATAAAGGTATCCTATGTTGTATACACTTGATCCCATCATGTACCATCCCCTCTTACTAGGATTACTAGTGAAGCATAAAACCTACTCATGGCATTGTATGTCCCTGTAATAGCTTTAGCCAATCTAAAATAGCTAGCATATGATTCAAATGAAGGTACAAATATATCCCCCTTTTGTGTGGTATCATTATCTAATATGACATCATCCAAAATCTCACTATGGACCACCTCCACCATAGTATTCCACTATGTTGTCTCCACTACTTTGTTTATAAAAGAAAACTAAATATGACATTAGATCTTCATATATTTAAAATATGTAAGTAAATATATCACTAGTACCTAACATGTATATATCTAAGTCTATAAAACACTAGTGATGGTAAAAAATTAAATGTATATTTTATTTGTATCTATCTAAGGGCACTACTTGACAACAATCTTGCCATCTACCTTACCTCTAAGGATAGGCTTGTTATCTTGATTCAAGCTAGTTGGGCCCTTAACTATCTATTACATCAAACCACCAAGTCTTGACTCCTTAATGGTTGCACTTGTCCCCAAATGACCCATATTTCCTATCATGATAGCTCTACCTCTACCATCTAAACATGAATCCAAGTATCACTTGTTCCACTACCCTTTCCTTCCACTACCATTGATGTTGACTCCCACCATGTGGGGCATGATGAAGTCTCAAAATTGGGGAATTAGTTAGTATGCCATGTTCCCTTACTCCCCAAACTCACATGAATGTTTAACCCAATGGGGTGTGACTGCTAGTGGTCTTGTTGGGTGCACTTGTCCAGACTATCTAGGCACATAATCACATATGTGTGGCTCTTACCACTAGGCATAATGGCCATGATAAGATATCTTGTCCGTGATCATATAATGGATGGCCATGATGCCCAAGAATCTGTTATGCCTTGGTAAGGCATCCATATGATCTAGTCCTTGTGAATGGTATCTAGTGATGGATACAAATGGACCTACCTCATCACTCAATCCTACTCCCACATCTTCACCTAAGGTAGGTGGTCCCCAATCTAGTGTGGGATTCAATTGGTTGATACATTGGGAACCACTCATAGATTGAACATGCAAATAATGTGACTAACCCCATGGTCTTTCAACCCTTGCTTAGCATCCCATAAAAATAACATATGAGTTACATCCATATCATAGATCCTATATCATACATTGTAATATGTTGTAATACAAACTAACACAAATTAATAATGTACAATGACATGGACCTATCAGACTTATGACACAACACTCACATGGTCATAATCTTGATGATGGCCTTTCAGATATATAAAATGATAGACACATAAACTAAAAAGAGTTTGATCTATCTACCATCAAGTTAGTTCTTGATGCTTTACCATAGATAATGGCACATCACATATCATAGGTGTGCCCTCAATGGTCAAACCTAATATTTCATGCATATCATCCAAGGTGATGATGACCTCCACTATTTACACATCCACCACCCATCTAAATGTGTATGTGATCCTCTCCCAACATCTTAAGAAAATAACTATAATATCTATACTTAGAAGGACCTAACACATCTCCATAATCCTACTAAAGCCCAAGTTGAATAGGTGTGCTTTATCTACATCTAACAACCTAGCCAATAGATCTAGAAACTAGCTCACATCCACTATCCTCTAGAGCCATCTTCTTATCCAAAAAATATCAAACAATAATACCCAGTTAGATTTTTTATTTAAATTTTTGAAATAAAAAAAATATGATTAAAAATATATACTAAATCAAAATTAGTCTTTACTTTCTATTGTATCAACCATTTTTGTTCTTTTCCTACTACATTAGCTAATTGTAGTTTATATTGTACCAGGCATGAGTTTTACATTTTATTGTATCAATCATAATTATAATGTATCATTTATATATTTATAATCTACAACATCAGCTACATACCTATTATATTAACCATATTTCTCATTTCACTCTGCATCAGTCATATTTGTATTGTATTTGCCATGCAATTATTTCACTATAGTAATGGCCCCATTAATACTATATTAGCTATGCAATTCTATAGTATTAACCCCATACATACTATACAACCATGTTTTTTTATTTTATATTATATCATCCATCAAGTATAGTATGGACCTTCTTCAATACTTTTCCTACATAGTTGTATTAGCCATCTAGGGTGGTATCAACCATATTTACAATTCTCCTAGCCAATTGTATTGGCCTTGCTGATATAGTTGTCTGATGGATGGGATTTATTATTTTGGCCCTAATAAGTACCCTGATTTGACATTTATTTTTCTACCCATCACCCATGATAATTTTAGCTAAATATTGATTCTTATTGTGGCAATTTTTGATACACATATTTTCCTCGATGCATAAATTTCCTAATTCTAGTTTATTTAATTAAATTTAACATGTATGCACCTAAATTTACTCACTTCATTTATCATCACTAATATTATTATTATTCAGTAATAACATCACTAATTTCATCTAATGATCACTATTCTCATCTAATTTTATCTAAAACATCCTTATTAATCCTCCTAGTCTTTTGTCTGACACCCATTTCCATTATTCTTCTTCTATTAACCTTATACCTCATCCCATAAATTAATTAATCCAATTAATCTCCATTATTGACTAACTAATCCCACTTATCCATTATTTGGGAACTTAAAATTCTCATGACCCACCTACCCTAGCCTATTCCTAGGCTCTCCTACATCCCTACCCCCTAATCACATGACTAATCCACTCTTAATCATGATTGAACTTCCCAAAAGAGATTCTAGAGGCTTCTACCTCTAGAACCATCCAAGAAATTTTTAATTCCTTGGATAATCTTCCACCATTGATCTCCTACACTCAAATTTAAATAATGGCCATTGATCTTCCCTCCTTCCCTCTGTTTAAACACCATCACCCCTCTATGACTAGACTAACTAGAAACTACATGAACTAGCAAATCCATGTCCAATATATGCTAAAATGATTCATCAACGTAGTCTTCGATCAAGTCATCCACTAACTCATGAAAACCAAGTCATTAATTAAACATCATGTTGTCCACATTCTGAGTGTTTGGTAAATTGTTCCTGATTTTAATGGTATATTGTAGATTTAGGTATTTTGAATAAATTGCAAAATCAAATCTCATTGCCCAAATTTATCATCTTACATTGGGTGACCATAATTGGAGCCTCCTCTTGAATTGACATCTTGAGGTTTAAGTGTGTTAATCAAGCTTGTAAGTTAGATTGAAGGTAGATTATGGCTCAAAATTTAAAAAGTCTCATCCTCAAGGCAAAAGGAAGTATAACTCTACAACTTGTGACATTACATAGATAGTTTTGACCTTGGTAGTTATAGTTTTGCCTAACCGCTAACCATAACCATTATTTTGATAGTTTTCTCACCTATTGCAAAATTGTATCTTGTAATATGCAGTTTTATAAGTCTAAATGTAGTTTTGAAAGTCTAAATGTGGTTTTTCAAGTATAAATGTGGTTTTGAAATTCTAAATGCATTTTTTTAAGTATAAATGTAGTTTTGAAAGTCTAAATGTGGTTTTAACATGATATTATGTTAAATTCAAATATTAACCATTTTGTTTTGTCTTCTTATTGGTTTTTATAACTCTATACTAACTTGGTTGTTTTTTAGGCTTAAAGCAAAGTTTCTATCTATTTACCATACACAAGTTTTTCATATTGAGAAAAATCACATCTCTTTAGTCACAATATTGATTTACACCCATGGCTTTGCCTCCATAATCTATGATTTTGATCCTGACAGGGGTTCACTAACTCAAATCTATGTTTTTCATCTTTAATACTTTTATTGCTTTTATTTGACCTAAGTCTGCTTGCAAGGAAGGGGAAGTTCTATCTATATCAACATCAAACATCCCTAAATCCTCCGTTAAACTATCTATTACAATACCACATATCATGAAATGTGGATTTGACGTAGCCTTGTAGTTTTGATTATAAAGAGGCAGTTTTGATTTAGATAGTTTAAACAGTACATTAATCTAGTTAGAATTTAGTATAACCTTAAATATTCATATCATATTGAAAGATAACTTTTATCATTTTGTAAATAATCTATAGCATCTTAATAATTTTTTAAATATTTGTATTTTGTTGTTAGATTCATTATTTTACCTATAGACTACAAAACTATATATCGTGAAGTGTGGTATTGAAGTTCTAGTTGTGGTATTACACAGACAATCTACGTAGTCACATACCTTTTACAAAACTACATATATCAAAGTGAGGTATTGATCCTAAGATATGGTAAAACTACTAAATTGTGTAATTATGGTCAACTGATAGTTAGCAAAATTGCATATGTCAAAGCTACAATATTGCCAAAAAACTATAATTTTGTACTTTTTGGAGTCATTTTTACACTAACTGACTGTATATCTACAATTTTGATCATTCCAATTATGATTTTGTTTTTTTATTTTTCCTTCAATATATCATTTTTTATTTAATTTTTTAATCTCATTATCAGTTATTTTTTGAGTCATTCCAAGGGTTTTGCAAGTCCTAAATTGTGTTTGGCTTCAGGGGTGTTGCCCCTCAACCTCGCCTGATACCATGATCAGGAGATCACTTCAATCACTACCCTCAGACCCCATAAGGGGCACTAACTCTTGATCTCATAAAGGGAACTACCCCTTAACCCTGTTTGGGGTTGCCACCCCCAAACCCTTGCATTATGGCCCCTCATCCAAAGAAGTTATAGAGCAAAATCATAACTTTTTTCAATGGTTTTTATTAAGGCTTATTGGACTAACATTTTATTTCTTGAAGGGGTTAATCTAGTATTAATTTTTACTTGCTAACATCTTCTCTTGCAAGTCATATATTTTGTATAATGTCTTATCTTGTAAGGTGTCCCTCAAAGATTGCCAATTAAAACTACTAATCACTGGTCTTACAGGTTCCCTGTCAATGATATTTTGGCATTTTGAAAAATTATCTCTTCAAATAATTAGAGCCTATAAATAGTTGTATGATTATCTTGAAAAATCATCAAGTAGGTATAATTAGCATATTAAAATAGCATCTTATTGGATAATCAAAGCAGGATGATGAAGTGGATGTGTATGAGGTTACTTAGAAGCAATTATAGGATCATTACTAATCAATTACCTTGAAAGTATCCTACAATTGCTTCTAGGTGACCTCATACACATCCACTTCATCATCGTTGAGAAATCAGCTCTAATTGTGCTAAATTTAGATAATCGGATCCCTAGTTTTCTCAAAAAATTAAATGGACAAATGAATTTGTTTTACCTATTCATAGTAAAAAAATCAAAATTTGAAATGTTTAGTTATTTACCTCTAGATTTTATATATTTCCCATATCCCTTTTTCATAGTTCCTTTTAAAAAACTAAAATAAGCAGTAGGATCATAGTGAAATATGGAATTTTTAATTTCTACCAAAAACTTTTTACAAAAAAATGAGTTTTGCTCTTATTTTTCAAGTTTGCCCATCTAGCATATAGATGTCAACCTTATTTTAGATATAACACATGCATCATCATCTCTTTATTTAGAAATTTAAATGAAGGTACATATTTTAATTTGTTTACTTTCATTTAATTCCAATTTTTTTATCATTTCTTTTTAGTCATGCTCTTTTATGAAGCCTATGTATCTACCCCAAAGCACCATTTTGCCTAACACTATTTTAACACATGATGAGATTTGGGTGGGGCATAGGTATACACCTAATGCTTTTCATATTATCACTTTTATTGGTAGTTTTTATTATAAGGGATTGTCACACACATAAATATCCTTGAGTGTAAGACTTAAATGGTGCACCAGGAATGGGGTGGGATTGGCTCATGTTAATTTGTGAGATATGTTTGCATGCTATTATGTCACAACTTCATTACTATCAATTTGACCTCCTCTGATTATTTGTCTTACCTCTCTATATACATTTTGTTTATATTTTATATCCACCCTATATTCTTATTATATCATCCAAAATGATGCATTTTATTTCATACTTATCTTTCCTTATATTTTATCAGCTTGGCCAATACAATTCTATGTAAGATGACATCTTTATGAATGTATTAACCTAGATAATATTGTTGTGTTAGAGTTTAGGGTTTGTTATGGGTATTGAAACCCTATATATAGGGGTCATATTTCATTCCCAAACCATATAACACATTCATCTGCTATGTGTGCACTCACATTTTTACTCTTAATTAGTAAAATGAAGAGTTAGAGGTTAGAGTCTTACCTTGGAGGTCTAGTCTTTCTTGAATGTCTTTAAAGATCAATAGGAGCAGTCATGCCAAGGTGTCCCAATATTTGTATTCCCCAACTAAGTATATATAGATATTTTTATTTTTATTTGAGGCTTTCAACCTACATCTCTTGTAAAGTTTCACTTGATCCAAAAGGGAAAATTGAAGCATCGACGAGCCCACCCAAAGGTAAATATCTGTATCCTTACTCTATTTCCTTTATTTACTTAGTAGATAGATTTGTTTTGTTTATTTCTATAGTATATGTGTTGTTTATCCTTACTTATGTTCCTCCTTATACCAAATAAGCTAATATAACTATAGGTTTACTTAGGCTTGACATTTATCACCTTAGGATACATAAACCATCTATTTTTTGACCATTACACCACTTAATTTCTTATTAGTTTAGTATTTTTAGCTATTTTATATCTAAGTTACCTTAATTCTCTAGTTCCTTGCTTATGGATCTTTGATACATAACATTTATAATCATTTATATATCTTGAACCTTGTGAAGATTCATTCCCCATGTCATAGGCTTAGGATTTGGAACTTTATTCTCTTGACATTTGAGTGTGGATCACCCTCTACTATGTCTATAATTATTCTAGGTCCTTAATCATTCTTCCAATTATACGTAGGCTCTATTTTTATGACCTTGTTTGTATCCTAGTCTATTGAGAAAAAGAGGATTGTTACAAGATATCCTATCATGTGCATACATTCTTCAAGACTCATAGTGGTATCAAACCTAATCTTCCCACCATGAACAACACATTAGTTACAATCAATAACCTATGACTTATTATATTATGTGTTTCTCTTATTTTACCTCTATCTACTCTACTTGCATGTGCATGTTGATTGAGGTGTATATCTTGTCTTCTTTTCATTGGATTTTTAGTTGTATGCTTTGTTTCACATGTTTGTTGTATGTACTTTTATTTCTTTTATTTTATCTATGTGGTATTTTTATATTTGATTATTCTATGACATTCCTTGATTTGTCTAATCTATGTGACGTATTTACTATGTGTGGCATTGATTGACATGTATAGTCTATGTAATATTATTTGTTTTGTTTACTCTAAGTGTAATATGATTGCTCTATGCTTATTATGGTTACCTTGCTTACTTTGTTTACTCTACCTTACTAAGTGGTGTCATGACATATATAATGAATTTTACCTCTTGCTTACTTATATGCTTTTGGTCTCTATTGTCATGGTCTCTACCATGCATCTATTGGGGCATACTATAATTATGCTTTGTTGATTATATATTTCCTATTAGGGCCATGATGTGACCATGAATATGTTGAATATATATTTCTTAAATTAGAGAATACTATTGTTTGTGCCTTTAATATGTATAACTTATCCAAATTAATGTGTATTATTGCATGTGCCTTCATTTCTTACATATTATTTGGGTAAATGCACAAAAATGAGCCTACCCATGGACATTTCTTTCCTAAAAATTGAAAAATCTCAAGTTCTATAGATTACTTGAGATGACTACACGCAAAATTTTAAGATGGTATAAGAACATGAATTGTATAATTTTAAGTCTATTTTCCAAAACACTAATTTTTCAAAAAAAATGGTTAAGTATATATATATATATATATCAAACATCTAAAATTTAAAGAGTAACTCCTATTTTTTAGGAAAATAGAGTAAATAGTTTTCTGTATGATGCAACCTTTTTATAGTAAACTTTATTATTTTTGAAACCCTTTTGTGGAAATTTAGATAATATCATTTAGTTTTTTTCCTATATTTTATTTAAAAAAATTAATGAATATAGTTTTTTAATTAATTTTACAAGTAAATAGATCCTAAAAATGATTTTAAAAATGGATAGATGGTCTACAACCTCTATAACTACCTCAAAAAAATGAAAATTAGTTTTTTTAATGCATATAGAATTAAGCCTAATTTGTGACCATATAAATATTTTGAATTTGGATAAATGAAATAAAAATACTTAAATATATATAGGCATGTATATTTGTGGCATTTAGTGGACTAAAAAATCCATAGTTGAAAATCAACATAGATAGATTATTGAAAAATCGTGTATTTGGAAAGAGGAGAGCATGATCATCATCATGGTAATAATTTTATGAATTGGATTATTGAAATTCATAGTGTATTTGGTGATGGATGTTGAATTTTCTTATTTTTTCTCAAAACTTTCAGATTCGATTGTGTGTTGATAGGTCCAATCCTTTAGCTCAGGAATCCAAGCCCTTTCAAGCCAAAAGTCTTGGTTTTTGAATTCAAAATAAACATAGCATGTGCATATTATGTTAACATGGTATAAAAAATAAACAAGTTTTTGGGTGAATATTTTGTCATCAACTAACTGATGACAAAATGAGTATATCAACCATAGCACAGGGAAATTTTTGCCATGAAAAGTGTGGGTTTACCACATCTAAACGAGATAAATCTCTCCTCTAATCAAGGGGAGGTTCCCTATGATATATTTATATATAAGTAAGTAGAAAATAATACTCGGGGTATTATAACAGCATCCACCTCTCTTTTTTTAGAGATGATGTCCAAGGAACAAGAGAGAGAAATCCTGGTCATTGGCTAAGAACATTCCTCTTCTTTCAAGAATGGTATCTAGTGTAGAGCAAAAAATCCCCTAAAGTAGGTAACAAAGTTAACAAAGAAACCTACGTAAGCACAAAGTCTTTCGTTGTCTCCTTCACCGATTTGAAATATGCGTAACCGTAGAGTGAAACGAAACACAAAGTCTTTGCCTAAAACTACAAAGGATAAAAGGATCACCAAGATAAAAGTAGCTCAGAGTCTTTCTTCTATCTTTTAGAAACGTTCTCAGATAATGTCAACACACACACTTTGCTTATTAAATCAAACAAATAAGAGATTATCAAGAAAGAGGACATAAGAACCATTTCCTAAATAACACAAATTACTTCAACACAAAGTCTGAAATAAACCTATTTCTCATTCATTCGATAAAATATGATTTACAAGTTGAGCACAAAGTCTCAAGAAGTGTCTCAATTTCAATAGAGTCTTTGCTCTCAATTATCAGAGATCCTTTTACAAAAGAGGTCCCCTCTATATATAGGGAGAAACTTTTCAAAATTAAAAAGATTAAAATATAAAAATATCTTAGTCAAAGATGAGTCATCTTTGACTTTGAGATATTTTTCCAGATTTTTTACATGTAATTACATTTTATAAATTTGCATGCACTTTTACATGACAAAAATGCATGAGAAGAGGGGAAGAGGAGAGAAGGAAAATGGTTCAGCTTTTACCGCCAGACTTCTTTAGATAAGCATCATACATAGCGATAGATGCCTGAATTCCTATACTATCCGGTGTTCTTGAAGATGACTCTGGCCCTGATTGTGGCATCCTTAAATGTTGTGATTGCCTTTGTATGACTAGTTAATCTGGTTCTTAGGTTATCTAGGGTTAACTGAGTATCCAAGATGTTATCCATAGAAGTCATTGAGAAGGCTTTCTCTTTGAAATCCATCCAAATCATACCTTTGAATCCTTGGATCATCTCTTCTACTGAGAGAAATTGGTTATCTCTGGAGGTGAGGTCGCAAGGCAATTCTTCTAGTTAGTTCAACAGGCATGTATCACTTTTCTCGCTAGCATCCTTGGAAGACTTGAGATCTTCAATCAGCTCCTTGAGTACCTGAATCCTGTATATCAGTGATTCCTTGATCTCAACATAGGAATCTTTGCTGGCAATGATGCTGATGGATATCAAGGTGAATTTCTTTAGATCCTTCATCTCCCTCCACTTGCTAAGATATTTTTTTGTACTGTCAATATCTTGAGAAATAAGAGAGACAAGGTCCTCTAAATCTATCCTCACCTTCTTCATCTTTTTCATCTTCTCAGCAACCTTTGTTAGTAAGGAAATTCCCTAAGTGTGCATCTTTTAAATGTAATCCTCTAGCACATTCCCTTTCATATAGGTTTTCTCTACCTTTTGAATAACAGGGTCATCTATGGAAAATGCTTATGGGCTTGCTGCTTCAGGGGCAAGGGTGAATTTCCTGACTATTGCAGTCAATTGCTCTGCCTTTGCCTTATAGTAATCCTTCATCTCCTTTTCTTTGTCAAATTTTTGGACCATGATGTCCATGGCAGACTATAGATCGCTCTTCGCACCTTCATAACTTTTCCTAGTTCAACATGAGAAATGGAATAGCTGATCATGTCAAAACCCTCAAGGGTTGCATCCTGTAGAGGTTTAGCTATTTCTATAAATTTATGCCTCTTTTCCTCGACCAATTTTGAAAGGATCCTTGGTCTCTTAGGGGCCTTAGCTTTCACCGACACTATCTTGCCAAAATCAAAGTCATCTGCAAAGATGGCTAGCTTCTTTCTTTTGGGTGTCAAAGCTGACATCCAAGGAGGGAGAGAAGAAGTACTCACTGTGGTAATGGTTCTTGTAGCTAGTGTTATCGGGGTAACATTTGCACTGCTAGTGGTAACAACGAGTGCGGTGGGAGTAACTAGTGAAACCGTACCGATCATTGACTGATCAAGGGCAGAGCTTTCTCCTAGATTGAAAGAAGGAGATGCCAGACTAGGAATAGAACCTAAGGAGCGAAGAGTATCTCCAAAATCACCTCAAGGATTGCCAAACATAACTCTGGAAGGAGAGGTGGATCCAAAAGAAGGAACACTGATGGGAGAAAGAGGCAAAGGAGATGCTATAAGAGATTGAAGTGGTGAAGGAGAGACATTTGTAAGTGGTTATGCCCCTTCCTGAGAAGGTAGAGGCTTAGCCCTTTACTGCTTTGAGGGCCTGTCATCTGTCTCCATTTGTTGAGCTGCCTATTCTTGTGAGCTTTGTTCTCCAACTCCCTTAGCCATTGATTCTGGCTCCTCAACAACCTTTGATTTCTTGGACACAAAGATTATTTTAGGCTTGTGAGGCCTAGATGGAGAAGGAACATCACCTTTATTCTTGGTCCTATTTTCTACCTTCTTCCTCCTTTCCACTTGGAATTCAGCCTCTGATCCTGTAATGAACTCTTTCAACGTGATTAACTTGGCTGCTAACCAATCATTGGTGTTAGCCAATATTGGTTCAAATCTCTTCCTCAAAAAAGTCAATTCTTTTTGGGACCACTGAATCAAAGGAAGAGGAGAGTTAGCAACCTTCTCAGCCAGGTATTTGCTATTGATAATGTTCTTATCATCAACCAAGTTAGAGGGAATATTTGTGAGCCCCAGATATTCGATATGTTCTAGGGTCAGCCTGTTGTAGTCCATCCTCCTGATTTCTTCAGCTATCCTCAGGTCTACCTAGATGTCTTCAATCATAGGCTCATGAAATTGAGTCTTTCTTCTGATCATATCTTTGACACCTCGATAGTCAAAATTGTCCCTTCTCTTGAACTGTTTCATGGTAACTAGTTGCATCTCCGTCTCCATGACCTTTGCTTTAGCTGCAGTCAAAACTGAGTATCTGCTAATTTCAACTGGGAACCTGAAACTTGGCTTTTTTAGTTTCATTTGCCTAGTGTGTATGATAAACATTTGTCTACACATCTCCATTAGGACTAGCTTGTTAGAAGAAAATATGGAGAGCATATGAGGATAGCCTTGGAAAAATCCAACCCAAAAATAGCAAAAGGAGGGAAACTATAGAAACATGCAGCCAAAGTCATTGACGATTGTCCAAGCTTCATCAGATACTCTCTTTTATTCAAGCTGAGGGTCAAAAAGGCACAAAAATACTATGAAGAAGGTGTCATTTACCCTTCTAAAATGATGGATTAACCCTTATAGTGTTAACTAAGGATAATATGAGTAGACTGGGGTGGTTTTCTTATCTCTTTCAGTTGTCAAACCTGGAAAGGTTCGCATGGAGGCCGCAATGTACACCAAATATGAAGTCATATAAAACTTCAAAGTAGTTGATACCTTGGTTAGTTGCTCGTGAAGAGCGTTGCTAATCTGCTCACCCCAGAAGATGACTTGCTTCCCTTGTAGGATAATTTTGATGAAGGGATACATCCACTCATGGAATTGTGAAGAAGACAGTAGACCTCATACCCTGCTAAGGAGAGTAATCAAGTCACCAACCTCTTCAATGAAATCACTCCTCAGGAAATTCCATAGCCATCTATACAAGTTGGTTATAAGGGTCTTGAGCCACCTATGATTCATCACTTTTTTTGCCCTCTCAGGGTCCTTGTCATACTCCTTCTGTGCCTCGATGAAGTCTATTCTCAGCACTTCAGTAGCAGGAGGGCACATGAAGACATTATTAATAAATTTAGGGTCTAGACAAATTATCACATTATCGATAGCGTCTGACACTGATCTGGTCTCTCTATTGTAGAACTAGGTGCACTGGAAGATGAACTCCATATGATGTGCCACTACTGAGAAAGAAGTAACTAGATGAATGTTGCTTTCGATTATCCTTTTCATCTCAGAGCTCAGGTTTGTTGCCTTGGTCCTGGTTATGAACTCAGCCATATCCACATGGCTAATCTCTATCTCTCTAATGTCATCGACATTAGAAGTGACCAAGGTGATCAGAAAAATGCCCTGGTACTGGTACTTCATGGCTTTTGACTTTTTTGGAGAAGTTTTAGACATTGGAACTAGTCTTGATTGAACGGGTGCCGATGAATGAGAATATTTGGGGGGTTATTGCAATCATGATCGTGTAATTAAGGAACAATGGGCAAATTAGGGAATTTACATGTTGGGTGATCATGACTAAGGAAGGGCACTTGATAGGGCCAGGTTGGAAATTGGGTCAGAAAATGAGGAGAAAAAGGGGAGAAGGAGAAAAAATAAAAAAGACAAAAATTTCTCCAGAGTTGGAAGAAATCGGGGGAAAAAGTAAGGGTAGCAAAATTTGCTGCCCTAGCATGTGGAAACGTTTGCATGCATGGGCGGTGAATTTTTTCACCCTTGCGTGCAAGGGAAAAAAAAGGCACAGGCGATGAAAATTTCCGCCCGTGCATGCTCAAGGAGAAAAAGAAAAAGGGCATGGGTAGTGAATTTTGCCACTCGTGCATGCTTCCTCTGAAAGTACAGGAGTGGCAAAATTCACTACCCATGCACTTTCAACCTGCGTCAGCGGCAAATTTTGCCACTGATGCCACCAAAAAGGTGTAAACGTGTATCGCCGGTGAATTTTTCCACCGATGCAGGAGGTGGGTAGGCAAGGTTTAGTTTAGGGTGACAAGTTTGCTGCCACAAGAAAAGACCAAGAAATTCATGAGGAAAAAGGAGGGGGTGGTGAAAATCACCGCCCTAGCAAGGGGAGAAAGCTGGAAGGCCGACGGGGGAAGGGAGAAAGAGAGATTGGTAGGAGGAGAGGAGGAAGCAGGTCGACAGCCCTAGGATAAGAAAGGAAAACAAAACTAAAAACTAAAAACAAAACTAAAAGAGAGGAAAGAAAAATAAATAAACACCAAAACCAAGACCTACCTGGAAAACCATGCACACCATGAGCTCAAATCTGCCAAAATGCACTTTCACCTGTTCACTGGATCGTCTAGAGGTAGAAGGCAGAAGGAAGAGAGGAAAGAATGAAGCAAAAAGGGGTGAAAACTGACCCCAACCACCAGGCACAAATGGCAATAAATGTTGCACATGAAAATTAAGGCAGTGCAGGGGCGGCAAATTTCACTGCCCTTGCACTGGAAAATGAAGGGACATGTAGGGGTGGCAAAATTCACCGCTCCTGCATGTGAGAGATGAAAATGTGGGGGCAATAAAATTTACTACCTGTGCACGTCTAGATGCAGGGGTGGCAAATTTTTTTGCTCTTGCATACAAGAAAAAAATGCACTGACAGTAGAAAATGCCGCTCGTGCATGAAAATAGAAGAAAATGACTAACTTTGAAAAAGCCAAATCTTGGTCCCCTAGTCATATCGAGACCGTAACAACTTTTCACATTTTGGGGAAAATGTAATGAAAAGATGTTATGAATTTTGAACGGTGTCATTTGAGCCAATACGAGAACGAGTAAAACCCGTCTCGAAAATGGACTTAGAGAGACAAAGGGCAAAACGGACAAGTTTCGCGGGGGGTTGTTCCAAAAATGAGCCGAGCTGATTTTGGAAACAATACAAGTATCTATGTTAAGAATTTTTAAGTTTACAGGAGTTAAACTGTCTAGAGATAGTATTTTTGGTTCTTCTATGTTTCGATTTAATGATTTGAACATTTCCTTGATGTTATCCTCTCCAAAAAAAATGGATGGTTCATTAGCTCAAAAATTTTATATAGAAAATATGCATATTGATTTATACTTACAAGTAGATTATCACCATCACCCCTAGCACAAGAATGTCATTCTTAATCATTGTCAATAAGAGCTCTCATAATTTTGGATCTAGAACACCTTCTGCTAGAAAAAGAGCATCTTTTAGTATCTTAGTGAAAAATGGTTACAAAAAATGGGAAATTAACAAATATTTTCACAAAGCAGCTCACAATGGTCAAATGAGTATTAATAATTATTTGGATAAATAGAGGATTACTATTCCTTACATTAAAGTCATTTCAAAAACATTAGCCAAGATTCTTAAGAAATTAAATTGTTGTACTTCATTCAAACCTCTTAATGTTCTACACACAAGTTTAGATTCATCCAAAGATTCTATGGATCCTACAAGTCATATAGGAGTTTACCTTGTATTTTGTTCTTGTGGTAAGTCATATGTGGGAGAAATAGGAAGATCACTCCAAACTAGGCTAAAATAACACTCTGGGACATTCTTCATTCTTGTATTAATATTTATGCCCTCACTGAACACTCCCACATCACAAAGCATCGCATTAGCATATAGGAATCTAAAATAATCGTGACGGAAGAAAATTATTTAAAAAGGAAAGTAAAGGAAGATATTGAAATTGATAAAATACCTTCCAATTTAAATAGACATGGTGTATTGGACATAGGAAGCTCATGGAGGCCTATTATGAATATTTTAAAAATATGGAGTGACAATTAGTAATTTTTTTCAAGCTTGTTGGGTTTTATATATATTTTTATTCCTTTTCTTTTAGAGTCGACCCAACCTGTGGGCAAATGTGTTGAATTATTTAAGGTCAGTTGTTGAGTTGTTTTATTCATTGAAGCAGTTTCTTTCACTCTTTTCCCTAAAGATGGATACACCTACTATATTCAAAACATTGGAATCATTAAATCAGAACATGGAGGAACCAAAAATCCTATCTCTAGAGGATCTATTTATACGTATTTATGTTTATGTTTATATTTATTCACATTCATAATTTTATATTTTTATTTTAAAGGGGAGTGTATCAATATATACACTAGTAAAAAAAGACATAATTGATATAGTGATGCAATTTTGGTGCATTTGCACCTGCGAACATAATTTTGACTATATGGAATATGATTTATGGTTCAATCAAATCCAATTTCATTAAAAATGAATGAAAGACTCAATTGTTTCAATGGTAGAGGCAATTATAGGGACAATTTAGACCCTTAATCAATTACGTGTAAAGATTTAATTGTTTAAATGTGATTTGAGCCTTAGTCAGCTCCAATTTAAATAGAGAATGAAGTAAATAGTTATTTGGTTCAATGATAGATGCAAGTTTGACATGTATAAGGCATGGTTTGAGACTCTATAAACTCTAATGTCATCATATAATGAATGAAATAAGTGATTAGTTCAATTATGGAGGTAATTAGGGCCAATATGAGCCCCTTGAGCCTAATTATGACTATATAATGTGATTTGAGGCAAAATTGGATTTGATTTCATCGTAGATTGAGCCAATTATTGAAATGGTATAATTAGTGACATAATTGTGGAAAAATTGTGCCACATTCAAAGGTATCTTGAATTGTATATGATGTGATTTTGAGTGAAATTAACTCTAATTTCATCATATAATGAACTAAATAGTTGATTCATTCAATCAAAGAGGCACTTGAGGCCAATTTAAACCCCTTCAACCTAATTGCAAGAGCAGGACATGATTTGGGGATAAATTAGCTTTGATTCTATCATGAATTGATCCAATTGGTGTAATAAAAAATATGGTTTGGGCCAAATTAAGCCTTGTCAAACTAAATTATGGGTTATGATTTAGGGTGTATTGTTAGGTTATGGAGCTAAAAGCTTCACTGTATGCAGACATGGAGGAGTTGTTGAGTGTCACAGTCACCAGTGTCGGTCAGGCCAACTGATGTCAGTCAGGGGTGAACAAGAAGGCAACCGACATTGACAAGAGTCAGCTGACATCATCATCTCCAGGTAGATAGGGACCGACATCAGTCGCTTGTGCAGTTCCAAAACTATTCATTGCACAAACAGTTAGTTCGTTGAACCAATTGTTTGCATGTAAAGGCTATTTTGAGTCTTAAGTTGTGTGTCTAATTATTGTAAATTAAAATTCTAAGTTATTGTTTACTGTGGGATCTATTTATAGACCCATTAGCATGTATTGTAATTAGAGCAAATAGAGGAAGGCAAGGTAGATCCTTCCAATTGTAAGATCATTTGAATTGCAGGTTATTGCAAGTTCATGGTAGATCTACATGTGTAAGTAAGATCATTTGATTTACAGGTTGTTGCAAGTTCATGGGAGATCTACTTGAAGTACTTTGAGTACTTGTGTACTGGCAGGGTTATTACTGACTGGTTGAAGGTGAACACCAACTCTGTGTTTGAGTTGTGTGTTGGGACCATTTTTGGTAGAAGAGTGAACTCTTGATTGAGAATTACTAGGAGCCCTTGAGGTGTGGGAAGCCTCACAGAGGTGTAAGAAGAAGTGACATCTTCTTTATTGTATTTTCTTTCTGGATGATTATTAATACAAGATTGTGTATTGTCTCTCATATTTTGTGCTATTTGTGAATTCTAGTTACTTGTTCATTCTGGTATAATTTCATGTTTAGTTGCTAATACAAGGTAATCATATGTGCTCTTATTGAGGAGCAAGATCCTGACAAGTGGAATCAGAGCTATTTATTGTTTTAGATTCCCCATCAACTGGTATCAAAGCTTTTGGTTGGGTTACTAATAGGTGTTTCAGACCTGGTTAGTGTTTGTTGATTACAGGTCACTCACAGGGGTTTTTGTTTGAGTGGGAGTATAGCAATGGCAGAAGAAAGTAAGCTACGAATGGAGAAGTTTAATGGCAAGAACTATCAATTATGGAGGATGTAGATAGAGGATTATCTATATCAGAAAGATTTGTACTTACTATTGGGTGGGGTTGCATGCAAGCCCACGAGTATGAAGGATGAAGAATGGGAGGTTCTTGATTGAAAGGCTATGGGATCTATAAGGTTGAGCCTTACATCATCTGTGATTTCCAACTTATCACAGGCTAAGACAATGGTAGAGTTGATGGAATCTTTGGCAAATTTATATGAAAAACCCTCAGGTTCGAATAAGGTATTTCTTATAAAGCAATTATTTAATTTGCAAATGTTGGATGGTGGATCTATACATAGTCATCTTAGTGATTTCCATGGTTTGGTAAACTAGTTAAGTTTAGTCAATATTGTTTTCGATGATGAAATTAAGGCTCTCTTAATCTTATGCTCATTACCTGAAAGTTGGGAGAGTTTGGTAATGGCAGTTAGTAATACTGCGTATGCTTCAAAGATTTTAAAAGTGGATGATGTTGTGAGTGTAATCTTGAATGAATAAATTCATAGGAAAATCATAGGTAAATCATCAGGGAATGCTTTGAGTGTTGAAAGTAGGGGAAGGCAAAAAGAGAAGATCGAGCATGGGAGATCAAGGTCCAAGATAGGCAGGAGATCCAAGTCCAGGTATGGTAGAATAACATGTTAGAAATGTGGAAAGCAAGGGCACTTAAAGAGAGATTTCTAGGTGAATGAAGATCAGCATGAAGGACATGAAAAAGTAGATGTTGCAGATTATGTTGCACAGGATGCTCTAGTATGTTCCTTGGATAAAGTAGAATCTTGGGTTTTAGATTCTGGTGCCTCTTTCCATGCATCCCCAAATAGGGAATTTTTTCATGAATATGTCTAGGGAGACTTTGGAGAAATTTATTTAGGGGATGGTAAGCCTTGTCAGATGGTTGGAAAAAGGAAAGTGAAGCTAAAATTGCAGACAAGGAACACATGGGTGTTGAAGGAGGTTATGCATATCCCAATCCTGAAGCGGAATTTGATTTTTTTTGGAAAGTTGGGTGATGAGGGTTGCACAGTAACCCTCACAACGGACTCTTGAAAGGTTACCAAGGGTGCACTTGTTGTAGCAAGAGGTAAGAAAGTAGGTATGCTTTATCAATCTACTTGTATTACTGATTCTCCTTTTTGGTTTATCTACTTCAGCTGTAGATTCGAAGATGTGGCTTAATAGGCTTGGTCACATGAATAAGAAGGAGATGCATGTTCTTGAGTCAAAGGGTATGCTTTCAGATTTGAAAAGCATGGATCGAGATTTCTGTAAGCAAAAGAAGAAAGTGACATTTCTTGAGAAATCTGATGTTCGTGACAAGAATAGGAAAGCCTTGGTTTTTAAGGAGAAGGTGACGGACAGAGATCAACGCAAGGGGCTGAAGAATTCTGAACAGAGCAAGGTTGATTTGGACAGGGTTTTAATCTAAAAGGAGCTCGCTGTTAGGAACCCCTTCAAGGAAGCACAATTGATTACTTTTCTTATAAGCAATTAAACATGGAATTATACCAGAATGATTAACTAAAAACTTGAAACAACAAATAATTTGAGAGACAATACACAATCTTGTATTAAATACTCTTAAAAGAAAATACAATAAAGAAGATGCCACTTCTTCTTCCACCTCAAAGGCTTGCCACACCTCAAGACCTTCTTCCCTCTCTCTCTTGCTCAACCACAACCAACTCAACAACCTGAGTTGTTATCCTCTCCTTGACTGCTTCAGTTGATCTCCTTGACCTTACTTGCTTGTAGATCTCCTTGACCTTGCTTCCTTGCTTCAATGCTTTACTTGCCTGCTTAATTTACAAAACATGCCTCATGGGTCTCTAAATAGAATCCCATGCATACAAAAATAGAACTCTAATTAAAATAATTAGACATGCAGCTCGAGACTATAATTAGCCCTTAAACATGCAAACACTCACTTCACTTAACTGACTATTCGTCAACAGCAATTTTGGAACTGCCACAGGCAACCAATGCTGGTCCTTGTCTATCTGGTGTTGGCCGACATCAGCCGACTCCCTACCAATGTCAGTTTCCTTTTGCACTGTACTTGATCAACGTCAATCATACTGTCGATGATAGTACTTTTAAAACTCAGCAACCTCTCCATGTCTGCAACAGTTAAAGCTTTTAGCTCCACACCCTAACAATCTCCCACTTGGAGATAAATAGCTACAATTGTACCTATACCTGTACACCATCTACTTTGTTCCCTTGGCTCTGTATCCCTCTTCAAAGTCACTCTTGAAGACCAACCACCACAAAACTTGTGATGCTATACCTGTCACTTATGCCAAAAAAAATTTGTTGCTCCCAAATTCTTCATGACACACCTCTGAACCAACTTTACCCTTAGCTCAGAAACTCCCTGTATATGAAACCCTACAATAAGCAACACAATATAGTAACAGGATAATGTATCTAATATTATCCAACCTATTAAAGATAAATACAATGGTCAAACCTCCATTATCCTGCAGCCTACTCAAGACTATATACCCTAGCCTTCTGTCTCACGTGTCCATCCACTCTCTTCTCTAACTTGGGAATCCATCCCTCATCCAGTGCTTTCTTCCAGCTGACAACTCCACCAACAAATACCTGTTTGGTTCTTCTCCAAGGACTCACACTCCTCATCCATGCCAAGCTCCCAATGTTTCTGGATTCTACCTGCATTGCCTCTTCACATCTTCCTAGTTCTTGACCATCAGTAAGCAATATAAAGAAGGTGAACAATGAATATGAGGTTCACTTACCCTTTCTAACCTCCATATGGGCATTTGAGACTCCTTGATAGCTTTTTGTCCACCCAACATCTATTCTAGTGACCGATCTCAGCCATCTCCCAGTCTGCTCCCGACTGATGTCAGTTCCCTGCACTGACCCTGACTGCCAACATCATTTCCCTGGCTGACGCCGGTGTCCCCACTATCAACGTCGGTCCCTTCCTGACCAACATCAGTCTTCTCTGCCCAACTCTACCGACCCTATTGGTCTGCACATGACCAATGTCGATATCTGCCTGACTGATGTTGGTTCTAAGTGACTGACATCGTTCCAAGTGACTGACATCGATGTCTGTGTATTCTTGTAAGTGATGAATTCTTTATTCGCGAGCTCATCTTGGATCAAAACCCTATCCATACTACCCTGCTTAGAATTATTCAGCCCCTGTGACTGATCTCTATCCATCATCTCCTCCATAAACACCAAGGCTTCCATGTTCCTGTCAAAAGCATTAAATTTCCTTTTCCTATAATGAATTCTATCTATGCCTTCTAAATCTGAACTCATACCTTTTAAATCAAGAATGTCCATTCCCTTCTTATTCATGTGACCAAGCCTATTAAGCCACATCTTTGAATCTATAGTTGAAGTAGATAAACTAGAAGTAGAATCAGTAATACAAGTAGATAGATAAAGAGTACCTACTTTATTACCTCTTGCTAAAACAAGTGCACCCTTGGTAACCTTCCAAGAATCCACTGTGAGGGTTACTGTGCATCCCTCATCACCCAACCTTCCTACAGAAACCAAACTCTGCTTCAGAACTGGGATATGCATAACCTCTTTTAACACCCATGTGTTGTCCATCTACAATTTCAGCTGCACTTTCCCTTTGCCAACTATTTGACAAGGCGTACCATCCCCTAAATAAAGCACTCCAAAGTCTCCCTGGACATACTCATGGAACAAATCTCTATTTGGGGATGTATGAAAAGAAGAACTAGAATCTAAAACCCATGATCCTACCTGACTATCCAAAGAAAGTATGAGAGCATCTTGTACCACAATATTTGCATCCTTTGCTTCTTCATTACCTTCATGTTGATTTTATTTATCCCTTAACCAACACTCTTTCTTTGTGTGTCCTCTCTTTCCACAAAACTAGCAGGTGACACCTCTAGATTCGGATCTCCTTCCCACCTTCGACCTTGATTTCTCTTGCTCAACCTTCTCTTTTTGCCTTCCCCTGCTTTCTGCACTTAGAGCATTCCCTGATGATTCACCTGTGCTTCTCCTGCGTATTTCTTCATTCAAGATCACACTCACAACATCATCAACTTTTAAGATTTTAGAAGCAGACGCAGAATTACTTACTTCCATAACCAAACTATCCCAACTTTCAGGTAAAGAGCATCAAATTAAAAAAGCCTTTACTTCATCATCAAAAACAATATTGATTGAATCTAATTGGTTTACCAAACCATGGAAATCACTAAGATGAGTATGTACTGATCCACCTTCCTGCATTTGCAAAGTAAATAATTGCTTCATAAGAAATACCTTATTTGAAGCCGAGGGCTTTTCATATAAATTCACCAAAGATTTTATCAACTCCTCCGTTGTCTTGCACTATGATAAGTTGGAAATCACAGACGATGCAAGGCTCAACCTTATGGATCCCAGATCCTTTCGATCAAGAACATTCCATTCTTCATCCTTCATATCTATGGGCTTGCATGTAGTCCCACCCAACGGTAAGTACAAATCCTTCTGATACAAATAGTCTTCTATCTGCATCCTCTAATGTTGATAATTCTTGCCATTAAACTTCTCCATTTGTAGCTTACTTTCTTCTGCCATTGCTGTACTCCCACTCAATCAGAAACCTTGTGAATGACTTGTAATCAAACAATAACCTGCTCCCTGCAAATCGTAGCTCTGATACCAACTATTAGGAACCCCTCCAAGGAAGCACAATTGATTACTTTTCTTATAAGCAATTAAACATGAAATTATACCAGAATGATTAACTAGAAACTTGAAATAGCAAAAAAATTGAGAGACAATACACAATCTTGTATTAAATACTCTTAGAAGAAAATGTAATAAAGAAGATGCCACTTCTTCTTCCACCTCAAAGGCTTGCCACACCTCAAGACCTTCTTCCCTCTCTCTCTTACTTAACCACAACCAACTCAACAACCTGAGTTTTTATCCCCTCCTTGACCGCTTTCACTGATCTCCTTGACCTTACTTGCTTGTAGATCTCCTTGACCTTGCTTCCTTACTTCAATGCTTTACTTGCCTGCTTAATTTACAATACATGCCTCATGGGTCTTTAAATAGAATCCCATGCATACAAAAATAGAAATCTAATTACAATAATTAGACACGTAGCTCGAGACTATAATTAGCGCTTAAACATGCAAACACTTGCTTCACTTAACTGACTGTTCATCAACAATAGTTCTAGAACCGCCATAGGCGATCGACGTCAGTCCCTATCTGTCTGGTGCTGACTGACGTCGATCAACTCCCTACCAATGCCGGTTACCTTTTGCACTGTACTTGATCGACGTTGATCATACTGTCGATGCCAATACTTTTGAAACTCAGTAACCTCTCCATGTCTGCAATAGTTAAAGCTTTTAGCTCCACACCCTAACACTTGCAGGTAAAAGTCATCGCTCACAAGTAAAACATAGAGACCAACGTCGATTAAAAAACCAGTGTCAGCATCCAAATAGGGACCGATGTTAGCTATGTGTACCCTGATGTCAGTGACTCCAGATAAATAAACACCAGCGTCAGTTAGGGAGAACTGACGTCAGTGATGAGGCAATCGCATGGAACTGACGTTGATCAGGTGCAGACTGAGATGTGACTGATATCAGTCACTGAGATAGATTTTGGGTGAATAGCAAGCTGTCAAGGAGTCTCAAGTGCCTATATGGAGGACTTAAAGGGTAAGTAAGCCTCAAATTCATCATTTCACTTCTTTACACTACTTTTTGCTCACTAATGGTCAAGAACCAGGAAGTTATTAAAGAAGCAGAGCAGGTAGATCCAAGAAACAGTGGGAGCTTGGCATGGATGAAGGATGTGATTCCTTGGAGAAGAACCAAATGGGAGTTTTTAGCAGATTTGCCAGCTGGAAGAAAGCATTGAGAGACAAATGGATGTTCAGGATAAAGAAGAGTGGGAATGGACACGTGAGACGGAAGGCCAGGGTATATGGTCTTGAGTAAGCTGTAGGACATTGGAGGTTTGACCATTGTGTTTCTCTTTACCAGGTTGGATAATATTAGCTACATTATCTTGTTACTATATTGTGTGCTTGTTGTAGGGTTACACATACAGGGAGTTGTTGAACTAAAGGTAAAGTTAGTTTAGAGGTGTGTCATGAGGAATCTGGGAGCAGCAAGATTTTTTGGCATGAGTGTGTTCTAGAGACATGGAAGGTAACAAGTTGATTTTGTCTCCAGATGATTATGTGAGACCAGTTAGCATGTCGATGGTTAGACAGTTCTATGAATATTATCTTGATTCACGTAATGAGGTTAAGTGCATGGTATGTACTAGACCTGAGTTTACCCAAGCAGTGGGTGTTGTCAAAAAGTTTGAGAGCCAATCCAAGAAAGAAGCACTGGAGGGCAGTTCAGTGGATTCTCAGGTATTTAAGAGGGACCAGTAGTAGGTATACATGTTATGCAAGGTCAAGCACTTCTCTACATGGGTTTGTAGATGCGGATGTGGTAGGTGATTTGGATGACAAGAGGTGCACCACAATATTTATGGTGGTTAGTCTTCAAGAGTGATCTTGAAGAAGGATACAAGCTAGGGAACAAACTAGATGGTGTATAAATACAAGTACAGTTGCAGCTATTTATCTCCAAGTGGGAGATTGTTAGGTTATGGAGCTAAAAGCTTCACTATATGCAGACATGGAGGAGTTGCTGAGTGTCACAGTCACCGGTGTTAGTCAGGCCAACCGATGTCGGTCAGGGGTGAACAGGAAGGCAACCGACATCGGTAGGAGTCAACCAACTTTAGTCATCTCCAGGCAGACAGGGACTAACGTCGGTTGCCTGTGCGGTTCTAGAATTGTTCGTTGCATGAATAGTTAGTTTGTTGAACTGATTGTTTGCATATAAAGGCTATTTTGAGTCTTGAGCTGCATGTCTAATTATTGTAAATTAGAAGTCTAAGTTATTTTTTAATGTGGGATCTATTTATAGACCCATTGGCATGTATTGTAATTAGAGCAAATAGAGGAAGGCAAGGTAGATCCTTCCAATTGTAAGATCATTTGAATTGCAGGTTGTTGCAAGTTCATGGTAGATCTACATGTGTAAGTAAGATCATTTGATTTACAGGTTGTTACAAGTTCATGGGAGATCTACTTGAAGTACTTTGAGTACTTGTGTACTGGTAGGGTTATTACTGACTGGTTGGAAGTGAACACCAACTCTATGTTTGAGTTGTGTGTTGGGACCATTTTTGGTAGGAGAGTGAACTCTTGATTGAGAATTACTGGGAACCCTTGATGTGTGGGAAGCCTCACAGAGGTGTAAGAAGAAGTGGCATCTTCTTTATTGTATTTTCTTTTTGGATGAGTATTAATACAAGATTGTGTATTGTCTCTCATATTCTATGCTATTTGTGAATTCTAGTTACTTGTTCATTCTGGTATAATTCCGTGTTTAGTTGCTAATACAAGGTAATCATATGTGCTCTTATTAAGGAGCAAGATCCTAACAAGTGGAATCAGAGATGTTTGTTGTTCTAGATTCCCCATCATGCATGGTTTAGGGAACTATAATTAGTCAATGTAGGTTGGATGAAATTAGACCTCAAAAACCTAAATTTAATTATATAGGATGTAATTTGGGGGTTAATCAACCCCAATTTCATAACAAAATAAATTAAATAGTCCATCAATTAAATCACAAAGGAAATTAGGGCTAATTAAAGCCCAAGTTCAACCTAACTACAAAAGGAGGACATTATTTGGGGCTAAATTAGTTATAAATTTATCCAAATAGTCAATTGGTGCAATTATAGATGTGATTTGGGCTAAATTGAACCATGTGAATCTAAATTATGACTCAATATATTATATAGGATGCAACATATGGCTTAATCACCCCTTTAGTTATATCATAAATGCAAATATAGAGGTAATTTGGTCAATATGAACCCATTGAACCTAGATGAGAGTATAAGATGTGCTTTGGTAATATAAATTAGCTCATATTTCCTCATGCATATTAAACTAATTAGTTGATTTTTATAATATGTGATGCAATTTGGATGAAATTCAACCTCGTGAACCTTGATCTGACTATATAGGATGTAATATGGGGGTTAATCGACCCCATTGTCATAACACTCTAAACCAAATATAGTTTACCTATTTAATCACAAAGTAAATTGGGGCCAATTTTAGCCCCTTCAACCTAACTATAAAACTAAGACGTGAGTTAGGGATAAGTTAACTTTGATTACGTCAAGAGTTGATATAATTAGTCAATTGGTGTAATTAGAGATGTGATCTAGGCTATATTAAGCCCCTCAACCTAAATTATGGCTTAGGGTTTAGGGTTTAGGATTTAGGGTTACAGTTAGTTGATGAAATTAAACCATGTGAACCTAATATTGATTAGATATAAGATGTAATTTGGGGATCAATTGACCCTGATATCATAACAAAATAAATTAAATAGTCAACCAATTCAATCATGAATGAAATTAGGGCCAATTTGAGCCCCTTCAACCTAACTAGACAAAAGTATGACGTGATTTGGGGCTAAATTAGTCATGAATTGATCCAATTAGTCAATTGGTGCAATTAAAGACATGATTTGGGCCAAATTGAGCCTATGAACCTAAATTATAGCTCAATCCATTATATAAGATGTAACATATGGTTGAATTGACCCTAGAATTGTATCATATAAATGCAAATATGGAGTTAATTGCATAGGATTACATGACATAATAATATTACATAGTTTGGATTGGATCACATAATCAAATAACATTATAATATAACATAGGATTGCATCACATAATATAATCATATATCATCACAATGTTATATATAGCTATATAGACATTGTAGATATAACACATGTTTTATAATGTGTATGTGTTATAACGCACATTATTGTTACAATAGACAAAAACTCTTTGTCTAACATTTAATTTTAGGGTGTTTCAAGATTTTTGACCCCACTTACATTCCCTTCACATTTTACACTTTGAACTATGAATACAAAAGGAATCAAATTGTTTTTTGGGACCCCACCATCAAAAAGAATCAAATTATTCTTTGTCTAGTCATGAGTGATGATTCTCATTCAATGAAGAGGAAGAAGTTAAAGCAAAAAACACCAAACAATGACAAGGGTTTAGATAAAAATAAAAGGTTTGAATTCAAACATTTCACTCAAGATAAGGTATAAACACTATCCCTAATGAACCAAATATCATAGATAATGATGAAATTGACAAGATGAATCAAATAGTGATCGTGAATATTTATCTAACATTCCAAATTATGTTGAAAGTCCACATTCAAAGTATAAAGTTTTTTATTTTTTTGATGATAAATCTATGCATGATTATTTACCCCCTAACAATGAATAAAATTTCATGGAAACACATAATGATGAAATTAATAATGAATAAAATGCAATGAAAACACTAATTAATAAAAGTAACAATGAAGAAACTAGTAGTGAACGTAATGATTTTGAATCACCCAATCAAAAAATTCCACCATTAACAACACCTCCAAGGATTATGCATATAAAATTCAAGTATTTAATTAAAGTTGTTGAAAATATTTTGAAACCAATACATAACAAAATGTTTGATTGTCATTCAAGAAGATTATCTGAAAAAAATTGAGACACTTTCTTTGATAAATTAGATTTTGATAGTCAAAAATGTCAATTATTTATTTTGTGATGAAATTTATTAAGATGAGACCTAAAATGTACACCCTAAGACTAAGAACATCTAATATGGATGATGAAAACAACAAAATTGTTAAAAAAATTCATGCTGAATATCATATTGTAGGCCCAAAATCATGCAACAAAGATATATTGTTACTCAACATATAATTACAACTTGTGTAATAAGTGGTCAAACATGGAAAAAATTATTGATTTAAAAAAATAGTAGAGCACTGAACATAAATATAAAACATTAATGAAATTGATTATAAGATGCCAAGGACTTAATGATGCCAATACCATTGAGCTCTAGGTATTTTCTAGTAGACTTCCATGAAAGGAAAAGGTTATAGCCGATGCTCTCAAAGATTTACTTGCACAATTTTAGAAAGACAATACAAAAGTTTCACCCAAAAAAAGAGATGTAGTGAACATAAGAGTTGATTCTCATAACTATGAACCACATCCAAAAAATTTATTAGATATGACCTAAATGCAATTGTACTCTAAGTTTTTAGAAAAACATCCATAACTTTCTATTAGTCAAAGATATTTTGAGATGGCCAAACCATTTTATTTAAAATAAATCACACATATACCACTTATTTTTGTAGGTAACATGTTGAATTTACAATGCACTATGATGTTTCTTACCATATACATTATACTTGGCATACTAGCAACATTTTTCAGGAATGTGACATAGAAGTTCTACCAAAATCAGCCAGGGAATTTATTCTAACCATTTTTATGAAAGACCACATAGACAGTTCTTTTATAACAAAGCATGTTTGGATAGAAATAATAGCATTTGTGGTGGATTTCCAAAATTAAAAATTTGTATCCATGAGGAGAGTACATGTGCGATTGGACAAGAATTAGTTGGTTTGAACAAATAAAAACTTGTGACTTATTAAGTAAAAGATGAAAAATAATCTAAAAGGTGTGAGCTTGTTACAAAATAGATACCTATTTCAAAATTTATGGTAAAATTTAGAGAGAAAATTGATTATGATTATGTAAGGCACACACAAAGGGCTAGATGGTTGGATGAACATTTAAATATAATAAAGGATGCATTCTCACTTGGTTAAATTGTTTCAATAGTCAAATTTGCTAAAAATTACACATTCAACCACAAATGGAAGTTCAGTCACAATATTACAACTCAATATAGGTTACCATATTTGTGCATATAGCATTCACACGTGTACATGATAGTATAGAGCAAAATTAAAAAATATTAAAGGAGTACCATTTTTATGTCAGTGATAATTGATCACATAATACATAGTATATGCAAGGTTTATCTGAGATGTTCTATGGACAATTGACTGAGAGGAACTTTACTTTCAATTATCATTACATTTGGTCAGATAATTGTACATCATAATTCAAGAATGAATGGATGTTTATTGGTTGAGTAGGATGTATGTTACCACTAGCATATAACATACTTAAGAGTTTCACTGAGGCTACCCATGGAAAAGGGGAGCATGTGTAAAAAGATCCATTGTAAGAGAGGAGTTAAAGTTTGAAGATGGTATTATTTTGACTGATGCAAAAACCATTGTTGAATGGTTTAATGAAAAAATGGGCCATGGTTTTCATCAAAATTATATTTTTCATAGATAATTCTAGTTGATTGAGGAAGAACACTTGGCAAAGTATGAGGATTGTATGACTGTAACAGGATCAAATGAGCTTCACTCATTTCATAGCTCAAATGTAGGTTCTTGGACTATTCATATGAGACATTTGGCATATTTTTATTTTACATGCATGGACTCTATTTGGAATGAGTGTGAGTCACAAGAGTGGGTGGATGAATGAAACTATAGACCTCTAATTTTAATCAACACATATCAATATCCACTAGAATTATAACTTATAAATATGACATCATCAGATGAATTTAACCATATGTATGATCTAGTGTAAATAGGTAGAAGATTAATCATTATTTACTATTTATTCTCATTATCTATCTTGACAACATCATTAAAATTTTATTTTTTGTGATATAGGACATGTTTTTTTAGTTATTGTTGATGAGGAAAATGAAGAGGAATAGATTACTACTTGTGTCAATGTATAGAGGAAAATAAAAAATTGACCTTCCCTAGTCATAGATGGAGAAAACATTGACTATCCCACTGGGTTTGTGGTAGTCACTATAACTTGGTTTTGATGATATCATATAAAAATTCACATGTATGGTTATTTTAAGACTTTGAAACACATAGGAAGATACTACACTATTCAAATTTGGTTCTTGCAAAAAAAAATTAATTGGTCAAATATCATAGGAGACCATTAAATAAGAATTTATGAAAAATTCATGAGTTATACTATGAATCTATTCTTGATAATATCAAGATTAGAGAAGATCCTAGTGGTTCATTGTATTGAAATTTCAATGTATGTTGACTTGTCAAATTTAGATGTATTCAATTTTACCAAATTTTATTGATTTTTTAGGTAGTACATTTAAATTTCATTTTTAATTACATACAAAAAAATTTAAGGTTAGTGGTGCCAAATAAAATTCCACCTTCATGCATTTGGCACTATTAGTAAACAAATTCATACTTTTGAAGCTAAGAGAAGCTTAATATACTTGTACTTAATTATTATAGAAAGGGCATTCTTGAGGCCATAATGGGTAGGGGGTCTCTCAACCGGGCATGGTGGGAGGCCAAAAACTTAGTCATGAACATTATATATCACCTTGAATGTGTTGGGAATGATAGTTTTGAGCCATGAAGCACTGGAGGTGGAGTTATATAACTGCATCTTCAATTTTAACAACATTTGTTGTTAATGTTTACATGCTTCTGAACACTCTTGAAAATATGCTTTCGAGTGGATTTAGATATTGTGGTCATGTGATCATATGTCATTTTCCTATATAGACATGTTTGAAGTGATGAAATTATACTTGTAGGTCCCAAAGGTATAAATGTTAGTTAGAGGATAAGAACTTATTTTTTTACTATAAAAATGTTGCATTTCAAGACCCATCACTGCAACTTATGCCAAGATTCATATCTAGGGTTCTATTAACATGATTTAGGGTGAAATTAAAGGGATTAAACACACACGTGATGGTTCTTTTATTAATCCAAGTGACTTACGATTTCCATTTTATGCATGCTTAAATATAGGCTTAAAACTACATTTTTTGTGTATTGGGAAGGGTGTTCTTGAGGCCAAAATGGGTGGTGGGTCTCTTAACTATGTATGACCAAAGGCTAAGAACCTAGTATTAGACATTATCTTCCACCTTAAACATGTTATAAATGCCATTTTTGATCCACAAAGCACCAAAAGTGGAGTTCTCCAATTGTACCTTTAACTTGACAACATTTATTGTTACTATTTCTAGGCTCTTAAACAGTAGTGAAAACATGCTTTCGAGTGGATTTGGACATCATGGTCATCAAGTAACATGTAATTTTCCTATATATATATATATATATATATATATATATATATATATTCAAAGTGATGGATTTTCACATTTAGGTATCAGAGGTAGAAATGCCAGTTGGAGGACAAGAACTCGTATCTTCATTGTAAAAAAGTTACATTTCAAGACCCATCACTACAAATTATGCCACAAATTCCTATCTAAGGTTCCATTAAAATGATCTAAGGTGAAATTAGAGAGATTCACATGCACATGAGGATTATTATTATTCATAAAAATTAATTATGGTTTTAATTTTATGCATGCCTATAGTTAGGTTTTAAAACTGCATTTTTCTTATTCTAGGAAGAGCATTCTTGAGGCTAGAATGGGTGATTGGTCTCTTGACTAGGCATGATAGGAGGCTAAAAACCTATTCATATATGTTATCTATCACCCCAAATGCGTTGGTAATGCTAGTTTTGATCCACAAAGCATTGAAGGTGGAGTTATCTAACTACAACTTCAACTTTGATAACATTTGTTTTTAGTGTTTCAATGCTCCCAAACAATAGTGAAAACATGTTTTTAGGTGGATTTAAACATTGTGGTAATGGGATACTTTGTCATTTTCCTATATATACATGTTTAAAGTGATGAAATTGCACATGTGCATTTGCCTATATATATGTTCTCAAAGTGATTTCACTTACATCTATAGGTTCAGAGGTATAAATACCATTTTGAAGATAAGAGCTCATCGCTTCACTTTAAAACATTGAATTTTAGGATCCATCACTACAACTTGTGCCATGGATTCATATCTAAGGTTCCATGAACATGATTTGAATTGAAATTATAGAGATTTGTCACACATGTGAGGGTTCTTATGGTTCATATAAATGACTTACAATTTCCATTTTATGCATGCCTAAATTTAGGCTAAAAAATTATATTTTTCTTATTTTGGGAAGGGCACTCTTGAGGCCATAATGGGTGGTGGGTCTCTTGATCGAACATGATCAAAGACAAATAACCTAGTCTTCAATGTTATCCACCACCTTGGACATGTTGGAAATGCTAGTTTTGACAAATGAAGCACTAGATGTAGAGTTATTGCAACTTCAACTTTGACAAAATCTATTGTCAGTGTTTCTACACTCTTGAACAGTAGTGAAAAAATGTTTGTGTGGATTTGTATGTCTTGGGCATGGGATCACATGTAAGTTTATTTTATATATGTGTTTAAGTGATGGATTTACACTTATAGGCCTTAGAGATAAAAATGTCAGTTGGAGGACAATAACTGTCTCTTCAATACAAAAAAGTTGCATTTTAAGACCTATTACTATAATTTGAGCCAAAAATTCATCTAAAAGGTTTTATCAATATGCTCCAAGGTGAAATTAGAGGGTTTAGACACAAAAATTAAGGTTATTTTGATTAATCTAAATGATTTATAGTTTCTATTTTACGCATGTCTAAAGTTAGGATTAAAAACTACATTTTTCTTGTTTTGGAAAGGGCATTCTTGAGGCCAGAATGGGTTGTGGGTCTCTTTACTAGGCATGATCAGAGACCAAGAACATAGTCCTAGAAATTATCTACCACCCTATACATGTTGACAATGCCATTTTTGAGCCATGAAACATTTGAGGTAGAGTTCTCCAACTACAACTTCAACTTTGATAACATTTGTCAATGTTTTCACATTGTTGAACAACAGTGAAATGATGATTCTAGATGGATTTGGTTGTTGAGTTTTTGGAAGCATGTTATTTTTTTATATATACATGTTTGAAGTGATGAATTTACACCTATAGGTCCCATAGGTAAAAATGTTAGTTGGAGGATAAGAACTTGTCTCTTCATTGTAAAAAAGATGTATTTTAGGATTTGTTACTGCAAAGTGTGCCATAGATTCATCTCCAAGGTTCTATCGATGTGATTAAGATGAAATTATAAGGATTCAACACACATGTGAGGCTTATTATAATTCATCAATTGACTTATAGTTTTTATTTTATGCACTTTTGGAGTTAGGCTAAAAACTACATTTTTCTTATTTTGGGAAGGGCATTCTTAAGGCTGGAATGCATGGTGGGTATCTCAATCAGGCATGATAGAAGGCTAAGAACATAGTCTTGTAATTTATCCACCACCCTATACATGTTTTCAATGTCATTTTCAAATAATGAATCACCATAGGTAGAGTTCTCTAACTGTAACTTGAACTTTGACAACATTTGTTGTTAATGTCACCACGCTCCTGAACAATGGAGTAGATATATGATGAGAAGAGAAGAAAGGGCCAAGATGAGTGTAGTAGAGAGGGATACAACATAATTTATGAATTGAAACAAAATATCTATAACCACCAAAATATTCCAAGGCTTCAAGAAACATGAGAATTAAAATCTTGTACTACTTCAAAGGTCCATAGAAGAGTCTCCAAACAAGAATGTAAATCATCTCCAAAGAGAGAACATCCCAAAGGAGGGGGTAGAACATAACCACTTCATCAAACATGCATAATTAAAATGTATACATGCATCTAAATAAGGTATGAAAGAGATGAGTATTCCATTGTTTGTTTTAATTGTACTTATAATAGAAATTTAGTATGTCTAGAAATTCAACGAACACAAAACATGAATTTTGAGTACCAAATGATATTAAACTAGTGTATCAAGGGTATACACATTAGAATAGTGATAAATGGTCTATCCCAATCATGAGAGGCACTTCACAGTATTATATGACTCTATCTCAAACATTATACTCTTTTCTCCCATATACTTTTAATTGCAACACATATTAAAATATTGTAAATTAGTATTAATAAATTACCCAAAGGAATATTAAATACAATCATATCTAAATATGGCCACACAACCATAAAATTTAGTTTTTCAATAATAATGTGAGACAAATTATACATAGAAATATGATCACCACAAAATGTGAACATATATATATATATATATATATATATATATATATATATATATATATATATATATATATATCCATAAATACATACAAATAAGAGTATAATATAATGTCATATGAATGGCATATAGGTATACAACACTAATAATGCATACATTACCATATAGGCATATAAAAAATTACATCATCTAAAACATAATATAATGTCAGGTGAATGTCTTATATGCATACAATGCCAAAAAAGTGTACGTTACCATATAGGCATACAAACAAGTACATCATCTAAGACATCCTACTCATTAAATAGTCTCCTTCTCTTTACCTTCCTTGAATAAGAATCTCCATGGGATGCCCTAATCATATATGTATATCCCTTAGATGCCTTGGATTCCTAAAAGGTCTAACTATAGGTCCTTTTATGCTTAGAGCTTGTTTTTAGCTAAACCTATTCAAATATAAATATTATTAGAAAAATTAAATATTATACATGCAACCAAGTTTAGAATTTAATTTTAAACTAGAATACAAAAATAATGTAAACATGCACTTACTACAATCTCATGGTCATACTCAATCTATGCCTAATGATCAATAGGGTTAGTGAGAAGTCAAGGTACACAAACAAAAATGTTAAATGGGGAAGAAACATGAGAAAGTGCCTAGCTAATCATCTGGATGGGACTATCATATGTCATAGGAAAACTTTACATACACAATACATTCACATATTTATATTTCCCCAAGTATGTAGTAAAATTATTAAAACAAATATATTTTTACAAATCAAAATTACAAGTTAACATGTACCTCGATGAGTGTCTATGCAAATTACATTACAATATAAATGCTTATGTCTGTCTTAGCTTGTAGAGATGGAAGAGTGTCTATTGTGGTCACTAACTAAACAAACAACCTCACTTAGTTTTATAGAAAATATTGAAGATATATGGCAAATTTTTCTCCTTTATTAAACCCATAATTAGGTAAAATAATTTTTAGAACCTTAAAAAAGAGTTTAGTCATTGATAGGATTATCTTAACCTCTAAAAATCTAGTCACTTTCTTGATTTATATATACATGCACTATCACTTGTGTGTTTCTAAAATTCTCTATCTCAAAATAGTACCTTATGTTCATGGAAGTAGACACATAAAAATATGAAAAAAATAAACACAAAATTAAGGGGGAAATGGTCAAAGGGACCTAGGAATAAAATAAACCAAGAATGTACTATTTAATAGTAATGTACTTGAGAAAGATGTCATTAGACATTGAAGGAAATTGTCTATAAGGTTGATCATTATTAGGTTAGGGATTTTCTCTCTATATCTTTCAACACATCTCATGTATATAATTTGCATTCACATCACTATCATTCAAATTTTAATTTGAACATGTATGATTGTTAGTCAAGAGCATAGATCTATATAAATAAAAATATGTACATGGAGTATAATATTAACTCAAAATTTCCCTCTGTATATGTAATTGGTGGCCTGGTAACATTAATAAATGCATTAGTGGATGGCCCATAATCTGGCTCTACATATGTAAACATTAGTTCGCTAAGATCTACAAATGCAGTTGTTAACCATGAAGATGTAGGCACTGTCTCCTCCTATAACATAAAATTGCATATATATTATTCAAGTTATGTTTAAATTAATTATTATCTTTTAAATAGAAATATAACTTAAATTTAACATGAAATTTGTATATAATATATCTACATATGTGTAGTGACTGACGTGTGCACACTAAATATACATGCCAAAAACTCATCATTCATGAGTATATCATCTAAGACCTCAGAAGAAGCACCATCATCATCTGAAGGTCCAATGCATATAGCACCACAACATATGCAATAGTGAGGTTGGGTACACACACTAGGTGGAGTATCTCTATCATTGGTCTCAGAAAGCCTACTCTTATGTTAATCGAGTGTATTAGTAAGTGCATTAAGTGTATACAAAGTGTTAATCTCCATAATCTCTTTCATCATAGAGGTGATTTGATGTTTAAGTAGATTTTAGGAAGGGATACTTGCAAATCAATTAAGTGCATGATGTACACCTGATCAATCCTACCTAGAGCCTTTCCCTCAGCCCTAAAACTCACCATAGTCAAAATAGTTTATAATCTCATTGAGGACAAACTCACAGTAGAGTTTCCTCAAAAAATATAATGGGACCTTATGGTTTTTACATGGTGGTTAATTAAACACCATCTACCATCAATCCTAGAAATTATTTCTTATCAAATTGTGTTGGCATCCATGGACTTGGAAATGTTTAACGGATACTATAAAAGGTGCATTGGTTGTTAGGTTAATAAATAAGGCATAGATTAGGTCTTTTGATGTTTATTTATCCTTCACCTCATGTGATGACAATTTATCAACATAGTAAATCCTACATCTATCCTGGTATGATTTTCATCTATCAATTTAACTCATTATCGAGTCAAATTGACCTAATATTGACTCTAGAGTATTGGCCAAATAAGTGTGGTGGGTATTGGTCAATGTGGGGTCCCTCATTCTCCTAATTGTTTGTTCAATTTATATTTTTTTCACTAGGTGTGTAGCTAGATCCTCCTGACTGCCTGGGGGAATTGAAAAATTATAAGAGGGGTAGGAGGGTTAGGCAAAGGATTAAGAGGAGAGTTATCATAATGGTATCTTGTATTGGAATGAGATATTAAAAAATAATATTTAGAAATTAAATAATGTAAATAAAAAATTACCAAAATCTAGTGTTAGTAGGTTTAGTTTTTGATTGGTCACCTCCCCTCTGCAGCATCATTACTGATTCAATGAGATAATGGGTGATCAAGGTGTGTTTTTATCCTCTTCCAAACATAAAATGATTACATTTTAGCCACTATAATGTCAAAACAAATAGGAAAATGAAAATAAAATGAGATGCATGTCGGTTGGGCCTTTTTATTTTGTGTTTGTAGTTTCAATAACACATATAGGTTATTGAAAATAAACATAATGCGTATGAATTGTTTGGACTATATAACACGTACACATTGTGGATCAAAAATTATGAGCCTAAATTAAATAATGCATGTGTATTATGAATAGGCTATAAAGCGTAAGCTTTAGGGTAAATGTCCACGGAATTATCCCCTAACTCCATGTACTTACCCTTTTACATTAGAGCATATAATATGCACCATTGCTACTCACCCCCTATCAATGTAGGTGCATCTTGTTGCTACCTTTTATTATTTATATTTGACCCTCAGGGGTCAAAATATATAGATTCATATATATGCTTCATGATGAAATATATTTATACTTAGACATGATAAATGTGGTTTACATTATTACATCAACTTATGTAATTATATATTTTACACATGGTATGAATAATCCCTTTTATTTTAATATGAATTTAGGTTATCCCACACCTAAAAAAAGTGGGAATATGATCTACTCATTCTAATTTAGATACATAATTATTTTCACACCAGAGAGTTACAATACATTCACCCTTGCATAGTCAGAGGCAACCAACATATATTCTTTTAGTTGGCTCAGAGGTGATCAATATGATAAACTACCCATAATTACTTCTTTGGATAAGTGGTTCACAACATATATTCATAAATCACATTATGCACATTAGATATTTATAAATCACCTTCCCACATTAAAATATTCTATAAAGATAGTGGCACAGTTCATATATTACTAACTATATTCATTCCTGCTCTTTTATTTTAATTTATTATTTCATCAGTAAATTTATCATTGATTTATATAGATAGTTATCTACTTTAAAATATTATCATTTACTTCTAGGTACACAAATACTCACATGCCAAACACAAGAGCATTGATGCTCATTTGTGGAATCTTACTGACAATCAAGACATTCATGCAAATAGTAAGGAAACATGATATTTTTTATTTTTAGGTCATAGGAGCTGGACTATGTAATAAAGTAATCTTTATCCTCCTTTTTGTTTTAAAAAATTGTCATATTTGGTATTAAATTTGATCAAAACTTACACATTTTGGTTGTAAATTCTCCTTTAGGCCTTCTAGGTGAATACCTATTTATCTTACTTTGATGTGTATGCATAAACACACACACACACAAACACACACACACCAAAGTGGGACATTATATAGGCAATTAAATTTAGTATATGAATAATTAATTTCTATGGTAGTAATGTGTTTTTGTGCATATAGATCATTAGTCCAAATTAGGCTCTTATTGACACATTTTGCCCTTTAGTTGGGCCCTATTTGACTTTATTTACTTTGTGTTGTTCTTATAACTTTACTTTCACTTCACTTTGGGTCTTTGATAATATCATCATTAAATATGGAATGATTGAAAATCTACATATCGATTGTTTATTTTTCTTGACATGACTCCTAATGCTCTTTTAAGGTTAAAAACATTATTTTCCTATTTTTTGGGTCTACATGCCAAGATTAACTTGTCGATCTTGGTTTTTGTTGAAATTGAGTCATTTGATTTCAATCATGACTAAAATTAACCATACGGTCTTGGTTTCTTGTTCCTTATGGGTCTTTTAACCCTTATTTCTAATTTTATTTGTCTTTTGTGATTTATTTGTCAACATTTCCCACCTTTTTGGTAGTTCGTTTGCATACCAATAGTTATTAATTTGAATTTAATAAATTTATATAAAAAATCATGTTAGTGCATTTAAGACACACAGGGAGTCTAAGGGAAGTTCACTTGATTTATTATACTATATTTTTAACTACTATTATTATTTATTGAAATGTGTGCACCTATTGTACTAAAATTTAAAGAATAGTGAAAGAGTATGTAAAAATTAATCATCACTTGCATTTCATATTGACAGGCCATATTTCATATGGAATGATAATGAAATTATAGTTCATGATTCAATTTGAAAGAAAGAAAACCTTATATAAATAATCATGAAATATAATTTCATTGTCATTCTTTATGAAATTGGACATGTCATTGGTATTAGATCCACATATTTAATAAGTTTTTTTTTATTTTTGATATCTTCCTTTCATTTCTAGTCATTATTACTCCTATTTTCAAATTGTAGGGCCTATAGTTTGTTATTGGTTTTTGTTGGTGTGGGTTTTTTCCCACCATGTGGTTTTTACCTAAACGGTCTACTTAGCTTGCTTAGGTGTCATTTAGGTGTTTAATAAAGGTCATTTGGAAATATAATCCCACATTCATGAGGATATGAGGACATGTCTATCTTCCACCTATATATATACCTTTCCTATAGTTATTTGGCTAATTAATCTAAAACCAACTAGGAATGTTATTGCATTTGAATGCTTTTACACATTGTGGAGTTTCTTCCTCTCATGTGTTATTGATTTCACTACTCCATACAATTTTACCTTCATGAATTTATCCTATCTATTATAGATCCTTAATTGTGGCCCACTCTGACATGATATTAGAGTGGTGCTGATAGACAAATGCCATCTATTCTATTTTGATCTTGCTTGCATTCTAGCTCCTTCTTGGTGTTCTTCATTGATTTCAATTTTCAAGGGTTATGTGAGGTTTCTATTAAATCCATGAAAAAATATATTTTTAGGGTCTCCAAAAAAAAATTGATAGCATCGTTGGATTCAAAAGGTACCAAAACCCTAGAATCAATTATAAACACGACCTAGTTTTATGACAGGCCAGTTTTTACCATTTTAGAGGGTTTGAAGGAAATTTTTGGGATTTTGTGCATATTTATACCATTTATCTAGTGGTAAAAGAATTTAAAAAATTGATTTTTATTGATTTTTTATAAAAACCTAATGGGTATTTTCTAATTTTGGAGGAAGTCATACCTTTTCTTGTAGATCTAAGTTTTTATGTGCAAGTTTAGTGTTTTGGAATTTTATGTGTAGGCTTGGAATTTTGGTAGATTATGCAATTTTTGTTTGGTAGTTATTTGACCTAATATTTAATCGCATGAAATTTAACCCCTAACCTACTTGATTGTACTTGTAATTGACCTAGCATTGGAGTGTCCCTAATTTTTGGGCATGACATGCTAGTTTTTTGTACCCACCTGATTTATTGTTGTACTATACATGTACCTAATTGACCTACTACTTTATTATACCTAGCTAATTATACCTATGACTATAACCACTCATCCTCACCCTTATCCCCTAGTCACATGGAAATTAAGCCCTTGGTCACAACTGACCCAATGGGGCTAAACTTTTTAATGAAAATTTGAATCAAGTTTTTTACAAGAAAAAAATTAATTTTGCAAGGTGGATTTTTTTAAAATAATTTCAAACTCACATAATTTTCAGCCTATACCTTATTTTTAGGTGCATTTTTTTTTGAAAGTGCAATTTTTTTAGCTCTATGCATATATGTTATTCTAGATCCTTATGAAATTGATCCTTTATAATTTAATGGGGGGTTAAATTTATTATTCTCCTTTACATACTTGTGTTGATATTTGTATATGTGTTAATTATATATGCACTTAAATGTGTTAATTATATATGCACTCAAATATAAACTACCAACCTATGCAATATTAGGGGAAATTTGGTGATTATTATATAGATTACTCACTTAGATGCATTTTAGATAAGTATAACATCCATCATATTGAGTGTGCATGGTTACTTGTGGTCATGTTAACAAACCTATCTTCACTTAGGGATATCATACGAGGATAATTTATTCTATTACAGTGGTTCTTCTTAGAAAGACCAACTATGTTTCATAGAAATTGTACATGAAAAACTTGTTCAAAGAGTAGGACATTATCCCATTTATATATGGATAGATTCATTTTCCTACTAACCCTTTTTAATATAATGACTGGGTCAACTCTTGTGACTATGTCTATGGTTACTTATTGATACACATTTCATGGAATCTACACCACCATGTGGATCACATAGAGTCTCCCTCCATTTCTTAGAGCACTCTTCAGATCTTTTCAAAGATTTTGCTGAGATTTATATCACTCCTCTTCTTATTGTCTCTTCAAAGACTATTATACTCTCTCCTACTTTTATTTCTTGTGATGACACATTCCATATGGATAGTGTTCTTCTTTTTATTGAACCATCATTAGTGGATGATATTATATTAGACATTAATTATCATATTATGGATTTTAAATATGTTACTATTTAGGATATTACTCTTATAGATCCATCACATATTATTAATTTGGATTACTCTACTAGTTTTAGTGATATTACACTTAGTGAGAACATTGATGACTCATCTCTTCTTGTGGATATTCATTATATAGATATATGTGTTTCATCTATAGTCCCTTATTTAGTTTTGAGATTTGGTGAGCCATGATCCACACTTCACATGGATATGTTCACTTAAATGGTATTGCATTCAGTTCATGTGCATGATCTTGCCAAACATGTGCCACACTTTAGTTTTGGACTATACTCAAAGATATTTCTACTAGTGCCTTCATATTCCATTGTGAAATGTGATGGAAACATAATGATTGAGATGGGGGGGTGAATAATTCATTAAAATATTTAATATAATTCCACTTAATCATTCATTAGCATTCATTCAAACATGTAGATCAAGCAATGATTAAGAAACCATCCACATATGCATGAAACATAAGAACACAAGATAACACAACTTATATATGGGAAACCTTCAAAGGGAAGAAAAACCACTAATCCCTAAAAATGGAATAAAATCCTATAAGACAAAATATAAATTTTATTTAACCACAAAATTTACATGGAGCACCAACCCCAACTAGCTAAGCACCAACCCAGCTAGGCTTTAGCAAGCACCCACTTAAAAGGAGACACAAACCCTCTAGATGACTTAGCACCAACTAAGCCACCTAAAACACTTGATCACCTTAATAACATATTTTTTATTATAAAATATATTATGATCACCTTCTTCATCTCTTCACACACTTTTATCCCTCTCAAAACTACCTTTAGGCTTCTTCGCTCTACTAGGTCTCTTCAAGATTGATTAGGTCATATGACCTTGATCTCCATAATCATAACTCATATTATATATTCATGAATATCTATTTACACCATTATTATTATATACATGACCTCCTTATTCTCCTAAATTTTCTCTTTCATTCACTTCCACACACAGTTCACACATACATACCAACAATAGGCCTAATTAGCCTTGTTCTTATACTCGTCTCTTGCTCTCACACACCTTGGTTGGCCATATACCCTTTCAAAGTTGGATTACCCTTATAATAGGTCTTATAAAACATTTTAAACATGAATAAACTAATACATTGGGTTATCCACAACTTAATAAATCAAATTCTCTTATAGGCCTTAAGGAGACTTAATTCGATTAAGCCTTCATTAGAGCATGTTACACTTTGTCTTTCTTAGAACACTTCTAAAATCCACACACACAACATGATAACTTCATATATATCTAAAATATACCTTATATAACTTCAATTTAATACCACAATACTTTTTATATCCAACCACCACTTGAACCCCTTCTCAAAACACTATTCACAATAGGCCTTCATACACACAGAAAGTCTATCTATAACAAATAAAGAATAAATACAATTTTTAAAAATATCCATATAAATAAATAACATATTATAAAACCTCATGACCTCAGGGTAATCACAAACTTCATTAGACACTTCAAATCATTGTATATAGGCTCAAACTCTTCTCTATAAAAATCTCACTCTAAACTGCTAACTTGCCTCAAAACATAGTCATGGAAACATGAACTTATAACACATTAAATAACACAATAAAGGAATTAAAATGAATTAATGTGATCCTAAAACATCCTTATAACAAAATGCAATAAAAATATCATAGTATTAAGAGGTAACTATTGGTCTTGCAGACTAATTTGTCGACCTTCTCTCTCACAGACCTCACTCAACGAAACAAGCCATTTTGGCTTCAACATTTCAAAAAAATTCATTGACTTAAAATATTTCAAAAATTATGATCACTAATTATAATTCAAAAAAAACAACACCATATTAATTATATGCATCAACTCATGGCATAGAGCTTTAAACTCATCACTATAACTTGCTTATCCAGAACTACTAGTTTACCTTCAAACACAATCATGGTGATAATGACCTTCAACACCTGTGTAGACACTTTTAGAGAATTATAATTCATTTATATGATCTTATTATATAATTATGAAACTCTCAAATATAAATATGCCATGTTAAAATGATAATATTAGTCTTGCAGACCAATCTCATGACCTTATTGTACACAGACCTCACTGAGCTAGACAAGTCAACTTTGTGAACAAATTTTTACTATATATAATGATATCCAAAACATATATACAACATTATAATGTATTAAAATTATTTAACAACATATCCATTCACTTTTATTCATCCCTAATCCATGATAACACAGCCCTAATCACCTTCTCACTTTTGTCTGGGTTTCTCACTGTTTGCACTATTAGGCATGTTAGTGATAGGTTGTCTTGGACGATTAGTTTATCACACCTTATAGATATAAATTATCTAGAAACCACCATGGACAAAAAATAAAAGTCTAAAAATTTGTCCTCCATTTATTTATCAACTTTGACTTGGTCAACTCTGACTGCTACAACAAATCTCTAAGAAATAAGCACTCGCTTGTAAGGTCTATTCACACACCTAACAAAAAAATTACACTTTGAGGTGCCTGACAGAGTTGACTACAACCTCAAATAATTTATCTATCCATTTGAGACCATTATAGTCTATTTTGAACAAGATATCTCACATCATGTCATTGTTAGGGTTTTAGAGAGGGTTAATATTATTTATGATGTTAACGATTATTCATAAAGGATTGCCACTCATTTCCAAAACTAATTATTGGATATATTTTATAGGACCGTTCCCCATATCTCCTTAATATATTAGGTTCCCATGTAGAGGTTACACATGCCAATAAACACTTTAAAGTCTTTCTTGAGTTGAGAAACCTTCATTATGTACACTCAAGAGACCTCAAAGCACTTTTTCTTGCCTTAACCTTCAAACTTTGACCTAAAACTTGGTCAACATACTTTAAAAAACATGACACACTTCTATAAATTCTCACATACACTTACCTTGGAAAATGATCCTAATACCCCATTAGGCCATACTCTCTCTCTCATTATTCTCTTAGGCCTTGACCTATAAACCATATTAGGCCTTGAAACTGAATTTCATGTCTCTTTCCATGTTATTTCCACCTTACATGATAAAATAATGTCAAACATCCTTTATAGGCCTTTATAACACCTCATGACACCTCATTAGGTCAGGTAGGGTCTAGAACTAGTCTAGTTGCAGACTTGAATTTAGTGTCTTACCCCTAAAGGCTCACCTTGAAATTATAATGAGTGATAAAATGCCTCATATTCATGATCAAGCAACATTATACAACGTATTATGCCTTTTTCATCTATTTCACTAAGACACCATGCTCAAACCTTCTCACTAGGACTTTATAAGCTATGATTGGTGTCATGACTAGGTTTCTCAAGCACTTGAAACTTGACAAATGATATTAAAACACTATTTGATGCTTCTACACCTAACTCTCAATCCCATATAATTCCAAAATACTTTTCACATGTCTAAGTTTACTCACTTCACCATGTTACCTACACATACCTTCTCACAAGGTCCATTCAATGATTTACAAGACACCTTGATGCCTTTCCATGTTCCTTCCACATCATGACCTTAACGCAACATCAACCAAGTAGATATTATACACTTAGACATGTACCTTTCTATCTTATATAAATCACTACATACCTTCAATTCTCATAAGCTTGTCATAACACACACTGCCAATTGGCCTTTCTCATCTAGACATCAGTATTAAAACAACTAATTGACATCAACCTCATTCATCATGATTACACTCTCTCTCATAGTAACAACACTTACTATTCTAGCATAATAACTCATCATGCCTTCACCAAAACCTTGTCACATCAAGATCACAAGATCATACATCAAAGACCACTCACTATAAATCTTTACCAGATGCATCTAGACATCAATGACAATACACTTTAATAATAATGACATCATATTAACATCAATGATAACACTATGCCAACAAACTCCCCCTTTGTCATTAATGTCAAAACATACTATGGTCTGATCAATCTCTTCTCCCCCAAACTATTCTTTCTCCCCCTTTAACATTAATGATAAAGAGTCTTCCATAAACAATTATTTGATCTTTGGACCTGAACTTCAAGAAACCACATAATGAAATGTTGACCAAATACTCACCTTAGGCTCATACCATTTGTTTCAAACAAATTCTATAATCCTTGAGTTACTCCTCAAGAAACCATGCCTCTTATGTCATCTACATTTGTATTGCATACAGAGCTCCATCTCAACTTTTGATTGTTCTTAATATCCTTAGATATCTTGCATCAACCTTAAATCTTCCTACATACTGACTTGAACTTTCACATATCTACCTTGATCCTTTAAATTATAGAGCTAACAAACTCCCCTTATGTCTATAGTTTCCTTTTGAGTCACATAATAAATAACAATATTTTTCTGACCTCCTTATGTTTGATTAGACCTTCAACCTTTGTTCACACCATAAAGACTCATGTTATCATCCTCTTAACTCTATAAGATATTTTTGATCCATATACATCATGATAACCCTTTTTGTATTAGTCCACTACTTATTAGGTCTATAAAACACCTAGTTCATTATCTACCACACTTCTATTTTGCTTGATCACCTTCACCTCACACAACCAAGGCATAATGAGCATATATACCTATGGTACATGACCCAAAGCTCATCTTAAAATGCTTAGAGAAATCATAGTCAATGCCTATGAGCATAAAACATCTCTATAATCAATGCTTGTCCACCATGTCTATTAGGTTTATCTGCAATCAAATATATTATTTCAAGGGAAAAATCTAGTCCTCCATACTAGAATATAGATCACTGATGTCATGTCCATATGGTATCTTAGATTCTCTTCTTACATCAATATATCTCCTTCATGTTTCTCAAACCACCATGGCATAGACCTCATCGTGACATCTTCCTTGCATCATTCTGTCAACTAGGTCTATGCTTACATGCTTCACTATGACAAACCTCTGTCATAAATTGTCTTCTTCATGATATGAAAACTAAGACTATACAACATGTGCCTTGGTCCTCTATGACCTTAATATCATCTTGATTCACATAAAACACTCAACTCTCTTTTACAACTATCTCAACAAATAGAATCATGAAACATCTCAGAAATCATGCTCACCCTAACTCCATGCTTACCTCCTTCAAATGAACTTAGATTACAAGACCACTTCTCAATATAGATCAAACATCTTGGTATAAAATCACAACATATATCAATCTCAACTATAAATATATACCAAAAAATTACCTCTCGACATGCCAAAAAGACCATCCTTCCAACTCAAACTCAACAATCTTCAACATGTCTTCATACCTTCTTGACCTACAACACCTATCAAAGATCAACAAGCATCCATCATGCTTCCACTTACATATGAGTGTCTCCATGAATCCTAAGGGAGTCATCCCTTCCACAGGGCACTATAACAACATAAATTTAGGAGATTCCTAGATCTCCATACTCTCACAAGACTGAGTATTCTTCAACATTCTTCTAGGTTTGATTGTCAACTTAAGCTTGACTTTTGACTTGGCCTATTCATCATCCTTTTGAGCTGATAACAAATACTCTTGAAATTATTTCAAATTTGACTTATGATCTATAGTATAAAACAACCCACCTTTGTTTATGAGTTTATCATGACTCACCTTGTCATCCTTCTTCTTCTTAGTCAACTCTTCATTCTTATTGTTTTGATCAACCACATGTGAACCAAGACCTATCTTGTCTCCAAAACATGTGGGTTAATAATCCACTATCTATAATCTAAGATTTTATAAGACTCATACCCTTTTAATAACATTCATTATAATTTTTTATGAATATACCTTCATTTCTATCATGATAAACACTCTCAACATCACAATCCATGCTTGTGCTTCTTAGGATCATCTTTAGGTTGTTAGGCCTATCTCAAAGGACCTACTCTGATACCAATTGATGGAATCAAAATAAATAAGAGGATTATTGAATAATTCATTAAAAACTTTACTAAAATTCCACTTAAGCATTCATAAACATTCATTCAAACATGTAGATCAAATAATGACTAAGTAACCATCCACATATACATGAAACATAAGAACACAAGCTAACATAACTTATATGTGGGAAACCTTAAAATGGAATAAAACCCATTGATCCATTCAAATGAACTATATTCCTATAATAAAAAATATCAAGTTTATTCAAGCACCAACTTTATATAGAGAACCAACCCCAACTAGTGAAGTAGCAACCCAGTTAGGCTTTAGCAAATGCCCACTTGTAAGGAGGCACCAACCCCCTAAATGACTCAGCACAAAATCAACCACCTAAAAAAAATTATCACATTAATAAAATATTATTTATTATACAATATATTATTATCACCTTCTTAAACTCTTCACACACTTCTATCCCTCTCAAAATTTCCTATAGGCTTCTTTACTCTACTAGGTCTCTTTAAGACTGATTAGGTCATATGACCTTGATATTCATGTTCAAACCTCCTATTAGATATTAATTATTGTCTCTATACACCATTATTATGTTATAAATTATCTCCTTCTTATCCTCAATGTATTCTTTCATTTGCTTGCACACACATTTCACACACACACACACACACACACCAATAATAGGCCTAATTAGTCTTGTTCTTATACTCATCTCTTGATATCACACACCTTGGTTGTACACATACCATTTAAAACTTGGATTAACATTATAATATGTCTTATAACACATTTAAAAAATGAATCAACCAATACATTAGGTCGGACACAACTTAATAGAACAAATTCTCTTTTAGGCCTGAAGAAGACATAATTCAATTAGGCCTTCATTAGAACATGTTACACTTTTTATTTCTTGGAATTATTCCAAAATCCACACACATATTATTATCACTTCATATATCACTCAAATATATCTTATCCAACTTCACTTTAATACCATAAGTCCTTTTAGATATAACCACCACTTGAACCCCTTTTGAAAACACTATTCACAATAGGCCTTCATACACATAGAAAGTCTATCTTGAACAATTTAATAGTAAATAAAATTTTAAAAATAACATATTAAAAAACATCATGACCTTATGTTAATACAAACTTCATTATACACTTCAACTCATGGTATACAAGCTCAAACTCTTCTCTGCAAAAAACTCACTTTGAATTGCCAACTAGCCTCAAAACACAGTCATGGAAACTTAAACTTATGACACATAAAAAAACACAATAAAGGAATTAAAATTCATTAATTTCATCCTAAAACATCCTTAAAATAACCTATAAAAAAATATCATAGGATTAAATGGAAACTATTGACCTTCTCTCTCATAGACCTCACTTAGCTAGACAAGACATTTTGGCTTCAACATTTTAACTACTTTCACTGACTTCTAATCTTTAAAAAAACATGATAACTAATTTAAATTAAAAATTAAAAAAAATCATATGAATTATATTCATCAAATCATGTCATATATCCTCAAACTCATCACTACAACTTGCTTACTTGAAACTGCCAGTTTACCTTCAAACACAATTATGGTGATAATGGCCTTCAACACCTATGCAGACACTTTCAGAGACTTCTAATTCATTTAAATGATATTATGAGATAATTATGAAACTATTATATAGAAATATACCATGTTAAAATTATAATATTGGTCTTGAAAACCAATCTCATGACCTTATTGTACCAGACCTCACTGAGCTAAACAAGTCAACTTTGTGAGTAACTTTTTGTTATATACAATGATCTCCAAAACTTATATCTAACATGATCATGTCTTTAAAGTCTTGAAAATTTTATCCATGTACTTGTATTCATACCTAATACAAGATAACACATCCCTAATCACCTTCTCACTTATGTTTAGGTTTCTCACTGTTTGTACCATTAGGCTTGTTAGCGATAGGTTATCTTGGATTATCAGTTTAGCATACTTGAGGGATATAACCTATCTATAAACCACCCTAGACACAAACTAAAAGTTTCATACTTTGTTCTCCATCCATTTATAAACTTTTACTTGGTCAAAACTGACTATTATAGAAAATATCTAAGAAAAAGCACTTTCATGTAAGGTCTATTCACACACCTGACAAACCAATCACACTTGGAGGTGCCTAAGAGAGTTAAATACAACCTCAAATCATTTATCTATCCATTTTAGACCATTCTAAGATATTTTGAACAATATCTTTCACATTGGGTCATTGTTAGGGTTTTAGAGAGGATTAACATTGTTTCTAGTGTTAAAGAGTGTTTATAAAGGACTACCCCTAATTTACAAAACTAATGCTTGGATATATTATCTAAGACCCTTCCCCATCTCTCCTTAATATCTCAAGTTGTCATGTAAAGGTTACACTCGCCAATGAACACTTGAAACTCCTCAAGTTGAGAACCCTTTATTATGTACACTTAATATACCTCAAAGCACTTTTTCTTGCCTTGACCTAAAACTTGGTCAACATACTTGAAACTACATGACACATTTCTTTCAATGATCACATACTCACAATTGCCTTGGAAACTAATCTTTATACCCCATTAGGCCATACTCTCTCTCATTATTCTCTTAGGCCTTGACCTACAAACCATATTAGGCCTTAAAATTGACCTTCATGTCTCTGTCCATATGTTATCTACCTTACTTACATGCTCAAATAATTTCAAACATCCTTTAGAGGCCTTGATAACACCTCATGACACCTCAGTAGGTAAGGAAGGGTCTAGAACTAATCTAGTTGTAGACTTGGACTTATGGTTTTACCCCTATAGGCTCACCTTGAAACTCTCATGAGTGATCCAATGCCTCATATGCATGCCCAAGAAACCTTATACAACCTCTTATTCCTATGTGCATCCATATCACTAGGCCACCATGCTCCAGCCTTCTCACTAGGACTTTATAACCTATGATTAGTGCCATGACTAGGTTTTTCAAGCAATTGAAGCTTGAGAATTGATCTTAAAACACTCTTTGATGCTTCTACACCTAAATATTAAGCCTATATAATGATAAACAACTTTTCACATGCCTAAGCTTACTCACTTCACCAAACTGCCTGCACATACCTTCTCATAAGGTCTAGACAAGGCTTTACAAGACACCTTGATGCCTTGACCTATTCCTTCCATGTCATGACCTTAACACAACATCAACCAGGTATATATAAGACACTTAGACCTGTACCTTTATCTCTCATGTTAATCACTACATACCTTTAATGATCATAAGCTTGTCACAATAAACACTACCAACTAGCCTTCCTCATCTAGATATCATTCTTAAAGCAACTACTTAACAACAACCTCATTCATCATGATTGCACTCTCATAGAAACAACAATTACTATGTTTTCATAATAACTCATCATGCCTTCACAAGAACCTTGTCACATCAGGATCACAAGCTCATACATCAAATATCACTCACCATGCATCTTCACCAGATGCATCTAGACATCAATGATAACACACTTTGACATTAATGACAACATATTGACATCAATGACAACACTATGCCAATAAAATGGGTAGACTTTTAGTACACTCATCATGTTATTCCTCTTATAAAATGAGAAAACATTGTTTGATGTAGATGGAGCCTCTTTAGTCTTTAGGCAGAGTATCTTGTCATTGACCTTGGTAATTTTTTTAGCTCTACTATAGGTATATTTAACATCATTTAGGGTGTCCTTCTAGTATTATTTATTTTTCATATACTTGGGTACCTCATAAGGCCTTTGTGTCAAGATCTAATTCTTCTACCCACTTACACTATGCTTAAGGGGGGTTTTAGTGTAGGATTTTTCCCACCATGTGGTTTTACCTACATAGTCTAGTTAGCTTGCTTAGGTGTCACTTAAGTGTTTAATAAAGGTAATTAGGTAAGATAACCCCATATTCATGAGGATGTGAGGACATGTCTATCTTTCACCTATATATGAACCTTTACTAAAGTTATTTGGCTAATTTATCTAGAACTAACTAGGAATGTTATTGCATATGAATGCTTTTGCACATTGTGTGGAATTTTTCCTCTCGTGTGTTATTAATTTCACTACTCCATATCGTTTCACCTTCATGAATTTTATCCTATTCAATTATCAATCCTCAAGTGTGACCCACTTTGATAATTATTTATATTGTGTTTCAAAAAAAGAAGATAAGCATATTTTGTCATTTTAAGTAGCTATTTTGATTTGTATTAATCATAGATGATTCATTTTTCTATTTTGTGTAGTTTTTGAAGACTACTTGCATACTTTGGTGCATTTATCTAGTAAATTCCATCTTTTATAAATATTTTTGACTATCTATGATGGCATTTTGGCTAGCATACTACAAGTCTTTGTTGGGTGTGACCAACTAGTGAAGCCATGTGGATAATTGGAAGGTGCTTGGTGATCAGACTAACATTGTGTCTATGTTTCACTCTATCAAGGGCATTTTAAATTTATTTTTTTGTAGAATACTATGTCCTATGATATTTCTAACTTTGGTGATGCAATTTGGAGATATTTGAGTGCATACTTGGCATGCATAGTGGTTGTTCCTTGGCATTTTGAGAAATAGACATCCAACTCATCTTTTGGCAATGTGTCACTTCAAAATACATTCAAATATAAACTAATTTTCTTTTGGAACATGGCATAAATATTAGAGAGGGTGGTACATACATTTCTTATTTTTTAATCTTCCAAATATTAGAAATTACTCCATATAAGACAAATGGAGGAGTGAGAGTACACATTTTAAGCTTTTTCATTTAAAAAACAATTTTCAAAATTTATGTGATGTATTTCAAATTTTGAAAAATATTTAAACATGGAGCAATTTTTTCATTAAAATTGCATTGAGTAATCTACTCTAAGTAAATTTGAAAAACAACCAAATTTTATAAATTCAAGGAGAAATAAGGAGACTTAATGTTTTACCCATTCATATATGTCAAAAAACATAAATTTTTAAATCAATAAAAACTAAGTATATTATAAAGTATGATGTTTTCTTTTTAAGTCAGTGTTAATGACAAAGCAAATCCTTTTCACATGTCACCTAGGTACTACTTACCACTCTGATTTCACATACCTTAAAGCCTCTTTCACATACTATTAAGTGTATATAAATGGATAGCTACTTCCACATACTGATGAGTATATAAGAAAGGTGGGTACATAGAGAGGTTTGGTATATAGGTCTAGTGGAATATAGAAAAGGTGACCATTTTAGAGTGATAAGGAACCAATTGGAGTTAAACTCAAAACTCGAATTAAAAATTGAAAATTCAAACAATGCATTCAATCAAATATATCATTGGAATGACATTGACTAAAAAAATGAGATGGTTAGAATGATATCGATAAGGGGAGAAACAACCAGTTGAGCCAATAGGGAATGCAAAGGATATTTAGACATGGAAGCAGAAAAATCATAAAAAATTGGCCTTGATGATGGCCTTAGTTGATGGAGATATGTTTCATCATATTTAGGGGTGCAATACTCCATGAGAAGCATTTCATAAACTTAATGAGCTATATGATTCCCACTCAAAGTTAGAATTCATTCAATTATAGTTGAAGTTATTCAACCTCAAGTTGAAAGATGGTGATTTGATGAGATTGGTTTCATATATGTGTGCCATCAATCATGATGTATATGCCACAAGTGTCAAAATAAAAATCTATATGACCACACTCAAAAAATCCCTTCTTCCCAACTATTCAACCTACTTGGAGTCTCTACAAGCAAGCAATTAGTTGAAGACTCTCATTTTTGATCAATTGGTTGAAAATATGGTAGAAAAAAAATTGAGTACACAAAAAGATAAATTATGTGCTATGTCAAATCAAATTCTTCCAAAACATACAATAAGTCCATGTCTTCCAAAAATGAAGGTAATAATAAGTACAAGAAAAATTATGAGGGAAAGGTGGCAAAAATGAAAATCAAGGTGATCAAAATTTAAAATAGAATGATAAACAAAACCTTTACTATGAGATGGTATGACATAAAAGGAAACCATGAGACTAATGAATGTATAACTCCATGGGATGAAATTGAAGAATACCATAATAATAAAGAGAAAAAATAAAATAAAAGAGTCAAACTCTACCTAACTCACTAGTGAATGTGTGTTTTTTAGTACAGATGATGAAGAAAATATTGTCTCAATCAATTCTTCATGGTTTGATGCTTGGGTTATTGATACTCATGCCACTCTACATATGAATTTTTGAAAAGACTTCTTTGAGGATTTTATTGAATAAAGTTTTGGTTCATTATACCTCATAGATATATCAAGTATGTAACCACAAGGAAGAGGTACAATATGACTCAAGTGTCTAGGGATTCTATATTTCAAACTTTAGAATGTTTTTTACCTTCCTTAATTGAAACATAAATTATTGTCCCTATTTATCATTATGAAATAAGGTCATTCCATCATATTTTATAATTGTGACTATTAGGATAAAAAGTGACAATACAGTCCTCTTGACTGGATATAAGGAAGGGAAACTACTCAAACTTAACAGTAAGCCATCAAATTGAAGTAATTATGCTCATCTCATAGAAGATGGATTGTCTCAAAACATGTTATGGCATGTTTTATTTGGGAACACTCATTATAACAACATTCATATATTTCAAAATAATGGTGTTATTAGCATGCCTATATTACCCATAAAATCAAATGAAAAGTGTGAAGCCTGCATTGTGGCTACACATGTAAGAGAACCATTCCCCAAGTCATAGTGGAAAGTAAATAAAAAATTTAAACTAATTCACTCAAACTTGTGTTCTCTTCCAATCCTCTTCACTTGTGGTCATAAGTACTTCATATTATTCATTGATCACTATAACAGAATGACTTGGATATACTTTTTGAAGAAAAAATTAGAAGCCTTTAAGACTTTCAAAAAAAATTGAACCATGATAGAAAATGGATTTCAAACCCACATTGAAACTCTAATGATAAATAATGGTGGTGAATACACTTCAAATAATTTTTAAGCCTATATTCAGCAAAATAGGATCAAACACCATCTCAGAGTTCTTCACACTCTAGAACAAAATGGAGTTGTAGAAAGAATGAATAGAACTATGATGAATATATTTTGTGCAATGTTTTACATAAAAGGGGTAAATCTACACTTTTGGTCTAAAGAAACTAAAATAACAATATACTTCCATAATAGATCACCACCAACAACTCTTGAATTCAATACTCCATATGAGATGTGGTGTGGTCATACTCCCTCAATGTGACATTTTCAATTTTTTGGATCCACTTGCTACACATTGATTCTAAAAGAGAAGAGTAATAAGTTAGACCACATGAGTCACAAATGCATTCATTTAGTATATTTTGAATCTTTCAAGGCATATAGGCTATATGATGAGAAAGAGAAGAAGTTTCTTGTCACAATAAAAGTTGCCTTTTTTGAAACTGTAAAGGATAAAGATAGCATTGATCGATAATTGAATCTACTTAAGAAATATGAAAAGTTTGATGTCTACAAGGAAAGTTATTTGGATGTTACAAATAATAAGTGGGGGAATACAATTGGGAATCAATTTATTATTTGTTGTCTCCTATATATGAGATTGAAACTCTTCCTAAAAGAGAGATTGAAACTTCATTAGATAATGAACAGGGACCACAAGAATAGAGGAAAAAAAGTGAAGTAACTTTAGAGGATGAACTTGAAGCACCTAAAACATATAAAAAATACCTAAGTGGGCCACTCATACATTGAAAGATGTGAAACTTAATGAAGTTGAGAAAATAGGCACTAGAAGTACACATATAATCACATCACAATCAGACAAGTCCATTAAATAAATTTTAGAAAAGATTTAAAAGCTCACCTTAAATGATTTTCCATAATAAGAACTCAATATTGCATTTGATTTAAAACCAACATTTTTAAAACAAGTTGAGAAGTTTGAATCTTGGAGAATGAAAGATGAGTATAGTGCATTAGTCAAAAATGGGACTTGAAAATTGGTTGATCCTCCATATGGTTGTAACTCTATTGGATAAAAGTGGATCTACCACAAAAAATACAAGGCCAATCACTCATTTGAAAATCAAAAATCAAGGCTTATCAAAAATCGATATGCTCAAAAAGAATAAATTAACTACAGTGAAACCTTTGCACCTATAGCAAAATGGACTAGCATTTGAATCATGTTGGCTCTAACAAGTCAAAATAGATGGAAAGTTCACCAAATAGATGTCAAAATTACATTCCTAAATGGTGACCTCAAGGAAACCATGTATATGACACAACCTGAAATATTTATACTAAATGGCTAAGATCACAATGTGTGCAAACTAGAAATATCATTGTATGGCTTGAAACAAACCCCTTGAGTATGGTATGAAAAACTAGTTGAATACCTCACAAATGTGAACTTAAAATATTTTGAGTTTGAAGATGCAAATATTTTCATCAAAATAGTTGTATTTGTGGTGGAATATGTTGATGATTTACTCATCAAGGGAATAATGAATGGTGCACTACAAAGTTCAAATCAAAGTTGATGAAAATATTTGAAATAACTGATTTGGGTTATCTTTATCGCTATTTGGGTATTGAAGTAATTCAAAAACCAAAGTATTTCTTCATCACTCAGTAGAATTACATTGATGACATTCTGGGCAAGTTCAAAATGGAATATTTTAAGCATCTTAGCACACCTATGGAACTAAATCTCAAATTGACATCTGGAGATATAACAGATTTGGTCGATGCCACCAAAAATAGACAACTCATTGGAAGTATGATTTATGTGACCACAACTAGACCAAATATATCCTTTGTTGTTAGTTTTCTATCAAGATTCATGCAACAACCCAAATATAGTCATTGGATAGTAGCAAAAAGAGTCCTTAAATACCTCAAAGGAACACATAATTTTGGGATCAAATACTCTAGGGCATGAGACTTCAAACTAGTTGGATATTTAGATTCTGAATATGTTGGTGATGATGAAGATGGAAAGTCCACTACAAGTTTTTTAATGAATTTGGGAATGATAGTTGTCAGTTTTGAATCCAAAAATTAATTAGTGCCAGCAATTTATTCAGTAGAATTAGGATGTATGGTCACTTCAAAGACAACTAGAGAGATCTTTTGGCTCAAAAGGGTTATTTTAGATTTGTAAGAGCAATAGGTTTCATAAACACCTTTCATGGTTGACAACACTTCTACAATTTAGATGGAAAAGAATCTAGTCTTTCATGACCAGACCAAGCACATCAATATTAAATTTCATTTGATTTAGCACTATGTGAAATATGGTAGTGTTAAGTTGTAACAGTTCCCTAAAATAGAGTAACCAATAGACATCTCAATAAAAGCACTTGGATGAGAAAATTTTGAAAAGTATAGAGGAATGCTTGGTCTGACAATAACCCCTGTAGATTAAGGGGGGATGTAAAAATATAGTAGATAATTATTATTTATTCCTAGGTGTATTTTATCTTATTAGGTAGATTTTATCTTTTTTAATAAGTTATTTTTCCATTACCGTGGGAATAGGAAGTGTCACATTGGGCATGTGAAGTGTACAACTATTTTGTATTTCATATTGTAATGTTTTATCTCTTTCAACTTGAATCATGAAATACAATTTCATTGTCATTCCATTTGAAATTTGGCCTTTCACATATACAAAGCCAAGATTTTTAATAGTAATATTGCATTGGATTTCTTGGTAGATTGCATAAGTGTTGATTTCCATATTATCTAAGATAAGGGTCTGACTAAGGCAGGCCCTTCATAACTACACTAAATTGTTATGTTCTTGTAATTTTTATTGGAGTGGATTAGGGCTTGGAGAAAGGAGAATAAATTTTGGAATTTTTGTGCATCAATTCAACAATCAAGAAGAGATTTTTAATCACAAGACACAAATGAAGGCACTTGTAAAATTTTAGAAGGATTTGATATTGTTTAACCAAAATCAAACTTTATTGCTAAAATCAAACCCTTTAACTGAAGTTGAGGCATATATATTGATTATTTTTTTGTAGTGCTTTATTACGCACCAAACTTTCAAATCAACTTTAAAATTACTTCTAGACTAGTTTTTAGTCACTTTCAACTTCTAACAATTCACAAGTAAGTTATAATTCAAGTATTCATCTAAGAACCCCTTTTATGAATTTCAAACATTTTAATTGGCTAGTCACCTTGCACATTTCACATATTTTGTTGTTGTATTGTTGCATTTACTTTAAATTTGTTTTCTCCTTTCCCTTTTTATGATTAGTGTAGTATTTCTTGACCTTGTGTAATTTTCATCAAAAGAGTCTACTGACCTTTTAATAACATGAATATTTCATGGTTAAATATCTATCCTTAGTCTGTATAATTTGTAAATGGTTTGACCTCATTGTAGAGTTGACTTTCTTACCACCAGCAAAAGTAATTGTTTATGTCTATAATTTGTTAATATTTAGATTTATAATTATTTTTTGTATTTTTTGCTAAATTTGGAGTGATCACACATTATTTTGGTGCATTACCCCATTTATATTTTATTTTATTTAGTTTCTCATACCTATTTTATCCAAAACACTTAGCATTAAAATAAGGGATTCAACATGATCAAAAGGTTGTTTTGGCTCAAATCTTCTATAGCTTCTTATTGTGACACTTGGATTGTTTCTTCTTGATTAAAACTTAGTTAGGGAAATAAAATATTAACTAAAAACTATATATATATACACAATTTTATTTCACATACTTGTTAATTTGTAACGATACATCTAATTATATTTTTAGATATGAGTTTCATATGTTCACCCCAAATCTCAAAAGGGGGGCATATGCTACCCACTATATTTTATAGCCATGCATTCTTTGATGGTATGATGAACCAGAGGGAACAAAGGGGTATATGACCCATCACACTCAATGACCCAGTGACTTAAATTTCATATGTGGGGCTCATTTCCTTAAGATATGTAAGGTTTCAATTGCACTCCACCTTTTACCTCCTTCATCGATATGATAAACCCATGGGACTTTTGTTCCATACTAGGGACAAAAGAGGTATTTTAATTTGTATATAACATTCAAATTTTCCCACTGACCCAAGTTTGTGTAAGAATGGTAAATGTGGTTTTTTAAGTCTAAGACTCAATATTCAAGTACTTGTAAACTTATATTTTTAGAAACAACTATACCCTTTTATATGTTCCACTCTAAATTGTGTACTCACACCACCTAATTTGTAATCAAGCTCACACCTTAAAGTGGGAAAAAAATTAAACTCTCAAAATTGGTCCCTTGACATTTATTTCACATTTTATATATTTTATACACATTGGTTTGTATAGGGGTGAATGGTCCAAACTAAGCATTATTGAGTAATTATGGTAACTTCTAAAGCATAAAACTCCTTTGTGCATCATCATGTGACCCCCACATCTACTTTATGTTGTTTTATCCCATGGATAGGACCATTGGTATGGCCCTGACACCTATTATGACTATCCATATGCTCATGACACAATTGTCTAAGTCATCTTTGAAATTAGGCCTTAATACCACCTTAGCAATTTCAATCTTATAGGATATGCCCATTTTGGAGAGTTAAAAATCTGAAGCATGTGAATTCAAGAGAGAAGATGAAATATCTAAAGCAAGTGAATATGATAAGACATTTACATTAAGGATTTACAAAACCTAACCAATACCTTATGTATAGTCTTTACATTGTTCCTTTTTGGACTTAGATCTGGTTAGATAACAAGTTCAAATAGTGACAACATATTTTAAAATAGCTAAAAACCCCTTATTCATCAAAGTGACAATATTATAAAAACTAATAACCCTATGTCACCACCTAATTATACAATTAATTAGACATTTTAAACTATTTTTTACATATTTTATGATGTTTAATTTGAGATATGCACATTTTGACCCTCGTATTAATTAAAAAATGAGTGAATGAAATATTTTAATAATGTTTACAAGATCGAGTAGTCTATAAAACTAATAAATAATATTAAAATTATTTTTTTATACAAATAACCCTCTAAAATAAGACTTAAAATGTTGGCTTTTGGTATACCTTTTTTACCTTATTTTAGATTAATGTTAACCCTCATAAGATAGAATATGTGTAAATGAATGCATATTATTATGTATTTTAATCAAGCATAAATATGAATGTAAAATCTTGAAATTGATATGGCATTATAACTTGCTAAATATAGAAATTATGATAAAAAATAAGATAATTGATAGTTCTTTATACTATACAAGATTGAGACTATAATTCGGTGGCATGAAAGACAAAAAAGTGGATTGTGATTTGTTCAAATTAGGAACTAGAGTTTTAGACTCGCCTAGATAATAACATCAACCTCTAGTCATTATCATCCAATGTTATGTTTCAAACGTGGTGGTTGTGAAATATTTTTCTTTTATTCTAGTACATGCCACTACAACTATTTCTCTTATGTTTGTATGTGTGATCCTAAAGTCTGACTATGTGTGTGAATCCCATAAATCTATCTCCTTCACCTAAAACCCAAGGTCATCTATCAACGATAACTTTAGGATTACAAAATGAGAATAAATATGCATTGATCTAACCCCAACCACTCATCATTGAATGATTAAGCATTGGTTACATATCCAATACTCTAAATAAATAAGTCAAACCACATTTAGTCATCCTTGTTAGTTGAATATTTCTTAACCCTAATAATATATATTAGGGTTATCTAGGGTTAAATGGGATAGATATAGCCTAAGGTATAAGGGTGATAAACTATCTTTATAGCAAGTCAATTAGATTTTAAACTTAGATATAACATATATTGAATTTATTAAATTGAGATAGGCTAAAAATAGCAAGTATAACTATGATAGATATATAAAATAAAAATAAACAAAGTAATTATTTGGTTTTGATGTTAACATAGTTATAAATCTAGAACAAGAAGGAAGTAGAGTGGAAGAGGATTTTAGAAGAGTTGCTAAATTCTAGATTAAGTACCTCTGGAGATGAGGACACTATTGTCATCCTTGGATGGTTACAATAACACTACTATCTAAACCTAATGTATGTATTCTATACAAAATACCTACTATAAAAGGATGTGACCACTTGGATGTTTTTGGGTTTTTATTTGCCTTCACTCTGGTGTATTTAGATTTGGGTTATGGACTGTCATTCCACATGAAATTATAAAACCTTAGTTATTCATCTTTATAGTGACCTTGGGGGAAAATGGGTTATAGTGGGCACACAGTGTTGATCTGACCCAAAAGAACCCTCTATCAATGATTGCTACCTACATAGCCAATACTCTAAATAGGGCCTCAGTCTGATGTAGTTATCTCTTACATGTTGGCTTATGCATGAATCATGAAATATGTGGAAATTAAGTATGACAATGACTGAGCTTGTAACTTAAAAAATATAGCTCTTGGGATGCTCTTTCAGTATTTCCAACCTATGTATGTGATGTTATTATGACTGATATGAAAATAGGAGAAAATAAGAAAGTGTTACTTTATCAAGTGCTTGATTGAATAGTTTAATAAGTTTCCTTGGGTCTTTTCTAGGTTTATTCTAGGTGAGGAATGAATTAGGATTGATCTTTTATTTATAGCAATACCTTTGGATACTTAACTCACATTAAATCACTTAGGATGACCATCAAGATACATTTCATTTTCAAATTAGATGTCTAGGATGCTAGTGTCTAGGGAACATGAAAGTAGGTACAAGCTTAGAACTTGTAGGGGCATATGATAAATATATTTTAAGCATTCTAGGAAAAATAGAAAGTTTGGGTCACCAACATAAGAATAGTTAGACCAAAAGATAGGCCAAGGGGTACAAGATAGAGTAGATGTGAGACTTCCAAAAGTGGAAAAGGTCTAAAACTAAGAAGAACAACTAAGGTTTGAGTTAGTCAAGTATATAAGACTAAGGTGCCATATTATCTATAAATAGTGTCTACATTCCTCCCCCCCCCCCTTTTAATCTCATAATGAAATTACTAGTTTAAAGGATAAAAAATGTGTATTTGGGTGTGTATAACACACATTACCTTTATTTGAGTCCAACTTGAGTGCCTTACTGGTGACAGACCTATAACTAAGAGCACATTATAGTACATAATTAATGTATATAATTTGAAATTGAAAGCATTGAAAAGATTGAAATTGAAAGAGCAAGATTTAGGAGTATACCTATGTATTGATGTAATCACCTTGCCTATTGACAAGTTGATTTTAAAATATATACCATTGTAAGGTTCTAAAACTAAGATTAGGACAAATATATATAAATATGGAAAGAGAATATATATAAGGAGATAGAAAGAAAGAAATATTTGAAGGCACATGCCCCCAACCCTAGATAAAAGGTGAGCTTACACCTAGTAGTTTAGATTAGCTCAACCATACAACCCAATCATACTTATAACCTAGTGAGCATGAGTGAACAAAGTCAATTCATACTATCAAACTAGTGAGGTTAGATGATTCAATCAATTCTACCTTGAAAATTGGCATGCTTGAATTATTTAATCACCTTAACCATACTAAAAGCAAACCAAATAATGCAATATATTGGTTCAATATAGTCCATAAAATTCCATCATGGTGGGTGATGGCACTCCTTGAGAGTGTTTTGAAATCTGAAACTGATTTTTATTTTACAATATTAGATGCACATTGCATAGCATATGCACTTTATATATGTATCATGCTAAAATTGTGTCTAACACTGGTAACATTGTATATAATTCTACCATAATTTTGAATCTGAGTGCTTTGGACAATTTATAAACTATGTAAGTGTGGAGAACATGCTTCAAAAGCATGCACCCATTATCTATGGAGAAATCTAAAAACTAAAATAAGTGCCAATGTGGAGGACATATTCCAAAGCATGCTCCCACTAAATATAGGTATGTTCAATACTAAATAAATATGAAGGATCATGCTTCCAAATCATGCCCCCACTAAATCTAAAATTATACCAAATATTGAATAAGTGTGGAGAACATGCTTCTAAAGCATGTCCCCACTAACTATGAAACTTGTGCTAAATGTGAATAGCATGCCTCTATGGCATGCCCCCACTAATAATATGCCCCCTTTTGAGGTGAGGGAATAATAGAAACTGATAGTTACCTCACCTCAAAAGGATAATATAATGGTACAATTTATGAATGGAACTATGTAGCAGATAGAATAACATGTCTAGGTAAATGTAGCATTGAAGCACATAGAATAAAGTGATCACATGAAGGCCTAAGATGTATGATAAATATCATGGCAATGTCTAGATAGTAACAATACAAGCTCAACAAGCAAACAAGGACACACACAAGAGCACTCAAAATCAAGTGAATAGGTAATAGTCCAAGGATACTGCAAACAAGGGGCATGTTCAAATACCACACAATCGAAGGGACATGACTTAGTCAAATGTCCACAAAATCTAAGATGACATATTCAAATGTTCATACATTAAATAATGACATATACAAATGTCAAAGAAAGCACACATAGGTATGAGGCCACAAATAAATGATCATATTCAAATGCTCAAATAAATAAGATTCTAAAAAGGCAAGACACTCAAAGAAGTGCATAAATAAAAACATAAGTAACCAGCATAAACATGTCATAGTAGCCCATGGATCAAATGTGTTAGTAAAAACCATCAAGTGCATAGCATATCAAGTACCCTGTGAAATATATAATCATGGATAAATGCATGTGTAAGTATATATCAGCTCAAAACATGATAATGTAAACTAACCATAGAATGATATAAATTGTGAGTATCATGATCATAGAGGTGGATGCCCTCAATGTCCATATGACATGAGTATATAAAAGGCCCAACATCTAAAATTAAGAATAAATCATGTATACATGTGTGTTTGTATCACACTTGCATAGAAGCATGACACATGTGTATGTATGAGTAATCAATATGCCATCCATTAACATGGAAGTAATACAAAGATGTCAAGGATCCAATAAAGTATGTAGGTGTCAGAATGTTTTTGTAATGGTTAATTAGTAAGTTAGTGAGTTTAGTTGTCTTATTAGCTAACTAGACTCAAGGTCCAATGGGTTGGTTAAGTGGTCGAGAAGGGTTAGGTGATACCTAGGAGATCCTAAAGCATTTTGACATCTAAAACCATCATGTGCAATTTTTTAGTGTGTACATTTTTATTTTATTTTATTATGTGGCTTTGAATTAAGAAGCTGCAAAACAAAAATGGATTATTTGTTGAAGGTCTAGTTAATCTAAGTATCAGAGGAGGTGTGGTTGTGAATTTGAAGTGTAAACATGTGTATAAAATGTGATTAAGTGTGATAGTCAAGATCATGCAAATACTAAGGTTACCAATGTTGGTAAAATAAAGGTTAATTCTAGAAGGATAAGTGATAGGGTAATCAGTTCACAACATTAGTCATATTTGATTGAGTTAATCTATAAGTCTCCTAGATAAGGTTGGTATTTTCATAGGTATTTGAGGTAGGAAGTGCTCCCTTAAAAAACACAAATGGTTTATTTGTGCACCAGGTGGTGTAAATTCAAATGTTCAACATGGAAAGGTTGGTTGGTGTGGTCAAAAGGACTAAGGCAAGGTTGTTGTAAAAATATGTGATATTTCAAGCTAAAAATGGCCAACATCGAGGTGGACATGGTTAGGTGGTTGGTCAATTAGAGAGGGTATTCTCTAAAGGCTAGTTTTGGTTTGGTGGAGAAGGTTATCTCCAAAATGTGGCACCAAGGTGTTGGTGCCTAAAAGTGTTACAAATGTGGGTTTTTTGACCGTCGATGGTCATGGGTCGCAAACTCAACCATTGATGGTCACCCTGACCTTCGATGGTCAGGAGGAAACCCTAAAACCACATAACATAAAAAGTTAAAATGAAAATTCATTTTCACTATTTCCTATTTGACTTCTTGTAACTTTCATGCATCTACTGATTTGGCATTTTATGAGTGATAGTACTGATGAGGTGGGGTTGAGGTGTTAACTAGGTGATTATTGATTAGAGGTGGGATTGACCATATAGTTGAGTGGACCTAACTCTTAGATTGATGATGCAAGGTGGATGAGGATGTGGTCAAGCAGCGGGATGCAAGATTCATCCTCAATAGTGATCAAGGAATGAGGTAGGTAGTATCTTAAATTATTGTATTAGTTTATTAGATCAGTTGGATTTGGTGATTTTGTGTTTATTTTGGTATAATTTTGGGTGGTTTTTCCCTAAATTTAGATTTTAGGTGTGATTGGTGAAATTAGTAAGTGAAACTCAAAATTGAGGGTGTAGTTGGGTTGGGGGTAGGGTAGAGGGTAGAATTAGGGTGTTTTATTGCTAATATGGGTAGTTTTTAGTATTTTTTGGGTATGAAAGGTTAGGTGTTTTGCCACCAAAGACCACACATAGTGATTTTTTGGAATTTTACCTAACCATTGATAGTCAATCTTGACCATCGACTGTTGACTACCAAAGTTGAATGGTCATTTGACCATTGATGATCATAGTGACCATCAACAATTGAGAGCATGATCAAGTGTTGAATAAATAATAAAGGAAATGGGTGGGTTTTTAAAATATTATAGGATTAAAATGTTAAGGGTTAGTTGGCATAGGGTAGGTTTCAAGTAGAAATGGTGTGTTTGAATGTTTGTAGGTTAGGGTAGGCTTTTGTCAAAAAAAGAGTTAGGTGTTGGTTTGATAGGTTAGGGTAAGCATTTAAAATGTTTGTGGGTGAGGGTCATTATCAAGAGCTAGAGGTAATGTTGTCATGGTAATAGTTATGAGTTAGTATTGGAATAGGTTGATTTAGTGGTTGGGTTGATAAAGAGGTAGATTTGGGTAAAATGAATGAAGTGAATGAACATGATTAATGGTAATGGAAAACTAAGTGTACATGTTAACTTTGAATTTTTTTCAAGCATGAGATCAGATCTAGATGAGGGATCGGGTATTTTTGATCCTTGTAAAATCCATGAAGGGATGATTGAGGACAATTGGATACACATGGATGAGGTCAGCCTCAAATCTATGAGATACTATCAATGTTTATTGTGAGATGTGGTGATGATTGTGGCCCTCATCGAGAGATGGGATCTGACCACAAATACCTTCTTCTTGTCAATAAGAAAGATGACCATCCTTTTAGAGGATGTTTATAGGATTATATGGTTTCCCATTCAGGAGGAGCTGATATATCATATTAAGAGTGAGGAGAGGGAAGACCAGATGGAGCTTATGTATGGTGAGCATTAGGCCCTTGCTAGTTGGCATGTTGGTAGCTTCATTTATAAGCCATTATACCAAAGGGCTTGAGATGAAAGGTATTTGATGATGATGATGGTAATCTCTTATTTTGCATTTCTTAATTTGACCAGTGGGTAGTTTCCTAATTTTCTATTAGGAGTGTTGGTGGATATGTTGCTTGGTAGGATAGTGTTTGGTTAGGCCCCAGTTTTGTTATTTTAGATATACAAGGAGTTGTGTGGATTTTGAGCTCATCAGTGATATGGGATCAGCATGGAGTTTTTGCTTCATTATTGGGCATATGATCATATTAGGGTTCTAAGAGCTTTGGGGCTATCATGGGAGGGTTATGCCTAGATGGGACTTAGAGTGGGCTTCATATAATGGAGGGGTGACTATGCACTCATAGGAGCTAGAGGAGGTGTGAAGGATATTGACTAGTTTAAGGATGTATTCAATGGCTTAGTTATGGGGGATGTGGTCTGGAGGCCATATGTTAGCTTTCCTAGGTGGGATCTCTATACCTTTCATACATTATCATTGTAGATCTAGAGATGGATCTATGAGAGGAGAGAGGGTGATATTGAGATCAACATCTTTAATAGAGTTTAGAGGTAGTTCATCCTAGTGCAGGGGATTCTAGGTCCATTATTGAGATATAGGGGGGAGGATGTTGAGTTTTTACTTCATGATCCATAACTAGAGGAGGTGGTCCTAAATTGTGAGGAGCTACCTATTAGAGTAGAGGCTGATGATGCCAGTTTTTTTATCGACTATATGGCATGATACCAGGCCCTTTATGCAGTGGCTAATTTTGGGTGGGATGATGGTGGCTAGTAGGCTATGGATGTGGATCTAACTAGAGGGGGTCCATAGTTATAAGTATAGGAAGGTGGCCCTGATGGATAGGTAGGGGTAGCACTAGTTATTGCACAAGCATATATTATAGTGTTATAGGGATAGGTGGCCACATTATAGGGCCAAATTGTGACATTATAGGGTTAGTTTTCCATTATGACAGGTGAGAAGGATCAGGCTAAGAACTCACTAGGTTTGGTGACTTAAGAGAGGGACACCTTGAGATAGAGAGGATGAGTAGCTACAGGCGAGGCACCAGGTACCATCCCTATGACATGGTATTTATCCATAGTGAAGGAGTTGAGGTATTATGAGTCTATAGTTCTAACACAGTGTCCTAAGCATCCCTATTAGGGTGAGTATAGAGCCAGCATAGTAGGTGGGGAAGTTATGGTGACTCCAAGTCAGTGGGACACTTTGGTGGGGGATAGATAGGCATCCTAGGAGGATAGGTACTAGATGGTAGTGGTAGTACACATGGAGCCAATGGTAGTGGTGCCTTGGGGGCATGATATGATATGTTATGTCATATAGATATAGATGTACATGGTTTTGATACTGGCTTACATGTTGAAGCAATGAGATGTACATGTTTTGAGAGAGAGAGAGATATATATATACATTATTACATGTATTATTTATGTTGATGATATGATGTATATGATGATGTGATGTTGATTTATATATAGATGTGATGTATGTTTCATGATTCATGTTTTTGATGTTTTGTTGTTTATGCTTATGCTTTATGAGATGTGGACTCAGTAACATAGGCATATGATGATGATGTTTTTTTTTTTCATGGACATGGTATTTATGATTATGGATGGTTTGATGTTTATGGTTATTGATGTAGTTTATGATGTGATGATGTGATGATCATGGATTATGTGATGTGTTAGATATGGTTATGATGTTTCGATGTATGGTGATTTTGTTTATGGTTTATGATCATGGATTATGTGATGTATTAAATATGGTTATGATGTTAATGAAAGCACATAAATTAAGTTAGATAAAAAACTAGATGTGGGAAAATAGATAATATTTAGGAGACATATGCCCACATGAACCAATAATAAGAGGATAAGAAAAAATCATGATGCATTTTCATTGGTAAGGACAAAATAAGACCAAATTTAGATCGGCTTATGGAACATGAGCCTTTCAAATGTTTCTCATTATCATGCTTTGGTTGATAAATAGGTATCTTGATCACATTGTGTCAAGTAAGCTCATAATCCCTTGATTTGTAGATGGTATAAAGGGGAGGTAGGTGATAGGTGAAGGTTAAATGGATGATAGGTGGGGTAACCCCTTATGTGGGTTAGTTTTCCCCTTTTATAGGTGGCCTAAGAACTATAATATACAAGTTCAAGTCTCATGTGAGGTGTAGACTAATCGATGCAGGAAGCCTACTAGTGCTAGATATGAAAGTTGATTATAGCTTTCTTGGGATAGCTTGTTCTAATTTTGATATAGGGTCCTTTATTATTACTATTGTTTTTTATAAGTTTATAAATATGATCAATGTGGGAAGATTTAAATGATTTCCTTGATAAATTTTACTTAGTTATCCTTCAAGGGAGTGGTCTTATTTTGGATTTGTTTATTTTGGTAGGTGTCCCTCAAAGGAGCAGTCTAAATTTTAAGTAATTTAGTCTTTGGGTATTTTTCCTTCAAGGGAGCAATCTACATTCTATAAATATGTGACCCAAGTGATATTTTGGTGTCCTACATTATTTTTATGCTAGGTTTAGACATGGACAAGTCTATTTAAGCTTATAGGTTTACCTTTATGAGGGTAAAACTTTTTAGCACAAAAGGTTAATGATAGGTGAAAGGAATGGTTTTGAGAGACAATGATCATGGGATTCTATCTAATTAGGGATGAAAAGTATCCATGAGAACTATGTCATGGGTAGAGTTGTGGTACCCATATTTAGGATTAGGATATAATTGTGACAGTTAATCACATGGTTCTATGTTGTAATCAGTTGTCCTCAAAAGGAGAGGATGAAGGTGTGAGGAAGATGTAAATCTCATAAATCAAGGGATGAGATTAAATTAGACAATAAGGTGAGTTTGATCTTTGTTTCAACAAAATAAATGGCATAGATGCAAAGCACTAAGAGGCTTAGGTTTTGGTTTGCCTTCAGAAAAAGATAAATGATAAGATCTTGATCAATACTTATGGGTTATGATGTAGGGTCCCAACCAATTGAAAGCAAACTTGCCTCTTTTACTTTTCTCCATGTTGGTGACATATTGGTTCTCCTTTAGGATGAGGTATTTGATATTGAATTCTCATTATTTTAGGTGCTTGTTATAAACATGCTTGATTCACTCTTAGTAGACATAAATATTGTTAAGCACTATTAGGTGATGTTCATCAAGTAGCTCAATTTGTGTGAGACATTCTTGATGATAGTCACTCTCAAAAATGATATCTTACAATTATGTATGAAGAGAGGGAAAATGGACTTTGATAGGTAAGACTACCTCTGCTTTGAAGACTAGAGAGAAAGGGGTAGCACCTGTAGGAGTTTGAATGCTAGTGTGATAGGCCCATAAAGAGAAAGGGATGTGTAAGTGCCAATCTTGAATAGAAGCACTGACCATCTTAGTTAGCATTTTGTTGAGGATTTTGTTAGAGGCTTATGCCTATCCATTTTCTTGTGGATGGTAGGGTGAGGAAAATATTAACTTGATGCCAAATGCATCACAAAGACCTTGGACTTTCTTGTTCTTAAAATATTTACCATTATCAGTGATGATCTTATGGGGAACATCAAAATAATAGATAATATGATGATTTATAAATTCAAAAATCTCTTCAACTTTGGTTGAGATGAGAGGAATAACTTTCACCCACTTGGTGAAATACTCGGTGGTGGTAACGATGGATTATTAACACTATGAAGAATGAGGATTTATTTCCCTAATGAGATCTAGGCCCCATTGTGAGAATGGCCAAAAGTCTTTAGATACTTGAAGGCCATGGGCAGGTGCATGGTTTAAATTGGATTTTTGTTGACATTTAACACACTTATTTACATAATCACAATAGTCCTAGTTAAGGGTAGGGAAATAGTATCCAAGGTGAAGGATGTGTTTAGAAATAACTAAACCACTAAAGTGTCCCCCATAGATTTCATCATGCATTTCTTTAATGGCATGGGAAGTTTCATGATTGAGAAGATAACAGAGAAGGACGCCATTGAATCCACATTTGTAAAGGATTTTCCTTAGTATGGTATAACAAGAGGTACTCTAAACAAAGGCCCTTCAAGCATTCCTAGAGAGGTTGGGAGGAACAATGTTGAGGTTGAGGTAGTCAAAAGTTTGCTCATACCATATGTCCGATGAAGATGCTTCCACACTATAGATGGTAGGAAGGTTAAAATGGATATAAGAGGGTGTGATAAAGTGGTGAATGGTGATAAAGAGCTTAGATTTGGAAGGTTGAAATGGGATTTGGGAAGCAAGGGAAACCATTGTATCTATGAACTTATTGGTAGATCATGAAATAGATTAGATAAGGTAATGATCAAATGATGCTAAGAGTGCATCTACTACTTATTTTTACTTTAGCAAGACATCATTATTACATTGGTAGGATTCATTAACTTGGTTGACTACAAGTTGAGAATCACCAAAAACACTGACCATCTTAACTCCCAAGGCTAGAATGGTTTAGAGACCTATTACTAGGCTTCATATTTAGCCACATTGTTGGTGCATTCCTATTTAAGTTTGAAGGAAAGGGTAAGAGGTTCACCATCGAGGGGAATGATAATAATTTTGGTACCCCCACTATGTTGGCATTTGGATCCATCAAATAATATGGTTATTTGGTAGGTAATGTCCTCTTGAGAAAGAGTCATGATGGACTCATCCATAAATGTGAGAGGAAGAAATTGGTTATTAGTTAAAGAAGCTTTGACCAATTGATTAGAAATTAATTTCCCTTTAATTGACTTTTTCTAGAGGAAATCAAGGTCAAACTTAGCTAGGAGAATGAGCCACTTAGTCATACATTGGTTTTGGTATGGTTTAGAGTGCATGTATTTGAGGGGGTCAGTGTTAGTGATGATGAAAGTTTTTTGATTGAGAAGGTAATGATGAAGTTCAGAAGCCAAAAAGACTAAGGTGAGACAAAGTTTCTCAAAATAGGTGTACTAAGTTTCATACTCTATAAGTGTTTGACTTATATAGTAGACAACGTGATCTTTATTTTATTCATCATGATGAGCAAGCATTGCCCCTAGGGAATGGTCAGTGGCAAAGATATAAAGGTAGAAGTTTTGGTCCTCTTTAGGAGGGATCAAAATAGGTGGAAAAATAAGGTATTATTTGAGTGAATCAAAGTCTTGTTGATAGTCCTTAGTCCACTTAAAAGATGTATCTTTCTTGAGAATATGGTGAAAGGATTGACATCTATTTGATAATTGAGAGATGAAGTGATGGATTGATTGGAGCTTCTCCTGCAAGCTACGGAGTTACTTAAAGTGGGTTGGAGGTGGAATTTCAAATATTGCTCTAACTTTGGTATGATCTACTTTTATTCCTCAAAGGGAGATAATAAATCCAAGAAAATTTCTAGAAAGGACCCCAAAAATACTTTTTTGGGGTTAAGTCGAACATAGAAATGGATGTCATTCAAAGATGATTATGAGAACTTTTAGATGATCCTTACGATATTTGGATTTCCTAAGGAGATGATCTACATAGTCCTCTATGATTTTGTGGATGAGATCATGAAATATGTAGGTAATGGCTCATTGGTAGGTTATGCCAGTGTTCTTTAAACCAAATGGCATGACTTTATAGTAGAAGGTCCCCCATGGGGTTATGAAACAGGTTTTATGTTGATCTTTGGGATCAATCAAGATCTAATTATATCCCAATAAATTGTTGATGAGAGATAACATCTAATGGCCAGCTTTAAGATCAATAAGTTGGTCGATGCTAGGCAAATGGAAGTCATCCTTTAGACAAGCAAGGTTGAGGTCATAAAATTCAATATATATGTGAAGTCCTCATATGGGTTTGCTAATGGGAATGATATTAGAAAGACATTAGGGATATTCAATGGGTTAGATGAAGTCGATAAACAAGATGTGTTGAAGCTCATCTTTGACTAGAAGGGTGATGCATCAATTTTGAGCATATCCTAATAAGACCAAGCAAATGCTATGCTTCAGTCACAAAGGAAAGAGGAGTGATCATGTTTCTCTATGTAATTCAAGGATTGACCAATCTTGACAATGTGAGGGTTATCCTGAGTACCTAAGTTGACATCGATAGTGGATTCATTCAACATGGTTTGGTTCTCAGGAAAAAGGGATTTACGGATAGAAGAATCCCCTATACCAAGATAGGTGAGAATGGAATCATCATCCTGATGTTGGATGGTGTTCATGGTAGGATAATCATTCTCTACCATTTTAGGATGGATGAGAGGAAAGGTTTTTATTTGTCCACCCTTTTAATAAGTTAGGGGGGCCACACTAATGGTATTAATTAAAAAAAAAATAGATGGGATGGTATCAAAATCCTTAGACTTCAAAGGATATGGGTTTGGTTAGGATGGGGTATCCTCACCAATGATGGAGACACATTTAGGTGAATCGGTGGGTTCTTTTGGTGGTATGAACCCAAGGCCGAATATATCACAAGGCTTCTAGGTTATAATCAAAGGTAGATCATGAGGTCTATGTTCATAATAGCCAAGGCCAAATCCCTTTCAAGCACACTTGTGAAGGTATGCTTTGGAAAAATTGGGTTTATCTAGATAGAAGTTAGAGGTAAATGGTAAGATAGAAGAGGTGGTAGAGGAAGTGATAAGTAGATGATCGAGCCCCCCATAGATTAAATTGGTTTTATGGTTAGGTAGCTTGAAAGGAATGATGATTTTGATATTGGGGTCATAAATAGGATCATGGTCAAGGTTCTCATACTCTTGAGGAGTATGGAAATCATCCAAGGCAAAAAGATGGTATTTTCCTAGTGAGAGATGTTAGAACATAGGTTCCAAAGGGTCCTCTATGGGAATCTGTGAAGAAGGGATGGATGAGCTAGTTAAAGCTTCATTAATGATAGAGGTATATGAATTATGAAGAAGAACATCATTGGGTTGATATGTCATATTATAAGATGCAAAATGACTAAGGTCTAATGGTATGGTGATGACATGACCCTCATGTTCAAATTTAACACATCGATGCAAGGTGGATGGAACACAACTCATGGCATAAATCCAATGGTATCCAAGTAATATGTTTTATTAGAACTCACCCTCTAAAATATAAAAGAGTTTTATAATTGTATGAGGTCCTAAGAAGATGTGGAAAATAACTTTTCCCAAGGTAGTGGCCATAGTATCATTAAAATAGTGGAGGACCACTACGGTTTCGAACATGATGTTCTTTGGCAACTAAAGTTGGTCATAATCATGGGAGGAGATAATGTTGATACTATCTCCTCCATCAATCATCACCCTTTTGATGTGGGTTTTATTGATGTATGTAGTGATGAAGAGGGGATGATCATGATCCTTAGGGTGAATATAAGGTATTTTTGAATGTTTGAAAGAGATAAGGGTGGAAAGTTAAAGGGCTCTGATAAAGGATACAAGGGGTTGAAGATATTCAAATTAAACCTCTATAGATTTTAAGGCATCTATTAGTGCTTGGAGATGATGAGGTGAGGTGTTAATTAATTCATATAAGCTCATCTTCACTATATTTTGGTGAAGTTATTTCAACACTACACGTTGGATAGATTCAAAAAGGTTGGAAAGAGAAGCACCCAAAATGAATACTTTGGGTTTTGGTGATGGTAAAGGTGAAGGTGTTTGGGTTCAATTGGAAGTTGGAGTGGTGAAAGGATATGTCCATAGAATGGACACTTTATCATTTCCCTCATCTTTTTGTTGGGCCCAAGATTAGGTAACCATATGGATAGTGTGAATGAGGGGAAGTATTGGGCTAGATTGTTGCTTCTATTCCTCCTTAATCATAGGTGAAAGTGGGGGAGTAGGTAAGTGTTGGATAGGTTGGATTGGTGGTTGGGTTAGTAATGGGCTAAAGGGAGGTTCATCTGATAATAGATCATCCTCATCCCATAGGCTATGGATAATTTTTTAGAGAGCTTTGTAGTTCTCCATGTCATGTCCTAATGTTATATAGTATAAGTAGATCAAATTATCATTAAACCATGATGGTTTAGGATGTGAAGGGTCGAAGCGTTTGATAAGTGGTAGCCTCAAAGAAGAGGTTTGCAACAACCTTTGTATAATGGTCAAATAATATTTGATTAAAGGTGTTGGAGGTGATAGGTTTTTGGTTTTAGGGGTGGGAGCCTTCTTATAAGTAGGCTTCACCACAGAAGTTGTGAGTGGTGGAATGGTTTTGGTGGGTTGGTTTGGTTGGGATTGTTTGATGTTGGTTAGCTTTGAGGTAGAAGATTTAGAGGTTGAATATTTGGATGATGAAGGTTTGGAGATAGATGGGAAGGTAGAGGTGGATAGTTTAGTCAAGAATGATGGAGGTGTTGATGATTTGGAGGGAGTAGGTAATGGTAGAATGAAAGTAGGAGGTTTGGTTTGGGTGGTTTTAGGAGAGTTAAAAATTTTGGTATAAGAATAAGCTCATAATATGGTAGAATGATGGGGTCCTAAAATTAAAGGTAACAGAGAAGGGGTTGGTATGGGTCTAGTTTTAGGTAGTTTGGGTGACTCTACCTTCTTGGTAGGTTTAGTCAAGGTTTTATTTGGTGGATATGATGGGGTTAAGTCCAACTTCAAATATGGGTGAGCTAGGCTAGGAGTAGGAAGTATTCCTAGGTTCTTGATAGGTTTGGTTAAAGAGGCGTAGGGTGATTTGATAATTTTAGATGAGGAAGGTTTGGATAGTTATTCCATTATTTTAAAGAAGAATTATTTGATGATGGGGTTGAGGTAATGATAGGTTTGATGGTGGATGCAAGTGAGGTTAAGGGTTCATGTTTGTTTTGGTAAGGGAGCACAAGACGGTGCCAAAAGGTAGCTCTATCTAGATTGGGTTGGGAAGAGAATTTGAGGTTTTGGACTAATCTAGAGAAAGGTTTGTAAATGGGTTTGATTCCTTAGTCATCGATTTCAAAGATTAAGCCCATAGGTTAAGGTGAGGGAATGGTTTCTTCACCTTTGTTCTTGATGGAAGGTTCCATGGTTTGGGAAGATGTTGCCTCTGTAGAAGGAATAGAGGAGGTGATCTCTTCCTTTGGAATGGTTTCAAAGGAGGGAGTGGTTGGTTCCATGGTGGGTAAGGAAGGTGTGATGGCATCAAGTGAAATAAAGGAGGTCATTGCTTCCCTTGTTTAGTTGTATAAAGGAATGGAGGGGGATTCCACCACTTTAATAAGTGGAGTGGAGGAAGAGGTAATTTAGGTAATGGTTGTGTCAATGATAGGTTCAATGATAATAACATTGATCATATAGACCTCATGAGTATGATATGATTCCAATTTATTGTTATTATTATTGGTAGAAGGAGCATTATTAGGAAAAGGTTTCCAAAATATGTCTAATGATTGATTTGGAGGTGCATTGGGATTATCTAATGCAAGTTCACCCTTATCAATCAAGTTTTGGATAATGGTTTTAAAGGTGTTACACCTATTAATGTCATGTCCAATAATATGATGGAAGGCACAAAGATAATTCTCATTGTACCAACTAGGTGTAGGGCAAGAAGCATTAAATTGTTGGGGAGTTTTGATGGAAGGAAGCTTTATGATGTTGGATTTGAGAAATTTATCCAAAATTGAAGCATATGACTCCCCTGTCAGAGTATATTGTCTTGGGATAGCTCAGTTTTGCTTTCCAGCTTGGTGGTTTGAGGAGTTGGAAGAATTGGTTTGATTATGTTGGTTGAAAATTAGAGGTGGAACGAGTTTGAGGACAAACGTGTTTGTGGTTTCCTTTAGTTTGGTGTTGGGATGGTTGGATGGGTTAGTGTTTGTGGATGAGGAATGGTCATTGGATTTGAAGCTAGAATTTTTATTTCCTGGTTTTAATTTCCCTTCATCAATGGCTCTAATTTCAATTTTATGTGATATGGTGAAAGCCTCATCAAAGGTTCAAAAAGTCTGAACCTATAGAGTAGGAGCAATATGTTTGGCATAAGCCTGATAGAAGAGTTCAATAAACTTGGGTTGGGGTAAAGAGAAAGAGAGTTGGTCTATGAGACCTCTCTATCTAACTACAAAATCGGCAATTGATTCATCATTAAATTGCATAATGGAGTAGAGGTTGATAATGGAAACCTTCTTAGATATGTTGATAGAAAAGTGATCTAAAAAGGTTTGGGCAAGTTAGAAAAATTAGAATATGGAGTGCTTCATAAGAGCACTTTACCAATCTAAGGCTGGTCTAAATAAAGACATGGGGAAGGTACAAAGGAGAAGAGCATCGTCATATGAAATCAATAGCAAGAATGGTGAAATGCTCTTAAGTGTTGTTGGGGGTCCTCCTTACTTTGGAACTTGGAAAATTTTGTAGTTCTCATTGAGGAGGATAAGGTTAGATAGAAATGGATGGGTGAATACGTTCATTGCAGATTTGATCATAAGATAAAAGGTTATGAGCCCCAAAAATAGATGACTCTAGGTTGGACATTTTATCCATCAACATTTTAACTAAATATGTTTTAGGTTGGGAAGTTCTATTAATTGTGTGGTAATTTTTGAGGTTGGGAGGCTGCAATATATGTATAAGTGGTGGAAGGTTGAGAAGATGATACATATTGATATGTGGCCATGGAGGTTGGGATGATGCCACATAAGGGTTAATGGGCACAAAAGGTTAGGTATAAGGTGTTATGTATCTTTGTGGATTAAGAACATATTAATAAGATGTAATGGATATTTTTTGAGGTATTGATATGGGTTGCTTTGGAGGTATGAATGGGTTGGTAGATTGAGATTGAGTAGTCTATCTTGTACTAATAGGTGGAAGGGTATAAGGTATGAAAAGCACCAAATTTTGAAGTGGGGTAGAAATTAGTGGGTTGGTAGTGATAAGAGGAATAGTAAAAATAGTGGTAGAAGATATTCCTATGGTGGATGAAGTATGGGTAACAAGAGGTGAGGTTACCCCTATGTTAGAAGTGTTGGTTGGTATAGGGGGTGTTTGGTTATTGGTTGGAATGTTAGATTGAGTTTGGGTGATGGAAGTAGATGGGGTATTGGTAGAAGATGATGCTTGGGCAATAATAGGTTGGGTAGAGGTAGTTCCAACCATAAGATGACAAGGCATCCCATAAGGTGGATCTGTAAGAGAAACCAACGTAGTAAGGGTGCGATGAGATAAGGTGTTGAGGTAATGTTGGAAGGCCATAGCATTATTATCAAGGAATGTGGAAAAATCCACATCACCTTCGACAACTATTTGAGGCATGGTAGAATGGGGAGAATGATGAGGAGAACCCTCAACATCTGAAGTATATTCCATAGAGTAGGAAGAAGAAGAAGGTGGTTCCTAGTTAGTTTGATTCCTCAACTGTTGTCTAGTAAAGACCATGTGAGGGATAGAAAGGAAATGATAAAAATATCATAAATCAAACACAAAGCAAGCAAAAGAAAAATATCTCAAGGCAATCAAAACATACACTAAAGTGCATTTAGAAACTTATGATTCTTTTTATATCGCTTTTGGCTTATGCCTTAGAAAGTGTGAAGAGGAAATTTAGTTTGTAGATTAGGTACTAAAAAGGAACTCTAAGGTTGATTTCAAGTATTAGAGGCTCTCAAAAACAATTTGTATTAGAAATCAATACGCAACTTGGTATTGGGGCCTACCTCTTCACTTCACACACTACAATGATAAGGGTGGCAGGTACATAGCCAGTATTTACCAATTTCTAGAGTTTACACTCAACTAGAGAGTTGAGTTGGTTCTCCCCTTGGTAATAACCTCCAAGTAGGATCATCAAGAAAGTTTAAGGTTACCACTAGGTAATGAAATCCTAGTCAATCAAGCCTTGTCTCAAGTTTGTTTTGATGTGTTGATTGATTATGTGGTTTGGTAAAGTGTGTGATAACAAGAGTGAAACTATGATTGATTACTTTGTTTTTAAGTTAACTATATGAACTAAAAACATATAAGTAATCAATGTATGTAAGGTCTATTTTATACCCAAAAGAAATTTTCAATTTCATTGGATGATCATAAAATAAAAGAAGAAAAGGGAACCTAGATGATGATAGGGTCCCATCAGGTGTGCCAAAATGTTTCTCTTATTTTTTGTATATTTATTATGAAAGGAAGCAAGTAAGAAACTAGTAATAAGGGTGTAGTAGAAATACCTGGTTATTGATGCACGCATAATCCAGACAAGTATGGAGAGATCCTCTTTGTTTTAGAAGGAATAACCTATAGATAAGAAAGCACTAATAAAATGAGTTGTTAGCAAGATAGCTAGGTGGACTACCTAGCATGAGCTAGATCCAAAAAGTGTGAACTTGCTAAGAGGCTATCAATCCACTCTTTGATAACAATTAAGTTGAAAGAGATAAAAGTAATATACTTGCATCAAATAATAGAAAGTATTAAAATGAAATACAAGAAGAAATAGATGCTTGGAAAGGAAAATGAAGTAAATATAGCAATAGTGAGTGAGTAATAATGCTAAAATGGATGGAGTCAGGTTTAGAAAATTGAGCAAGGATTTGTGAATAGGTAGGGACATAGAAAGTCAAATATAGTTAGGGGAAAGGGGTTGGAAATAACTTCCTATTATATCATGCCATAACGACCATTGGTGGTTGGGTTGATCATCAGCAATTGGGTAACCATCGATGGTTAAGGTGACCGTCGATTGTTCCTATAGATTTTGAAGATTTTCAAAAAAAGAATTGTAAACTAGGTCAAAGATTAGATAAGGGTATATTTAAAGGTCTGGTTAGAAACAGAGGGTTAAAAGATGGGTACAAAAAGGTTTGATGGGGTAGAGAGGTCATAAACCAAAATAACAAAACTAAAGTACAAATACCCTTGTTGCTTGTTAAATGGTTGATGGATGATGGTTGGAGAAATTTTGGTAGAGTAACGGTACTTTGCCTTGAAATCAATCTCAGTAGAGGTTCAAATATTTATTGTTATTGCTAAATTGTTGGAAGAAGATTAGCTATAAATCTTGAATGCCTATGAGCTAGAATGTTTGTGATTCTCCCTTTCACCTTCTACTCCCCTCCTTTTATAGGAAAAGAGAGACGAAGAATAGAAGGCTCCCTAGGTTAGCTTGTTGATTTTGATCCTTCATAGTTTGTTAGAACTGGGCAAGGTGGATATATTAAATTGTGTCATGTTAGCTTGCACAACTAGTGTTTGTGTAAGAACAAGGAAAACCTAACCATCAACTATCAGCTTAACCATCAGTGGTCATGCTAACCATCAGTGATTGAGGGTCTAAAATAAAATTGGTCAAGGTGAGTTAAAAAGGGTTGGGTAATGGTTAATTAGTAAGTTAGTAAGTTTAGTTATCTTAGTAGCTAATTAGACTCAAGGTCCAATGGGTTGGTTAAGTGGTTGAGAAGGGTTAGATGGTCCCTAGGGGTTTCTAAAGTATTTCAACATCTAGAACCATCATGTGTAGTTTTTTCATGTCTATAGTAGCTCTAAGAATCTGAACAGAACCACTAGTGTTTGGTAGGGTGCTAAAGTAAACTACTAGAAGACTCAAGGATTATATGAGCTATAAGAGGTCTATAGTGGTTATCCAATTTTTCAACTTGTACCAAGCTATAGATAGACTTGTGAACTAGGTTGGGTCTAGTTTGAACAAGCACACAAAACACGTAGGCACCTCTATGGGATCTAACCACAGTAAAGCAAGTAGGTAATACTAGGCTATTGATTTCATAAACAAAGCAAAAATAATAGTACCAAATAGAGAAAATTTGTAATTGAAACATAAATCTAGAAGCTAAGGCACTTTGAGTCCAAATGAAATATGTTTTAGGCAATAAATATGTTTTCAAAAAAGGGTTAAATAGCATGCCTAATCTATATTTGAGTTATCTTTCCAAATCAATACTACCATTTTCTAGCAATGTAAAGTTCTAGTTTATCAAGAGAGAGAGATTATTTAAGTAGATTGTATAGATAATTTTGAGCATGTAAAGTCCTATTATGTAATGAATATGTTTCCAATGCAAGAATAAACATGTAATGGTAAATATTTTCAGAAATTAAAATATTTTGTTACCACATATGAATGCATAAACTTCAAAAATTATTCTAAACAATGCAAAAAATAACTAATTCACTAAAACAAATCAAACCCTAGCATGTATACTCACAAATAAATTAATATTTTCACTTTGCAAAGTAAAGTGCCCTCATATCCAACTAAAAGAAATGTGCAAACTTTTTACGAACTGATTTTCCAAGCTAAGAGGCAAGACAGGAAGAAGATTAGGCTATGTGTAAGTTGAGTCCAGACCAAGAGCCAAAAGTTGTGGAGGAAGTGAAAGAAAATCCACCAATCTATGGAAGAGCCAATGCAAGGAGCACAAAATAGGTGAAATGGAGTCTTAATGGAGAAAGGAGCAACCCAAAATCTTCAAGAACACTATCAATAGCAATGAGAATCACCAAGGATAGTTGCATTAATGTAGGGCATCCCTTGTCATAATGGAAGTTATTGTGCAAAGTAAGAGTCAAGAGATTCAAGGAGGCAGCCAAGATTCTAATGGACTGATCAAGTGGGAATATTAGAGTAATAAAGTGATCAAGAGAGAGGCTCAAATGAATGATAATGAGGCATATATCCCAACCCAATCTACCAAAAGACCTAAAACTAGTCATTTTTTATCGTTTGGGTCCAAACTAGCTTTTCTTAACACATTATGCCTAGGCTATAACCCAAGCCACTACATTTATGAAGGAAACTTACATCTTAGGCCATATTTTTCCTTCACATAAGTCACATTCTAGGTCAAATAAGGGTTTAGTCTAGTCATTCTAGAAAGTTTAGTCTAAATGGACTAAGGATGTATGGAGGGTAAGAATATGATGTAAGAGAGGTCTAAGAAAGTTGTGAATGTCTTAAAGTGGGATGACTAGGGTCGGTAGTCTGCATGTGAGCTGATGTGTAATCATAGGGAGGATTAGGGTCATGAGAAGTATGATTACATATGCCCTTGAGGTACAAGTAATTGGTGTTTGAATGAACAAGGAGTATTGTGCAGTACTTAAAAGCCACACCAAAGCAAAGGAAAGCAAGAACTAAAAAGATAAAAGGAAACATTATCTACACTTACTAGATAAGGATGGTAGTGGAAAAATTTAATGGCATGATCCATGGGTGAGAGTGAAAATGTTGCATATTCCAAAATCCAACTCCAATTCTAGCTCTAGGACTTTCACAAAAGGGCCACAATTGATATCAAATCAAATCATATTATCTAGAATGACATTCATTAGGGTGTCACCTCTAATGTTCTCCCCATGAGGGATATGGGTGAACTAGTTGTCCTAAAAAAAAGATTAAATCATGCATTATCAAGGAGCAACTTAGAGTTAAGGATGGCCCAAAAACTAGTGAGTTTAGACATGGATAAGAATGAGTTAGAGAATAAATACACATAGCACGTGCCTAACTCATAGGCATCGATCAAGGTGTTAATGATTGCTTGATACCCAGTGGCATTATTTATCTCACTCATAAGGAAGAAACTATCTACAACAATCTCATTGCACCATGGATCATCGATAACCCAAGTCATAGCTATTGGTCCTGGGTTGCCCTAACTACCACCATCTATGTGAATCACCACTAAGAGGTGCATCATGATGGGGGTCAAGGATGCAAGAATAACAACTATCGATAAGCAATATTAAAGTGAAGTGGTGTGAGTGAATTACATGAGAGAAATAAATAATAAATTCAAGCCATAATTATAGCATTTGACCAACACCAGTTGTGAGAAGAGGTAATAAGGGAAAGTTGGGGGAAGTTTGAAGAAGATGAAGACTAATCATCAAGACTCAAACAAGTCCTAAACCACTACAACTAGAAAACAACCCTACCTACAACCATGATGAACAAGAGAGAGAGGGAGTTATAATGGATCGATTATAAAAAAGTAGATAAATGACTAACTAAAAGAAGCCTAACAAGTAACTTCTATCCCTAGGTACCCATGAGGTTGGGTACAAGCCAAGGAGGTCAATAAGGACTCGAAAGGGGTCTCAAGAACCAAAATGGGGCTATAATGGGCCCAAAGAAGCCTTATATTAAAAAATAAAGGTTTTTAATGTGTTTATAATGTGTTAAATCCTCTAAGATAGAGGTTTTGTAGTCTGAAATGCAAAAATGGGTAAAACACCCAAAAAAGGCCCACAAGGTGCATCTGGCAAGGAGTACATAGGCTTGATAGGCCAGAGGACCTATGGGTCCAAGAGACTTGAATGGTCCTAAAACACACCTAAAGAGGCTTCAAAGATAGAAATAAACCCTTCCATTGTATCCAAAATGGGCCAAAGCCTCTAAGATGAAGGTTCAGGGGTTTTGGGAGTAAAAATAGAGTGAAATGGAGGCCCAAAAAGGGCAACAAGAAGACTATTGGCGCATGATATATCCTACCTAGGAAAAACCCATGGCCTGGGCCCTTTTAGGCTCTATATTAGCCTTAAAACCCATAGCCTAGACTAGAAGAGGCTAGAAAATAGGCTTGAGGAGCCTGAATAAGGCCCACAAATTGCCTAAAACAGAATGAGAGGGGGGAAGATGAGAAAAATAATCATCAAGATCATCTAAACATGTTTTTCTCATTACCACATGAACACAACCAATCCATGGTCATGTTTCTCTGATGTGCATATGCGAGGAAGAGTCAGGGTGCTAGAGGCATGAAAGGCATCTCAGCTAATGAAGCCAACACTTACATGCAATGGCCAACTATGAGAGAGTACCCCAATGCCAACCATAATGAGAGGTGAGGAGGGGTGGTAAGAAGCTCATATGATATGAAGAATAGATAGGGAAGGTTAGATCAAGTCTCAAGTAACCAAAACCACTAACCCACACCACCTATAAGAATTGAAAAAAAGGAAAGAGGGAATTGGTAGAGGGTTAACTACAAGCGAGCAATAACTCAACCAACTAAAAGAAGCAAAAGATTTTTCTTTTATCCTAAGGTGAATCCAAGGAGGAGTGCATAATCTAAACAACTAAGGAGGCCCACTAGGTTCTGATGATGGATGCTATGAGAAGGGTAATCTATTGAATGGGGCCTTGGAGAGGGTGTTCTAGTAAGTTGTGAGGCTCACCAAAGCACCACAAGCTTAGGCCCAGGCTTGCCCTCGAGGGCAAGCTACCACTTCTCCCTAACTAGAGGCCTATCCCTAAGGTAAGCCACTACTCATCCTACGAAGAGGCCAAATAATAAGGAAAAGGCAAGAGGAAGGGTATGGATTATCCATATCCTTGGGTTCACCAGTCATGACCTAAAACATAAGAGTGTTGAAGGTGGGGTCATTATTAGTGAATGAGACCTTTGAACCCAAATAAGTAAGAAGATGGCACCACATAGGGTGCATGGACATGAGTTTCTTGTAAGCTCTCCTCTCATTAATTAGGTTGCATGTTATACTATGGATAGAATAGCACTCAAGATCAAACTTAGCTACTCTAGTGGCCTCAGTGGAAGAGTCATTGAGAGATCTAATACTTTGATGAGAAAAGTGTGATGCAAGGGGAAGCTTAATTTTTGAGGAGACATATTGGAAGAGGTCTCTAAAAAGAGATGAGTTGGCTTGGCATCACATAGTGGAAGAGAGAGTCGACTAACACATGCTGGACTTAAAAGGAGTGAATGCTACTTGATACTCAGCTGGATCAAAACATTCATCCTTGAAAAAATGACAATCTATAGAATCTATAGAACCCTATGAGAAGACATATAAAGCCTCACTTGAGGGCTTTATCTTTGCATAGATAAATGCCTAGGGATCTAGGTCAGCCTCTATGCTGTGAACCTCACCTTCATGCATAAAATACACCATGTGAAATGTTGTCAATGTGATAGCCTACATAATGGTGGTCTAAGGATAGCTATGAATCATGTTGTATGAAAGATCAAGGTCTAACACACAAAACTCAATTTTGAATATCTTGGGGCCAAATTTGACCCAGAGCTTCATATTCCCCATCGATGTAACTGTGTCATTGTTGAAACCAACATAATTATGGTGAGAATCAAAGATCTTCTTCTGATTGATCTCAATCTCATTGAACACATGTAGGGGCATGATATTCAACATGGATCCTTCATTTATGATTCACCTCTTAACATAATAGTCATCAATGGAGGTCTTGAATAGAGAGTGGACCTATCCCTCTTGGCTATAATTGAAGCATCTTGCAAAGAAGTGGGGTTGAAAGAGAGAATAAGAGGGGGAGGGTGCTTGGATGTATCAGAGTTGAACAAAACTTTAACATCATCCCATAATAGACCCTTGTGAAAGAGACCAAGCTCATCAAAGATGAGGCCCATTTGCTTTGGGTAAAAAATTGAAGGTCCTAAATGAAGATCCTAGTTGAGAGGACCTAAGACTCTTATATGATAGAGTAAGGATGTTTACTAGCTTGGGGAGGGATGTTATGCTAAAATTCAAATCTGACTTTAGGGTTTCCCTATGGGCTAGATGGGAGGTCCAACACCATGAGTCTCTCTAATAGGGTCGGTGGCCTAATTAGAGTGTGTGTTGAGAAAGCACTCATAGCCATTAGGATTATATGTCAATAGCAAAAACTACCCTGTTACTCTTGTGCTTGGATTTCCCTTACAGGTCAGCTTGGGAAGAGGAGTTAGAAGAGGTGGAAGAGCAAGAAGGAGAACGTGGGGCCTTAGCCATTGATTTCTTCTTCTTCTCCTTATCAAGGTTAGGTAGAGGCTCCTTAAAAAAATTAAACATGTGGTTGGGTTCCAAAAATGGAGAACTCTATGATGGAGGTGAGGCCTACCCACCCAACTTCTAGGTAGCATAATTATTATCATCATTCCCCCTCATCCGATGGAATTTTCAAAACTTGGCAGGGTTATAAGGAAACATTGTCCATTGTTTTGTTATGCCTAATTCATAAGCCTTATTTTTATCTAGCTTAATTCTTAGGGAATTCACCTTAAGGTTATCCTTCTTATCCTTCTTTTCAGGAGGATAATCAGTAACACCATCATCGATCAAATTATGGTTGAGATCATGTGAAGAAGATGACTTTTAGGAAGGTACAAACCATATACTCACATGCACCTCAAACACTTTGATCATAAAACACTCATCAATAGCTTCATCATAATATGTAGGTTCACACTTGAGGACTTCAAAGTGAACCTCCTACCTCAATGCTCACATGAACATGTCATAAAACTAGTCATTCAAGAACCTAGTCCTGCATGTATGAATGGTTAAACATAATCTATGCACAAAATCAAAATTTGACTCACCCTTGGCTTAAACCATGGAGGTGAGTGATTAAATTTTGAGGTTTAAAGTATTGTAGATATCAAATTACTATAGGAATTCATCCATAAGGAGCTAGAAACTAGAGAGATAATCTAGAGGTATATTCTAAAACCCAACAAGAGCTTCAGCTCATAGAGAATGAGTAAAGAGCTTTAACATCATATCTTCATCATGTTTCCAATCCATACATTCCATTATGAATGTATTAATATTCTCCATGGTACTAGAGTCCCAAGTCTCATTTAACTTAGGTAGCTCAAGGATAGGATTAGGAAGGGTAATAACATGCACCCAAGGGGTTATAAGATTTCAAAGGAGATCTTCATAAGTACGGTTGAAATCAGGATGGCAATGCGATTCTAGAGGGGGATCATGATGGTAATGATATTTCCTATGCCCATAGTCATCACCATAACCATGGCCAAAGAAAATATGATGTTGAGGTAGCTCTTGATAGGGAGGACACTCATGGTGGAAATCATCTCTACCACAGGGTGGGGAATGACCACAAGATGGGTGACATTCCTTATAGGGATGATGGGAAGACATGGCATACTCATAGAATTAGTTGTGATGACAAAAATCAACATGATGTTGATCATGTGACATCATATGAGGGTCAATTAGTAGGCACTAATGCTCCTGATAGGCATCCCACATATCTCTAGTCTATAGATGATCAAAATCAGCTTGCTTGTCAGAAACTCTAAAAGAAGGGATAGGAAGATGGGAGAAATATTCATGATGAAGATACCTTAAATGGGAATACTTATGACCCACAACATGGACATGAGGGGATTATTTTTGTAGTCTCTTACCAAGAAAGAGGTAGGGGAATCATATAAGAACTAGTTGAGGCACCTAAACCAGACTAGGTATGATCTTTGTCTCCAGAGGAAACATGTTACCTACTATTAGGGGGAGAATGTTTCACTTCATTCACCTAAAGTAATCTAAAATAATCATCAATTATTGCATGTAACTCATCAATTCCTAGCTGTGCAAGGAGATCCTCATCACCTCAAATTGGTAAATGAGGCATGGCATGAAGCTGAGATGTAACATCCTTAGATGAATGAAGCTTGGACTGGTGAAAAAGAGATTGAGTTTGTTGGTTATATTCATACCAATATTTTTCCCTTCCAAACATGAGAGGGTGTAAACTATCATGTTGGGTTGAGGGAAGCTCCTAGTTTCTATGGTGTCTATGGCATTCCATTTCAAATGTGGTTTACTCAGTAATGAGCTCAGGGATGAGACCCTGAATCCATCAAGATTGGCATCCCAAGGGTAGGAGATTGACCATGGATATAATGAATCATGAGAAACATATAAGATAATATAAAATTAAAATTAATGGATAACCAATAGGGAGAAGACACAAAACTAGAGAAAGATAAAACAACCAAGGCAAGAGCCAAAACATAACTGAAAGCAAAGCCTAACAGCTAATAGAGTGGATTTGGCTAAGAGAGATCTAAATGGGATAGAAATAATGTGAAACTATATGTGAGGTCCCACTAGTCATGCCATAATGTAGCTCCATGAATCCTAATAGAACCACCAGTGTTTGGTAGGGTGCTAAAGCAAACCACTAAGAGGCAAGAAGGCTTAAGGCTTCTATGGGCTACAGGAGGTCTATAGTGTCTATATGATTTATCAGCTGACACCAAGCTATAGAAAAACATGTAAACCAGGTTGGGGCTAGTATGAAAAAGCACACAAAGCACACAGGTACCTCTAGTGGATCCAACCATAGTAAAGCAAGTAACTAAGACTAGGCTATTGATTGCATAAACAAATTTAAAACAACAATACCAAATGGAGAGAAGTAGTAATTGAAATGTAACTTTAGAATCTAAGGCACTTTAAGGCCAAATGAAATATGTTTTAAGTAATAAATAAGTTTTAAAAATTGGGTTAAAGAGCATGCCTATTCTATATTTGAGATATTTTTCTAAATCAATACTACCATTTTCTAGCATTGCAATGTTCTAGTTTAGCAAGAGAGAGAGATTGTTTAAGCAACTTGTATAGATCATTTTGAGCATGTAGAGTCCTACTATGTAATGGTAAATATTTCACACAATTTAATATCTTGTAACCACATATGATACATAAACTTCAAAAATTATTCTAAACAATGCACAAAATAACTAAATCACTAAAACAAATCAAACCCTAGCATGTATACTATTGTAAATAAACAAATAGTTTCACTTTAAAAAGTAAAGTTCCCTCATATCCAACTCAAATATATGTGAAAAATTTATACCAATTGATTTTCCAAGCTAAGATGCAAGCGAGGAAGAATATTAGGTTGTGTGTAAGCTAAGTCCAGACCAAGAGCCAAAAGTTGTGGAGGAGGTGAAAGAGAATCCACCAATCTATGGAAGAGCCAATGCAAGGATCACAAAATGAGTGAAATGGATTCTTGAGGGAGCAAGTATCAACCCATAAGGTTTAGGAACACTATCAATATCTATGAAAATCACTGAGAATAGTTATACACATGTAAGGCATCCCCTGTCATAATGGAAGTTATTGTGCTAAACAAGAATCAAGAGAGATTCAAGGAGGCAACCAAGATTTCAATAAACTGATCAAGTGGGAAGATTAGAGTAATATATTGATCAATTGAGAGGCTCAAATTAATTATAATGAGGCATATATCCCAACCCTAATCCACCAAAAGACCTAAAACTAGCCATTTTTTATGGTTTAGGTCCAAACTAACACTTTTGCACGCATTCTTCCCAGGCCATGACCCAAGTCATGAATTTTATGAAGGAAACATGTGGCCTAGTCTATTTATTTCCTTCACATAATCCATAACTTGGGTCAAATAGGGGATTAGGCTAGTCAACAGGATCCTGAAAGGCCCTGGGGGGTCTCTAAAGGGACTGTCTTGCATACAAAAGGGCCAAGATGGATTAAGGATGTATAGAGGGTAATAATATGATTCAAGAGAGGTCCAAGTGAGTGTCAAATGTCTCAAAGTGGTATGACCAAGGTTGGTAGTCTACACGTGAGCTAATGTGTAATCATATGGAGAAGTAGGGTCATGAGAAGTACAATTTCAGATATTATTTACATAATTGGATTAATTCATGGCCACATACTTTGCTCTTGAGATGGATGGTCATGGTTAATCCTAATCAATTTGAAAAATATATAAATAGTAGGGTCAAGACCACTTTAATTAAGCTTAATTTATGTAAACTTATAATGAAATATTCTCTCTACAATCTATTTGATTGTATTTTGATAATTATTTATTTGCAATAGGATAGCTTCATTGATAGGCATAACATTGATTTCATATCATGAGCCTAGCTTAGTTGGTGTTCTTGAGATGGTAAAGTAGCTTGGCCTTGCACCATTTTTAAATACTTGAGCACAAAATCAAGAGTAAAATCATGTTTTGAATCACATTTGTGTGATGGGAAGCTCCTGGGAACGTAACTTGTGTTTGTTTTCTCTCATTTTCTCTTAATTGTCATTTGCACACCCTATTGAATAGGTTAGCTTAGATTGTTAGTTCATTATGCATTTTTCTTGGTTTTCATGAGCAATTATTGATCTAACCATTTTTTTAATCCATCTCTACATCTTGTCATGCCCAGTGGGACCCCGTAGCCCATTCAAGCAAGGGAAACACTTTGGCATTTCTGGAAAATCCAAAAAGTCGTTAAAAATCCTTAACAATCAATTTTTAGCTTCACTTTCCCATGTTTTTGACATTTTGTGTTGATATACAAGTCACACGGTGATCAATGTCAATTTTATGTAAGTAGCATCAATCAAATTTGATAGACATCAATTAAGTTATAGGGAAAAATACATTTAAAATTTTGCATTTTAGAGTTTTATTCAAAGTTGTAGTTTGTCAATTTGAGTTTTTAAGTCTCTATCTGATCTTTATTTTTATGATCAAGAAGTTTCTTTTAGAGATTTTATCCTAACTTAGGATAACAAGATTTGTTGTGAAAAAACTTTTTTGCCTAAGGGTTCATAGGTGACCATTATCGATCATTTTTTATCCGCATCGATTAAGTTTATGATTAGCATCAATCCTGCTACAATCATCATCAGTCATTGTTGACTGATGTCAGTGTTCGTGTGTAAAAAATAGATAACCCAAGAGAAATAATTCCAAATTTAATTTTTTAATTATAAATTGTCCTTCAAAGTAGGGGAAACTCCCTAACCTTGTAGTACCTGCATGGAAAAGTGATCAAAATTTAAGCATGATTTAAGTATAGAACCTTCCCTTTGGTGTTTAAAAGGAACTTAGATGGTTTGTTTAATTATTTTGTGAAGTTTTTCAAATTTTTTACAAACTAAGGCCAAGAGGGAAAGAATTCCATTCAACATTTAAATTTGGTTCTTAAAAATAACATTCATTTAAGTTGTAATCCTTTCAAAAGTGTGTTATTTTATGCAAATCATTTATTACTTCTATGTTCTTTGAGTAAAATGAAGAGTGCATGTATGCTCTCCCTCCGTCCCCTTTAGGGAAATTGGGTGACCAAAAGAACCTTTTCATTATGATTATACCTTTATCCAAGGCATGAAAAGGAAGTTTTCTAGGCTCTCCCCAAAAATTGTATGGTTTGGGTGATCTAAAAATAACCTCTAAAGCCTTTTCACTTCATTTATTTTTATGCAATTTAGCTTGTGGAGGGAGTTCATAGCCTCTTCACGAGTTCTTAGGGAAGATTTGACCTAATGTTTCATCTCCCAACATTTCCTTCAACCCCACTCCATGGTGGGGTATACAAATTAAGGGTGACCCACTAGGACATTTTCTTGAGCAGTTAACAAAACTCTGTAAGTGGCAATCCAGCTCAGAACATATGATCAATCAAGACATCACACTACACTGGGTAATTGATGAATGTAGTGGTTGTGAAAAGGATAATACCTTTTCACAATAATTTTATTGATTTGGATCCAATTGACATGTTGTATCTCTAGCATTAAGCATGCTTGGGACCATCTAAACGGTTGTAAATTTAAGTTTTAGAATAACCCTACTTGTCGAAGAGTATTGTTGATATAGGGTGAGTAACACGAAGGTCCATGTCACCATACAATCTCTTGGGATAAGGGGGTGTAAAATACCCTACCATTTCATGTAGTTTTATTTTTGGATTAATAATTAAAATCCTCCCAATAACATGTATATAGACAAATTTTAACAATACAGAGCAACCTTGTCAGTTTAGGGCTTAAGATGATTTACTTAGTTGTATTTGGTCTTTTTAATCTTTACTTACTTGGTCTTGATTTTAGCCTAAAAATTATTTTTGTAAAAAAAACACATCATAACTATTGTCACTTGGATTTTCACCCCTTGAGGAAATGTCTCAGCTCTCCTCATCCAAGTGGCATAATGGAAACATATCACTTGTTTTGGGTAATCAATTTGGTAAGATGAGTCTCTATAAGGGCTAGTTCCCTTGATGCATTCTTTGAAACACTCTTTCACTTATCAAATTTACATGAAAAGGGTTAAGAAGACAAACTTATAAATCTAAAAGGTGATGCACAAATATTTAATTTCTTCTTATTGACTAAATTTAAACTACTTAGAGTAATTCAAAGCTTCTTTCACACAAAATTCACAACTCAAGATAGATTGTTAAATCAATGTTTCATATGCTAGGTTCAAGAAATATATTGATGTTTATGAGGGATGATGAATGATTATTTGGAGAATACAATCATATACCACTTATAAAACACTTATAAACTAAAAGAGAACACTAATAAATACCTATAATAATTACTCTTCTACATACTTGGTGAAAAATCAAGGATAACATGCTAGAAAAGATCATCTTCTACTAGACAAGACCAACGAGATTGAAAAAAAACTTAATTTTAAAACATTTAAGTATGAAAATTCACTTGTTTATTACTTCCAGATTCATTCAAATAAAAAATTGGCTAGGGTTTCACCATTAACCAATGGAGGCTACTCAAAAGATCCAAAAAGGTCATTATTTATAGCATTTGGGAGAGAGCCAAGACAAGGGAAGTTCAAAGGTCACTTGGACACCTATTAAGATGATAAAATAGGTTACATATTCATGAGAAATATATTTTAAATGAACCATGTCATGTTAAGAAGTCCAAATGTCCATATAAGTCATGAAACTTATGAAAAGTGGCATGAAACTTCTTCTCTTAGCTTAAAAAATTGCCTTCATGATTTAGACCTATTTTAACATTCCAAAACTAACTAGGGATAGTTAGAATGATTATAATGAGAGGGAATTATTTTATACATGCCTCTCCATGCATTATTTGTAGTCTTAATCATCTAGAATCTCTTGGAAGTAAGCCATCACTGCCTGTAGTCTAAAAAACTCCTCTTTCAGTCACCCCTCACACTTGGCCTCAAAATTGGATTAAATTTTCTATTAAAATACATGGGAGGGAGAGTATTACACTTTTAAATACTCTCCATGGCTTTATACTGCTTAGGTACACCTTAAAAATGCTCACACTTGAAGTTTTCACCCTTCTCACCATTGTGTTCATTATGCCAGATTTGACTGGTTGAGATGAGATCTATTGTTTGAACACTTAGAATTTTTTTCAAAAAATTATATGGCCATATTTAGTTATTAAAATTCCTAATTTTTCCCCTAAATTGGATTGCATCTGTTGAATGTTCCTAAAACCTACACAATGCATAAAATAGTCAAATAAATCCATTCTATACCATGTCCATATAGGTGGGGTAGCACAAAAATTGATGAGGAGAATCCTTGAAGAATCCTATAAAACCTCCAATTACTTTCATGGCCATTACATCACATATAGATGCATCTCCAACCTTCTTTTCCCAATCAGGTCTTCCCAAGGGTTTAGTAAGGGTTTTAGATAGTTTTTCCTTAAACTTTGTTCATGAAGCCTTGAAATTTTAACTACCAATAAATTACATAAACATTATTTTAAGGGACCCTAATAACCTATCCAAACTCCTTTGTCCTCCATGCATGTCCTCAAAAAAAATATGAGCATTTAAAATCACCCTATCGAGTTTGTTTTCACCTTTCCTGCATGGTTTGACTGTCTCTAAGCTAAAGGTAACTTTCCTTATAGGTTTATTTTCATATAAAAATCTAAAATATGTATAAATACATATCATAAATATGTTACAACTAGATATAACACTCACCAAGAGCTATAAATGAATTTGGACCCCCAATTGGCTCTAGGTCACTTCAAGGCCTAATAGGCTTAGCATGCACCCTGCTAGTTTTGGCTATTTGGACTGATATTTCATGGTTTTTCTAGTGTATCATGCTTAATAATACTTAATTAAATCTTTAAAAATAATCACACAACTTTTCAAGCACTTTCTTTCATCTCTTCCTCTCATTCACTAACTAGGCCTAATTGGAACTTATCTAGTTGAACTATATGAAAGAGTGTCCTGATCATTTTGAGAGATATATGATTGAATTAGTGTTATTTATCACCTATTTACATTTTATATACCTCAAAACAAGATTTTTATTTAGGTTCCCAAAACTTTTTATCAAATTTTTCACCCTCCTTGGCTTCATTTGCTTGTTTGGCCAAACCTTGATTTTCCTTGACTGGCTAACCTCTAAGACAAAACAATGAGGTTTATCCCTCTTACATAAGGAAAATTAATATTTTATGAGTTTTATTGGGTTATAAAAAATATTTTTACCAAAATTCTTATCTAGATTCATCTAATTAGGCACCTAACCAACTCAATTTGCCCAAAAAAGGCCTCCAAAAGGACTATTTTCTTGCATTTTTCACTTCTTCCTAAGAATGACCTTTCAAGGATAACTCCAATATGATTAGGTTTATTAAAAAAATTATCCACCATAAATTAATGCTAAATAATCTTGGTAATCACCCAAAAACACTCCTCTCCTTTGGATTCTTCATTCTTACCTATTGAGCAACATGGGTTTCCTAGTGCAACTGTACGGAGTACTACCTTTGACTAGGAGGAAGAGGGGGTGGTCAACTTGAAAAGAGTCCTAGAGTATGTGAAAACACATTATTAATCAATCATGAACCATTTTCAAGTTGTTTTTAACCTTATCTCTCTCCTTAAGCACATTCATCTCTTACCTTCATCATGATTGCACACTCAATTGTAGGTGCATACAAGGCCTTAAGAGGTCTATGTAGGCTTGATTCACATTTCCAAGAGTTCATGGAGGTAATCATGGATCTATTTAAGGTTTTCATAGTTTATTTCATCATTTTAACTCTACTTACACCCTTCATATGCAATTTGAGTTCACAAACTGAGTTCTCCTTGTCATGACTGTGAACCCTACCTTCTTTGATTCATGTAGATGTACATTTACCTATTTGAACCTTGATCCTAATGTATTAAGATCCTCCTTTAGTATTGATAGTAACCTATCACTTGATCATACCTAAATTCACCTTGAAAGTCCTAAAACACCACCTAGACACCAATGCCAGCCCACTATCTATCTTCCCAGCTGTAGGTGCATATTTTCCTATAGAGGGATAGCTATAAGTGTCCATGGAGCTTGCAAAACTATGTATCAACCTCATACTAGTGACCTTCATGCCTATTTATACACTATTTGATCAATAAGACCATGTCAACATGAGAGTGTGTTTTATTTACTCCTTGGGATGTTAAAAGGTCATTCAAAACTCCAAACCTGTAGAAATTAATGCAGGGTTTCAGTGCTTTTAGAGGCATCTTTAAGACCCCAAATTGTGACTTTCCATCAATCCTCTTGATCCCATTCGTGGCATATTTTTTATCCGTATGAGAGGAAATAATGTCTACCTATCTAGATGCTTTAAAACCCTTTGCAAACATGTTGTAATATATCTATAAAACCCCTTGGACCTATATTTTCACATTTTAGGGAAGGTTTCCCTAAAGCTATAGTGATCATCTTTAGAAAGGCTTCTCATAGTTTTTTACCAGCTTAGCACCTTACATAGGTTTTTTATGACTCCACCACATGTTAGGATTTGAAAAATAACCTTAACATGCTCTAAATTATCCATTCAAAGGCCTTCATAGTTCTTAGGTACCACTTATAGGTGGGCATTAGCATACACAGGAAGTAAGCATGAAGTTTTAGGTAGTATACAAGATACCCATATTATGTGCCCTCACCAATTATTCAAATGCACCTTTTAACAATCTTAAAGGATTGAAACATATATTAAGCTTTCAACCTCTCAGCATGATGTCATCAATGAAGGCTCTTGTATGTGTGTATGGGCTTAATGTGGGTAGTGGACATGAAATGGAGAAAAAGTGTGGATGAAAAGCCTCATTTACAACTCAAACTCATTTCCAATCCCTCAAATACATGATTTCCATTAATGAAATCTTAAGACTAGTTTCAAAACATCCATTCCAACATGAAAACCACTTGCAGATGTCTAGAATAAAGTAGGCAGGGGTGTCTAATGACCAGTTAGTGGGATGGATGAGCTTGAAAACAAACTTGGACTTCCTAAAATATCCAAATTAAAACTCCTTAGCTCATAATTACTTGAAAAATCTTATATACCTTGATTACAACTCCATGAACTAGCTAAACAAGTTCTATATATATGTGCTTCAACATGAAATTGAGCAAGGAGTTGACTGAGATGAATGGCAAGACTGAAATTTGCCCAAAACATGATATGATGAAACCAAAAATGTGAATATGTGACCATATGGCCTTGATAACTATGTAACACCATCTTATATTCACATGAAACCTCTATATAAGACCAACATTTTGCAATAAGGAAGAATTGATTGAAATTTCACTATGGTGACACCTTCCTGTAGCATGAGAAAACCTGCCCATAAAGACACCATGAAACATGAAAGTAATAATGAATAGAATCTGATAATATATCCAACATCCTTTGGATCCAACATCACCAATTGGGTTGTATAGACTTATCCAAAATAGAGCAAAACCTATAAGGTACAAGAAATAGTGAGCAAAAAAACACAGTCAACTTGTAAAGAATGGTTCATGAAGAATGATTAACCAAACTTGTATATCTTGTTATGGAAATGTATTCTCTAATTTTACTACCATATCCCAAAATCATTTGACCTATAACTCTTTTTACTGGTCGTACTAAGCATGAACTTGTTGGTCACTTTTGTGTGTCTAGAAAGATAAAGAATGAGCAGAATGGTTTTAGCTTAAAAAAGGAACTTCCAAAGCATGTAAATCATGTAAATGAACCTAAGGAAGATTAACATCCCTTCCATGATCTTCTCCCACATGTCACCTTCCCCCATGGGTTGTACAAGTGTTAAATGTTCCCTTTTTCAGTTGGTTTCTTGAATTTTAGTTAGATAACCTGCAAGATTCTGATGGAATTAACATTCTTGATAGGGAATCTAACTTCTTGGATGTTTGAAAGGAAAAAAAATACACTTGGACACCTTTTTAACTATGCCACTTGCATTTATGACCCCTAAAATCCCATTAAATGACCCTAAATGACAAATAGACTTATTAGACCATGACTAAGGGTAAAAATACATTAGATAACATCAAATGAACTATAATATAGCCAATGGAAAAGTATTTGACCCCTAAACATATAAAAAACCAAGTTTTTTACCTATAGGGGTCCAAATTTGACCTAAAATTCAAATTTGGTCAACAATAACCAAACACATTTGTTGTCCACCATTTCTTGAACAAGGAGGCATTACCCTGGTCAAATTTAAAACATATTTGCCTTGTTCAAATATTTATCTTAAACATTGTGTTTGTATTATCTAAATAGCACAGTTATGTTGCACATTTGAGTCTAAACCACTTTCCAAAAATCTTTAAGTCCTTAATTGATAATTCATATTCATAATTACACCTTTCTAAGTTCTAGGTTAATTTGTTATTCAATTTTTCCATTTGCACTTAACTTGAGTTAACTTGGGTTCAATTATTCATTTGGATTGAAGGTTGTTTATAGACTCATAATCATTTGATCATTATTAACTGAGGTCATAAAGTGTATCACTCACACTCTAAGTCCTAGAACACATTTTATTCTAGCTCCTATTACCATGTGGTGGTGGTGTGTTGCCCTTTTGGTTCTAGTTTTATAATTAGGAATTCTAGCATGTTTTCACATCTTGAGTTTCTTAGTTCACATTATCACCTTCCTAATCCTAAGGGATTTCTTCTAATTTTTTATTACCATGTTGAATTTGAACTAGATTTTATGGTATTGACATATCTCTCAACCTATGTTTGGTGTACTTGTTTACACTTAGGTCTTTGAATTATCATACCCTCTTCTAATTTATGTGATTTCAATCTACCAAGGTTGAGTAATTTCATGAACACATTCCTCTAATTGTGTAGTACTATGCCACCTCTTTTCTATTATAGTTTCTTTTGTGCATTGTCATTTGTTTAAAGAAATAAAAAACACATACCTTGTTTAAACATTTACAAATATTTCCAAATGTAGATAATAACCTTTCCATACATGACTTAAACTTACACTCATAGTGGGGTCTCTTACAGACCTAGCTATGAGGAGGAACACTTTTATGATGGTTAAGATAATTATATGGTCTTTGAGGACATTCCCACAATTGTAGGATCTGAGGAAGCCTTTTTGGAGTATCAACCCCAAGAGTACAAAGATGAATCCCTCCTAAGGTTTATTGAATCTGGTACTAGACTACCTTTGGAATTTCTTATGGAACAATTACATACCTTGGTTAGAGGAGAGTAATATTGAGAATAATCCTTTTCAAACATTACAAAAACAAACATAACTTCTTCTAGAAAAGGAAAGGAAATACTTTTAGAGTTGAAACCCACTGATCAAGATCTTGTTACCAAGATCAAAAAGATAAGTCAATGATATATAGGCCAAATTATCATGGACTTGACAGATTCTTTAATTGTCACCTCAATCCATAATGATGCTTCCAAGGAACAAGGGAATGTGGTTGAACTAACGCAAACTCTAGATGAGAACATAACAATGAGGATCAAGATGTCTCAATTGAACAACCTAAATCCCAAAAGGTTTTGCAACACACTCTGCTAGACATGGAGCATAATTTTTTCAATTATCAAGAACCTCGTATTCCTTCACAAAACCAAGGATGAAAACATTTAGTACGCATTGAACAACTCATACAAAACAATTTGGCTAGTTTGTCTTAACCAACACGTACTTTGGAAAATAGACCATGGACTCCCCAAAATGAACAAAACATGTGTAATTCAAGGTAGTAGATTCTAAGGAATCAGTTACTCACTCAACTCAAAGAGAGAAACAAAATAAATTCATAGACTGTAGGGTGTATATCCCTAATAAATCCATGCAACAAGGGCACATACTACCCTGACATAATTATGTTTCACCCATGAATGTACTAAACATGCAAGAGTAGAATTCCATGAAAGAGATTGTGTCATGATTGGAGACTAGAAATAGAATTAAGAAGTATAAATTTGATGAGATATGTCTATTTGATTTGAGTATTCTCCAAATCCCCTTTTCATCTCATTTTGAAGCACCCAAATTTGACAAATACAAAGGAAAGGGTGACCCTCATGAACACATTCAAGCATTCTTTATGTTATGCCAAGAGGTAGCTTATAGTAGCATTTTCTTACTTCAATTATTTTTATGAATTTTTGTAGGACAATATTTAGATTAGCTACTTAAGTTACACAAGGGATCAATTAAGGATTAGAATGATCTATTAGAAAAGTTCATCAACCACTTTTCATACAACATTGAGCATGAATTAACTATTTTTGACTTATGCAAAGTTAAACAACATGATAGAGAAAGCTTCAAAGCATATCTACAAAGGTGGAGAGCATTATTTGGTCACTTTCAATATAATTTTCTAGATAAATAGTTAGTAGACATATTTACATAGAACCTACATCTTGAGGTGGCACACAATCTATAACTTTCTTGCACAAACACATTTGAATAAATCATAGACAAGTGTGTACAAATTGAGAAGGGACTTATTGTAAAAGGCCTTGTCAAGATTTATTCATAGGTTCAAACATCAAATTAGACCCAATATTCTAGTCAAATATATGTAACAAATAATCCTAAGGGCTTCAATAAGAACAAAAACATTGTAGGGAATGGTGTGACTAAAATAAGACACGTAAAAATGGTACAGGCCCCACCAGCTCTAAATGTATAATTAGCTCCATCAAATCCACCATCCAATTTGTAAATAAGACCTCCATAGAGGACATTCCACAATCAATTTAGAGTATTTAGAAAACTAGGAGAGCCTATTGAGGTAGTGTTCCAAAATCTCATAGCATCTAACCTAATTATATGGCATGTACCAAGGCCATTTCCTACAGATCAACTTAAGCCATATTGGTACAAGGAAAATGAATTTTTCAACTTTCATCATGTTGTTGGTCATGGTGCTTATCGTTGCATCTAATTATGGTACCTTATTGAATATTTGATTGAAAGTGGTGAAGTTGAGATCAAGCTTGTTCCACATGACACTAATCAAGATATGGGAATCTACCAAGATCCATTTCCTTGACATAATCAATAAACACCAAGGAAAAATATGAACCAAGGATAGAACTAGTGACAAAATTAGAATCAACATCAAAGTCAAAATCGTAATCAGCATGAGCATAATCATGGTCATAATACCCATGCTAACAACCTCGGTTATAACAACATGCCTTATGACTATAACAATACTATGGGACACATTTCTACCACCCACATTGCCACTTATAGTTAAAACCCATGAACTATCTCATGTTCCTCATAGTATGGGACCCATTATTATAGGGTCAATTCCCTCTCCCTCTAGTAATGTCATGTCAAGTTCATGTAATTCTGTTGTGACTCCATTTACATAGGTTACTATTTTTGAACAACATCCTTTAATTATAATTTTTCATTGCCAATTCAAAATTTCTCTAATGCAACTAGACACCAATGAGTCACCCTCCAAGGTCCTTTGCCTTCATATTCTAATTATAATGGCTCCTTGCCACCTCTAGATTATGCAATCGCAACTAGCTGCTCACAAGTTACTCTTCAGGGCCCTTTTCCCTCTTCTTCCATTGAACCCAATGTGAAAATTGTGACTTTGGATCTAAAGCCAAATACTATGCCATCCAAGGTTAAATCATCTCATCCTATAATTGAAAAGCATTATAGTCTATCAAACCAACTGAAGTCCATAGAACTATTTTTAACAACCTTTTACAAGAATCAACTATTCTCAAAGATATTAATCTTGAATAGTCACAAACACTATTTGGATACTTGTCTTCATTTTGACAACTCATGTTGATCAAAAAGACATGTCTACCCTAGGTCTGAGCCATAACAACCCACTGTATATTGAGGTCATCACTAAAAATAATAAGATCAAATGAGTTCTTATAGATAATAATTCAGGGTTGAACATAATATCCCTCAAACTGGTATACATATTGGGTTATACTACAAAGGACATTTAGCCAAAGATGATCACCATAAAGGCTTATAAGAATGCCAAGAGGAGTTATCTGGTATCATTAATTTACCAATCATTATTAGATCTATTTCCCACCATACATTGTTACATATTGTGAGTATTGAGTTTCCTTATAACATACTTCTTGGTCATCCTTGGATCTATAAATTACAGGCCATTCCATCCACCTTGCATCAGTGCCTTGAGTTTCCCCATGATGGGATCTAGGTTACTATTCCCTCTAATCTACAGCCTTATCAATATTGTAAACATTTGGAGGTTGAGTTCTATAATTATAACTATTGTCCTAGTTCTAAAATCATTGTAAATAAGAACAAGGAGATAGTTTCACATCCAACACCATCCAATTATATTAACCCAAGTGACCTTACTTATATTTTGGTATATCCATTTCTCACAACTCTTTTAAAACAAGTTATTATAGAAGATGTGGACATTTACACGTATCATCTTAAGGATGTTTTCCATATTGCTAAGTTTCCAAAGTTTCCCAAAACATTTGGTAAACCCAAACCTTTCAAAATCCCTAATATACCCAACTTGATTTGGTAATAGAAGAAAGAACAATAGAAACCACCTATGGTATTTGTACCTACTACTTTGCCAAAATAGGATCAAGAGGCTTTCACTAAAGGAGACTAGTTATATTCAGATGGCATTATTGACTAATTTTAGAATCCAAAATATCCTATCCCTAATCAGATCATGGATAACTTTGATTATACAAGAAAAGGACATGGCCCACGAGTGCAAGGAATCCTAGAACCTTTATCAGCTGAAGTACTTAATTTGAAATATGGTCTTGGATTTATACTACCTGGGGGTGACCTCATGACTTTTGATAGTGATTCTTCTGAATCGACTAGAGATGAGACTCTTGTTAGTGATGTGTCATCCCATTATATCCTTTTCAATGATCATATTAACTTAAATTTATTTGATCAAAATTCCATTAGGACATTAAAACCTCATTGTTCCATTTGCCTCTATCATCCCAAACTCATTTATTGGGACCAACAAAATTTGAACATATGCCTTGATGAGTTTCAGAGTGAAGAATCAATTATAGAGTACATGGGCCTAAGATATGGATTGCCTATTGGTGATCATAAATAAGGATTTGATTTTTCATTGGATCCTTTTACCTACTTTGGAGAGCAAGCAAACTTTCTTGGTCATAACAAAGATAAAACATCAAGATATTCAGGTGAAAACCTCTTTGAGGCACTCGTTAATCAGGGAAAAAATAAATAAAAAGACAAACCCTTGAGTAAAAACCTATTTTAAACACTCTTGGATGGGAAAGTTAGCTTATCCCCAAAGGATGCTCAAGGTCCACCAAGTCCTAGCTCTATATCTCGTATAATCATCTCTTCATAACAACAATAAATTTTTTTGTGTCTTGCTCTTGATTTTCCTAATATTTTTTCTACTTGACCATTACCTAAGATTTCAAATTCAGATTCATCACATTATCTAGATCTTTGGGAGGAACAACAAGAAACTATAGCAGAAGAAGATGATCGTGATCACACATTGCCAACTATTCTTAAAGATAGTTCTACACTTCTTGTAGAAAACACTATTGAAGTGAACCTGGGAGCATATGATGATCCTAAAATTATTTATCTTAGAGATTCCCTTACTAAAGTAGAACATGAACATATTATATCCATTTTTATGGATTTTATTGATATTTTTGCATGTGCATATTTAGACATGCCAGGATTAGACCCTTACTTGGTAGTGTATCACCTTATTGTTCATTCAGATGCCAAACTAGTTAAACAAAAATTGAGAAAGATGCATCCACGCATTGTTTTACTAGTAAAAGTCAAATTGGAGAATTTATTAGGAACAGGCTTCATTAGATCATTGGACATAGTTCAGTCGATAAAAAGCGATAGGGTAGATGTCTTTGTATAGATTTTAGATATATCAATAAAGCATGGCCTAAAGATGTTTTTCCTCTAACTAGCATTCACATAATTATTGATTCTACTACTAGGTATGAAATATTATCCATCATGGATGGATTTTATGTATACAATCAGATCAAGATAGCCCAAGAAGATTAACACAAGACTATAATCACCACTCTATGGGGAACATTCTGTTACCAAATCATGCCATTTGGTTTGAAGAACATTGGAGCCACATATCAGTGTGCCATGAATATCATCTTCCATGACATGATGCATGATATTGTTGAGGACTATGTTGATGACATACTAGTAAAAATCAAAAACATGTATTGGACATGTTAATGTTCTATGAAGAATCTTTGAGAGGCTTCGTGAATATAAAGTCCACTTGAATCCTAAGAAGTGTGTCTTTGACATCACTTTAGGTAAATTGCTAGGTTTCATTATATCACAAAGAGGGATCAAATTTTACCTTGCGAAGGTTAAGGCTATTGTTTAAATGCCTCCACTTTCAAATCTTAAATAGCTTTGAAGCCTACAAAGAAAGATCTAGTCTATCTGTAGGTTTATTTCTCAATTGGTAGAAAACTACCACACATTTACACATATTTTGAAGAAAGGGGTCACATTTCAATGGAATGAAGACTATCAATTAGAATTTTTGAAGCTCAAAACATATTTGGCTAACCCACTAGTTTTGAGACTGCTAAAACCTAGACAACCACTACTTCTTTACATATTAGTGACTGAGCATGCACTGGGGGCACTTTTAGCCCAACATGATGATCAAGGTAAAGAACATGTAGTTTATTATTTAAGCCACACACTGGTGGCTTATGAACATAATTATACACCTATTGAGAAGGCATTTTTAGATATGGTTTTTGCTTCCCCAAAGTTGTGACATTATATGTTGAACAATAAAATAATTATCATCTTCTAAGGTAGATTCTCTTATTTTTTTATTATCCAAAGTCACTCTCATAGGACGTATGGATAAATGGGTCATGCTCTTAAGCAATTTTTATGTTAAGTATCAGAATTATAAATCTATTAAAGGGTAGGTTATTATCGATCAACTTGTAGAATCCCCTATTATAGACACTCAACCACTCAAATTTGACTTTCTAGATGATTTTATCATAACAGTGGAAGAAGTGTAGCATGAACATGAACAATGAAAGCTATATTTTAATGGTTCCTTCACTTCTCATGGATATAGAGATGGCATATTGTTGATTACACCATAAGGGGGTTTGATTCCCAAGGCATTCCACATCAATTTTAATTATACCAATAATATAGTCGAGTATGAGGCACTTATTGCAGGACTACATCTTGCCATACAATAGGATATTTAACACTTGATGATCTATAGTGATTCCTAATTGATAATCAATAAAAACACTAATCAATATAAAACTATAGATGATAAGCTTGTACCTTACAAGCAAATCATGGATAATCTCAATGTCTATTTTAAATCTTTGTAGTTTGAACAAGTACCAAGGGCCAACAACAGATATGTTGATGTAATAGCAATAATTGGGTCCATGATATATATTGATAGTGGTGATAAAGAGTGTCAGTTTCTCATTGAAAATATTCTTCAACCTACACATGTTTTGTCAGATTCATAAGGGGTATGCACCATTGTTGATCCCAATCCCCCACCCGAACTACCTTGGTATCAAGATTTTTATAATTATTTCCATGATCATGTTTTTCCACCTGACTTATCCAAAAATTGATAGAAACTATTCCTTTACCATCTAGCTCATTATACCCTCCTTAGAAACATGCTTTATCATAAAGGCTATGATGGAATACTACTTCATTTTTTATCTTCAGGATAATCCAATCTAGTGATGGAGGTTCATGAAGGAATGTGTGGGGTCCACATGAACAGTGTAGTCTTAGCTAAAAATCTCTTTAGAATAGGTTATTATAGGCCAAAAATGGAGACAAATGCTTTTAATTATGTAAAGAGGTGTGTTCCTTGTTAGCAATATGGAAATTTGATACACTCACCTTCCTTACCGCTACAGTTGATCATAATACTATGGTCATTTTCTACTAGGGGATCGATCTCATCAAAAAAATAAACCCCACATATTTTGATGGCCACAAGCATATTTTGAATACTATTGAGTATTTTAATAAGTGGAGTGAGGTCATTCCTCTCACTTACATTATCAAGAAGCAGATAGACAAATTCATTCATTACCATATCATTTGTCAATATGGCATTCTAACATACATTATATTTGATAATAGCATATCCTTTGTAAATAAATATGTTAAAGACCTTTGTGCCAAATTAAAAATCAAGCACAATAAATCCACACCATATAACCTACAAGGAAATGGACAAGTTGAGACATGAAACAAAACCATTATAGTCATTTTAAATAAGATTGTCAATGATGTTGGTCATAATTGGCACTTGCAAATTTTTCCTGCCCTTTAGGCTTATTGAACCAGTCATTGAACCCCTATAGGAACCACTCCATACTCCCTTATTTATGGCATAGAATCTATTATCCTGATTGAGATTGAGTTTCCCTAATTATGAGTATCTTTGGAGCATATTGAAGATGACAAACAATATAGAGTCTCAAGCTTTAAAAAACTATAACTTCTTGATGGTAAGCATTTGATTGTCTTAGAAAACTTGTGAGCCTATTAGATGAGATTTTTAAGAAGCTACAATAAGCACATTCTCCCTTGAGAGTTTGAGATTGGTGATTTGGTCTTGAAAGAGAACCATAAGAACACAAACAATGAACACAATAAAAAAGGTAAGTTCCAACCTAATTAGTTGGTACCATATATTATTATGCAAAACTATAGATTAGGGGCATACAGGCTAGCAACTCCAAATGATGAAGAAATTACAGAGCCCATGAACATTATACACCTTAAGAGGTTCTACACTTGACAGCTTTGAACCATTGTCTACAAGACCCCTTACTTTAGGGAAATTTATGTTGAAGTAATTTTATCCTACAATTATATCCTTGATCATCCCATGTTAGACCATATTCTTTATTTTGACCTTCCCTAGATCATTCTTTTATGAACCATATTATTCTCACGACTCTGGATAGTGAAAGCTTTGGAACACTGCCACTCTAAACACATTTTATCCCACCCTAGACCATCTTGCTTTGGACCATATTCATTTTAGATCATCCTCCTTTGGACCATATTCATTTTGTACCATCCTCTTTTGGATCATATTCATTCTGAACCATTCTCTTTGAGAACCACATTATTTTCATGTCTTGGGTTGTTATAACTCAGACATTTTTCTCCCTTGACCAATTATGATCTTGATTATGACTCATAGGCACTATGGACATAATTGATGTCAGTTCTAAAAATTAGTTCAACTTGAATAGTATTTTATAGCTTCTTTTATAGACAAGTGAACACAAACACCTTTTTAGTTTAGGATTTTTGCCTACTGAATGGTTCTTTAGATATCTCTCATGTTGTGTATTATTTTATTATTTTGCTATTGTTTGGTAGACATCATTGCCTTAACAGGATCCTCGCTCTCATCGATTTTTAAGTATGGACCATTATAGTCGGCTTTAATTTTTATTAGAACTTCTACTCTTGGATGAACATCTCCTTGATTCTTTGGTTTCATGTTCCATTGTTTATATCCATGACCCCCATTACAGTTGGTTTAGTTGTTGTTTGAAATCTTACCTATGGACGTACATCTCCTTAGCTAGGTAGTTCTCTAGACATTTTGTAAATATTTAATTTATGTTGCTTATCCCAAAAATTCAAAAACATTAGAAAATAATAAGTAAAAACAATAAAAACATTACCTTAACACTTTTATTTATTCTGATCTCATCCCATGCTCTTTCCATTTTACAAGCAAAGATTTGAATGCTCTTGTCATTTTTTAAGTAAAGATTTTCAAATGCTCTTTCTATTTTGTAAGCTCATTTCCCATTTCCTCTGAACTATCAATCATGTTTTCTTATCATTGCTTTTATTTTATCCCATTTCTTGGGAGAACTAAATTTGGCCTAAAGTTCAAGTTGGATCTTGCATCCATAGAACTATGTAGGTAACATCCACGTGTCTTGTACATCTAGAGTTAGCTCAGTCATCCCATTCCTTTACTTCTCTTTCCCCCATTTTTCTTTTGTGTTATTTCTTTATTACTTGGGGGCAACTTTATGTCTTTGTTCTTGTTACATTATTGTAGAAAGTAACACCTCTACTACACATATGCGAATAATTGTTTTCAAATTGCACTAATATTGTGACTAATTCTTGTTTGTGTGTATTTATTTGATCTTTATTAGTTATTTGTTGTGCATTATTATCTCTTCATTTTATTTTGTTCTCTCCCTTTGTTTTTTATTCTTGGTCTTTTGTGTTCCTATTTTGTCTTGTTCTTTTATTTTTTTCCAAGTTCATCTTGATAATACACATGGATCTTCATTATTCATATCTTTCTTTCATGTTGTTTATTAACTTGTTTTTGTTTTGCTTTTTGTACATTCTTGTTCTTACATAAGTCTTGATTATTCATATCTTGATTTTAAGCTAGGTTCAGTTGTATATTTTTTTCTTTGTTTTTATTTAAATGTAAATAGTTGTAACTCTGGTATTGATAGTTTTTATCATTATCTTTAGTTATAAATATTCACATTTGAACCAGCCCAACATAATTGAAATACAATGTCATTATAAGTCTTTCATACTTATGATACATAATTTCATTTTGCTATAGCAAGCACTATGTGCTTTGGATCCAAATCTCAAAATCAATGCATCTCCAAAGATCATCTCTTAAGTACACCAATGAAACTAGGTACCAATGGCTTATCTCACATCTGACTCTATACAAGATGTGAATCTCTTGGCATACATCATAAGTCTAATTGAACAGTGGTTTATTTTTTTCTATTTTTCATCCCTCATTCCATTTTCTCCTGCTTCTAGGTGAACTACATTGGCTTGAGGTCCATTTGGACTATGTAAAAAACACTTAGATACATGGCATATCTCAAGTTATCTCAACCATCTTCATTTTTCTTTTCATCTATTTCATCACTTTGTGCATCTTTGTATACCTAGTTTTTTATGACTATTTCAGTCATTCGACCATCGCCTCTACATTTGCACTCACTCATTTTTAATCTATGCATTAGGTTATATCCTTGAGTTATGCTTTCCAATTTTTCCTATAGGGGCATAATATTTGGACCAACTATTGAATCAAATCAGCCCTACTGGGTCATAATTATTTATCAGTGATCAAGATTAATGTTAATGGAGCAAAATTGCTTTATCTACTGATCAAATATGCTCTACTAGAGCACATTATTATTTACTTTCTCTAGAGTAACTCTCCCCTTTTTCTTTTAATTCCAATCTCTACAAAATTTTTCCTATGTAATGGAAATATTTTATTATGCAACTTGTCTCAAGATTGATTAGTTCCTAAACGTGTAGCTTGCACCCTAGTTTTGGGTATGTTCAAAGTGTGTCACTTATGTTTTTAGATTGTATCCTTCCCATTCCCCCCATCCTTGGGGCACATTATATTATAATTATATTTTAATCATTGAGATTCAACACATGAAAGCATTAGCTCAATATGGATTTAATCACATCCACGGATTAATCTCACTCTCTCTCTTTTCGAGGGTCCATCCTTCTCTTTCATCCATGTATGTCCTCTCGAGGGGGAATCATGGGTCATTTCCTTCTAACTTCTTCTTGACAACTCTTTTATTTGAAACTACATTGCTTTACCTAAATGTCTCACTACACCTTCTCAAATAGGGATAAAATGTAGACATCCAATTCCTAACACCATTGTGTTGAAATTATCAATCTTACTTAACATTTGTGAAAATGCACAATTTAGACCAAAATCACTTAAATATGCTAAATGGTTTGATCTTGTCATATACAAGTGAAAATTTAGGTTAATGTATCCCTAAAAGGGGTAATGCATTTTATATGATTATTAACTTTGATCAAATCATTTCGATTCAAAATGATGAAAATGCATTTTGGTGCTCTAGATCACTCTTTTCTTATAATTAGGAAGCACATGACACATGCATGTGTTATTTTGTGTCGAAAACATCTTAAATGGGATAATGGTCTATATGCAACCAACATCACTTTCTAATTCCTCTCTAGTCAAATTATAACCTAGTAATATGGCATTTTGACCATTTTGATTAATTGTGCACCAATTTCCAAAGAATTGCACTAAAATTGATTTATGAGCTTATGTAAGAATTCCATGGAAGTTAATGAATATTTATTTATTATAAATTGATTCTTATTAACTACATCATCAAGTGACATCATTTTTGGGTGGCCTCCATAAGCCATAAATGTAATAAATATCAGGATTATGGCTTCCCATGCCTCTTTAATTCCCCTTCCTCCTAAATATTTATGAGGATATTTATGGATATTATTTACATAATTGGATTAATTCGTGGCCACACATCTTGATATTGAGATAGACAGTCATGGTTGATATTGATCAATTTAGAAAATCTATAAATAGGAGGGCCAAAACCACTTTGATTAACCTTAATTTGTGTAAACTTATAATGTAAGATTTTTTCTACAAGCCATTTGAGTATAGTTTTATAATGTTTTATTTTCAATAGGATAGCTTCATTGATAGGCATAACATTGATTTCATATCATGAGCCTATATTAGTTGGTATCCTTGAGATGGTGGAGGAGCTTGGCCTTGCACCATTGTTGAAGACTTGAGCACCAAATCAAGGGTAAAATCATGTTTTGAGCTACATTTATGTGATGGGAAGCTCTTAGGAAGTTAACTTGTGTTTGTTTTCTTTCATTTTCTCTTAATTGTCATTTGCACACCCCATTGAATAGGTTGGCCTAGATTGTTAATTCTTTATGCATTTTTTTGGTTTCATGACTAATGCTTGATTTGACCATATTTATAATCCATCTTTATAGGTATAACTGAAAAGGTAGTAACCACATGTGTGGGAGTAACTTGTAAAGGTATGTCAATCTCACCAAGAACCTTCTAAGAGTTTCCATCGAATATTTTAACTAATCTAGTAGATAAATGCAAATCATGATGAGTATAATCCAGATGTTTAAGTAATGTCATGGTGCAAACATTTTTAGTTGCATCATTATAAATCATAACACTATGTATATGCTAGTGATCAATGAATGCTCGAATAAATAAGAATGAAGATCAAAGTCATCATCTTTAATCTCAGTGTCATTGAAATTGATAAAGTTCTTTAAACCATAGGAGGTATATATCATGTATAAGTACCAATATCCCACCTAATGGGTTCCCATAATGTGATGGAGGAGGATGTGAATTATATGCCAATTGTACTTATAGTTCCTTCTTAGAATGGTCTTACAAAGTATTGTTAAATATTTAATATTTCTAGTGTTCACTAAGGTGTGAACTTGATTCCTTGAGAGGATCATCAAATGTAATATTGTGTTCATCAATAAAATATTAGATCTTATGATTCAAGGTATAACATATATTATATAATGTATTGGTCCCTGGTGATAATCATAATAAGCATTCACATCATATCCTTGGGGTATAGGACTATTCATATAAACCTCTATAGGATGAGATAGATATATAAGATGACACTCTACTAGACATGGGAGTAATGAAGTGGGAGATTCAAGTAAGTGTGTAAATGTAATATCCTATATAGGATATTAATCCACAAACATAAACTATCTAAAAATACAAACTCTCACATACACTATAATTTCCAAATCTAAAATTCTGCACTCCATTGACATACATATACTCTTATTGTAGTTGACAACACATTGCACTAACTTATATTATAGGATTAAAATTTATTACAATCATAAAATTAATTTCTTTCACAATTCACTAACACTCTCAACGGAAAGGAATGATAACAACTTCACTCACTTACAAACATGGATTAGCTTTAATAAAGCTCCAACACATAGAAACTTTGTAAACATTACCAAATGAAATATTGCATACAGCACATAAACTACTATAAAAATACAATGAATAATAATCTCTTACACACATAGATCTATTGCTACAAACATACTAAATTTGAAATACTCTTTGAAGCATAATTGTAATCTCTGAGTGAGATTACCTTGCAAAATCTTAGGGTTTCTATCCTTTGATCCTGTAACAGCATCCATAGGTTTTTATCCATGAATCTTGTATTAGAGAGCCAAGGGGTTCCATCCTTGAATTCTAGAATTTGATGCACAAGGCAATTAAGCCAAAATGGGGGTTTTGGTTGATTGATCAAAAGATGCATTTACAAAGCAAACCATCCCATACTTATAGGATTTATAAATGAGAGAAGACAAGGGATGAATTAGTGAGGAGAGAGGAAGTATAGTGAATTTCTCCAAGTGGGTGGTCCATTTTTCATGAAAGATAAATCTTAGTGTGTCTCCCACTTCTTTAGTGTGTTTCTCACTTCCTTGGTGTGTCTCCCACTCCTTTAGTGTGTCTCCCACTTCATCACATGAGTGGAGATCATTCCCATGTTCTCAAATGAGGCCAAAAGTCTTTCCACCACCCTATTTTATCTTCTTTAAATCATCCAACAAGTGCCCCACATACTTTGGCACCACATTTACCTTATTTTGACCATTCCACATGCTTAAGCAAAAGACAAGAGGAAAAATGTGCCATTGTTACTATTCCCACTAAATTCACTCAAAAAGTAACTTATTTTTTAATTCAAAGTGGGGTAAAATGTCATACTTCACTTCTGTGCTTTAAATATTCCCCTATGGGCCTTGCCACCTCACCTTCAAGCCACCTCACTAATGCATCATCACCTGCATCACTAGCCATGTCACCTTCCATTTCATTTTTGAGTCACTTGCCATATCACCATGAATAATACCCTACCATGTCACTACTGAGTCACCTACCATGTCACCATGAATAGTAACATTAAATAGTGTTTATGAATAGTACCTATGAATAGTGACTTGATGAATAGTGTCCTTATAAATAGTATTGGGGGATATTATAATCAACCAATTTTCCCTCAACATTAAATTTGATGCAAAGGGGACATGACAAATCCCCCATCCCCAAAATTTCTTGCAATCAAGTAATTGCAAAACTAAAGTATCTGATCCTAATGAAATTATAGGATCCCAGATTAATCTCAGGAAGAGTTCACCATGTTGTCATTGCACCACTCTAATTAACATTGAAATATCATTGTGTTAATTATGCACTTTCCCTTCTGGTAACCCAACTAAAAAGTTGTCCTCAACACCCAAACCAGAATTCTTGTAAAGACTAATTTCTATAACATAGAATAGTTTATGCTAAAGAATATCAGTGTAATGAAACTCAACAATTCCATTGTCTATCATGATCCTGGGTAACAAGGAAAAGAATCTGTTAAATAAGAAAACATGATTCTTAGTGTAGCTCATCATGCCTTCCCAACAAGGATAGGAGTCAATCCATGTCAAATGGATGGTACAAATGATGACAATAGTCTAAAAACTAAAATTTGAATCCAAATTTTTGCATTTGAAATCATGCATAATGTCCTTCCATAAAATAGTTCCTAGACATCCACTATGTCTATCTTGTACTATCCTTATCTTTGTTTCTATATTATAAAAACTATGAAAGTGCTTCCCCATAATAAATGAAGAATATAGATCACCTCTTTCCATATAACAAGTAGCATTAAATAAAAAGTGAATCATACCTTCAAAGTGGATATCTCCATGGGGTGGCCAACCTTGCCATAAAGTCTCCATAATTGTATCTTGATCCCCCTTATGTTTCCCTTTCCAAGCATGCTTCCCAAATGTCTCATCACAATTATCCATGTACCATTGCCTTAATATAAAATTATAAAAATCAAAGGTACATACCATGAATAATAATAGTTGAGTCTCCATCCTTGGATGAGGTTGTCTAAACCACGAGAATGAGATGTTCATCTTGGTCCTTACCAAGCCTCCTGGATCCCATATGCACCAACCAACTTGAACCTGAATTGGGAATTCCACATGTTTATCCTTTGTATGTCTCAGAATATTTTAGGGATCCTACACTTGAAAATTATCACAAAACTTATCAAACTGATCCCATGGATCCTCATGCTCCATGTCTTATAACTTGACTAAATTATAGTCATCTCTCATCACCCAAACATGTGCATGCTAAGAAAATTGCAAAGATAACATGAGTAGAAACCATGAATATATATTTTTTTGTATACATGTAGTTGTCATCTTGATGCCAATTTCCCTTTGCTAAAAATTTATGGGTTGATATGCCTTCCATACCCTCAACCTTGTGAAAACCATGGCTATCCCATAAGCCACTTCTTTTCATATTCCAACCTTACAATACCAAGTTGTGTATATAGACATTCCTCCATACCCAAACTAATTTCTTTCATGGATCCCATACTAGATTTGAGAACTTAAAATCAAAATTGAGAACTTTTAGTAAATTCATAAAATTACCTAGATCCCATACTCTTATTTATAGACCATCTTGAACCAAAATATAAGGATCCTTATATCCCTTATTGCACAAGGTGTCTTTCATCCTCCATGTAGTCCTACAGTGTTTCTTAAGATAACAAATCTGAAATGGCCTATTAGAAAACAACAAATCTAAAAGATGGTTTACCTTCTCATACTTTGGGCTGTAGTCAAAAGATTTCCCTCTCACAACTTTTTTTAAACTATTGAAATTATGCCCACTCCATAATTTTGGGAGATTGATGTTTATGACAAACCACACATTATCAAAATTACCATAGCATATCTTCTACTCTTTGTGTGCACTTAAATGCACAACCTCAACATGATACATTTACCCATTACCATAGCATATATGTCCTAGATTGCATGGATCTTTTCAAGATAAACATATATTATTCATCCTTAACTCATTCCTAGGTTCATCCACCTTCTTGTGTTCATCTGTAGATACATCTTTCTATGTTGGAGTAGACATAGACTTCTTCTGAAATATCTTTTTAGACTCATTCCAATGCAAAATATTTGAAGGGATAAGAGTCTCTATTTTCTGCAACCAATCTCTATATTCATTAGATCCATTCAAAATAGGGAAAGGTGTCTTACCCCACTTATGATCTAGATCTTTTTACTTTTGTTGAATTATGGCCTTTTTCCTTTTGGCTTCTTGGTTTCTCTTCAAAGACATGTACTATGATATCGACATGATGTCATGAAGTGTAGTCATAAAAAATTTATACACCTCATGAACTTCTTCTGGAAACACTTCTTCCCTCTATATGAATTTGGGCTTCCTAGGTCGATTGAGGAAATCCATTGCATCCAAACTTCAAACACATATAATCTATAAAAATATTAATTATTCTATGCAACAGGCTGGTAATATCAAGGCTCTGATACCACTGTAATATCCCAAATAGGATATTAATCCACAAACATAAACAATATAAAAATACAAACTCTCACATACACTATAATTTCCAAATCTGAAATTCTACACTCCATTGACATACATATACTCTTATTGTAGTTTTAAACACATTACACTAACTTGTATCATAGGATTAAAAGTTATTATAAACATAAAATGAATTAATTTCACAATTCACTAACACTCTTAATAGAAAGGAATGATAACAACTTCACTCAGTTATAAACAAGGATTAGCTTCAATAAAGCTCTAACATATAGAAACTTTTTAAACATTACCAAATGAAATGTTGCATACAACACATAAACTCTAGCACAATCCAATGAATAAGAATCTCTTACATGCATAGAGCTATTGCTACAAACATACTAAATCTGAAATACTCTTTGAATCACAATTGCAATCTCTGAGTGAGATTACCTTACAAAATCATAGGGTTTTTATCCTTTGATCTTGTAGTAGCATCTATAGGTTTTCATCCATGAATCCTATATTAGAGAGCCAAGGGTTTCGTCCTTGAATTTTAGAATTTGATGCACAAGGAAACAAGGTAATTAAGCCAAATGGGGGGGTTTTGGTTGATTGATCAAAAGATGCATTTACAAATCAAACCATCCCATACTTATAGGATTTATAAATGAGTGAACACAAGGGATGAATTAGTGAGGAGAGAGGAAGTATGGAAAGTTTCTCTAAGTGGGTGGTCCATTTGTCAAAAGACAAATCTTAATTTGTCTCCCACTTCTTTAGTGTGTTTTTGTTTCAACAATTTTGGGAATATTGGAGTATTATTCCTAATTTAGTTAAGGGTTTGAGTATTAAAATTAGTAAATAAATATGCAATAATTAATCTATTGATTTATGTAAATTAGATTACAATTTTATCCTTTTTAAAAATATTAATAAGAGATGGAAAAGAAGACTTAGCTAGAAACTAACTGATATAACTGAGACAAGATCTGATATTCATTGTATAAGACTTTGACATTGTCATAAATTGAGATCTAACCTTTGTTTTATGATTAGATAGGAGCACCAAAAGTGGATAGGAGTGGCACCAATGCTGTAGTCCACGTCTGTTATTGTTGTCTTGAGGATTTGAGCTTTTTGGGTTTTTTTCACTATGTTTGTGTGACCCTGTCTATGAAGTTTTGATAGTTAAAAGTCTATAGAACTCCCTATAGAACATATTTTCTCTTCAAACCCTATATTCTATTATGTTTTGACCAATTTTGAGAAAGAGGGGGGGTTAGTGTGTGTAAGATTCACTAGACGTGTATCCACACCCCTTGTGTCAGCACATTGCCTACATACCAGTACTCTAAAGAGGGATCAAGCCATATGTAGTTCTCCCACTTGATGTGTTTTTTGAAATAGTGTGTATGAAGATATAAAATGATAAACTAGATGTGTTTGAGGTAGCTAGGGACTAGTGTAAGGATTTGAATAAGCTTGTAAGTGTATTGGTTGGTTGTATGCAAAAAATAGGGAAGATTGCTTGAGTAGTCTTGCTTATACTCTTGCTTGCTTAGTGATAATTTCTAACCCTTTCCAAATGATATTTGAATGGGATTTTATAGGGATCTATTGGTCATCAGTTGAATGTGCTCATATTAGGCTGATAAGGAAAAGGATGGGGAACTAGAAGGAACTGTCTATTGGGGATGGAATTGCACCTACATAAGAGCACCAAAAGTGGATAGGAGTGGCACCAGTGTTATATTCCTAGTGTAATGTTATTTTCCTGAGTTCATAGGGCTTGGGGGATGGATTAGTCTTGGAAAGAGCAATCTAGATGAGTTAGGACTAAGTCTAGAAGGCTACATATGATTAGGAATCAATGAAAAGATTCCTATGAGGGTCATGAAAGCAAGTAGGAGGGACCTATGGATTGGGTGTCATTATCCACACTCAAATTACCAATTTTCACATTCTATATGGTTGTATTTTCCCCCCTTTATTCTAGTGGTGTATCAAAGTGAAATAATAGGATAAAGGAAAAATAGAAAGTGTACTTGAACTTATCTACAAGGGTGAAGCTCATGAAGCTATGCAATGTTGGGTGTGCATAGAGAGAGCATGTTGTCAAGTGAAAATCTATAAGAGAAAATAGAGATTAAATTAGTTCTTACTAGATACATTATATCTAAAATAAGAACATATAAAAGTTAGGTAAAAGAGATAGGAAGAGAAAGGAATGAATACACCTCACCAGATACATAATCCAATATAAAACCTATTATGATGTTGATAAATGTTGGGTGATGTTGAGTGATGTTGGATGTATGTTGAACCAAGAGTAATATCATCAATAGAGTTGAGTGCTCAATTCCCCAGAAGTGACTCAAGAATGCAAAGGCTATCCCTTTAGCTCCATCATCACACATTAAGTGAATCAAGGTAGTCATATGTGTATTGATTGATGTTTGGATTGTGTGTCTAATCCCTCTAGATAGGTGGCTTAAGAATACAAAGGCTAGCTAGTCCTTTGGCTCCATCGTTGCCCCATGAAGTGAAGCTATGAACTAATACTAGTATGAAATGTCTATCATATGAGATGGCTCCTGAAGCTCATGAATGCTCTATAATATGACAATGATGGCATGGATAGCTAAATATATACTAGAAACTAGGCCACTTTTGGCCACTTCAAAATATGGAGATTAGGCTTGTATGAAATCCATTCTAAGACTGGTGTACTAGACTTATATGAAAGCCATTCTGAAATGTGGAAGTTAAGCTTGTATGAAAGTCAAATCCAAAATGATGCCAACCACTTATAGATAGAATAAGATATGCAACTATTGAGAATGCCTAGGTAATACTAAACTCAAAAAGAAAAGAAAATAAATGTGTCGTGCACATTGCCTCCAATTACTGGTGTCTAAAATATAGATTTTGATCTAGAAGTTATACCAATTGTCGTATCTAAAACTAGAAGTGAGATCCATCATGCTACACATGACACCCCCTATATTTAGATTCTCTAAGTTAAAGTGTATTTAAAACAATTGATTTTGAATTGGTCTAACTGTGCAAACCTATCGTTGAACCTACTTTTTTACCTAATTCTAGAAAGTCTAGTTTTTCTACTATTTGGATAGGACTACCAAAAGTGAACACTAGTGGCACTAGCGCTATAGTCTAATCTGATGATTGTTTTGATATTTTCACTATCTATCTAGTCTATTCTGATTGGTTTGTTGTCTAGTTATTGTTCTACGTGTGATAAAAATTTCTTTTTTAACTGAGGAGCTCTGATCTTGATGATAAAACCCCTATTTATTTCCCCCTCTTCTGAGGGTAAGAATGAAGACCCTACAATGACTATCCTTAGAAGAAAGAGCCTTGAAAGTGTTTATGTGGCAAAGATACATGATATAGCAATGATAATTGACAAGATATTTCAAGATATATCATGGTTTATATTGAGATATTGTTAGATCAATGGAGGTATGCATAGATAGATATAGCAATGTAATAGCATATACAAAGTACTAAACTAGAATTAGAAGTCTGGTTAGTTATTAGATGTTAAGGAGAGATGGAGTATGATGTCCATCATAACATTTAAGAAAGCAAGATAATGCATGATGTGGATCATGGCATTGTAAACAATGAGAAGAAAACAAACAATCAAATGTACAAATTAATAAGCAAGAATCATATAAAAGTGGCCAAGGGGCCAAGCAAATAAGGGACATGGGCACATGTCACTCAAACTAGAAAGCAATCATATAAGGCATGTTCAAATGTTACATAAACATATAATTGAAACAAGCAAGGTTGGCATGAAAGCCACAATCACATAAAAGAGTACAGACAAAGGACATTGGTAAATGTTTTAAGGCACACACATGAACAGAAGTAAAGGACATTGGCAAATGTCTTAAGGCACATACAAGAGACAAAATTGGAACTAAGAAATGCAATCACATCTAGCTATGCTAAGCAAGAAAATAAATCATTTGATAACTAGAAGTACAATCATATCTAACTAATCAAATCAAGAAGTGAATGTATGCAAAACTTGTTTAGTATAAGACTAGGTATATGCTAAGAAATACATAAGTGATATATACTAGTGAGTTGTCGATATAGTAATCTGTGTAAACTAGGAAATAATGTACATAAACATGATAACTAGAGTGTGTGGTGTATTAATGACATATCTTGGATGCTATAGTCATGTAGAAGATGCCCCCAGAGGGTATGTATATCGATGTGTGTCTCAAATGTAAAAGTAGGATTCCCCCTCAATGGGTGGAGTGAAGCAATCAAGGATCTAGAAGTCACTGCACACACTCAAAGAAGATCAAGTGAAGCATGGTAATGTAGACAAATTGACAAACAATAGCATAAAATAGCAAATGTAAGTCTAGCATTGTAGTAAAAATGTAAAGCATGGATAATGCATACAATCGAAATGTTTTTGATGTTTTTTCTCCATGTTTTTTTATTTTGAAAGTTTGTATTATTTTTGGTATTTTTGATATAAGATATGTACAATCAATAATGAGGAGACTATGTACAAGTAAGCAAAAATAAACTATGTACAAGTAATTTTGAATAATTATGTACAATACAATGTGTGAAATAAATTGCTAGACATGGAACCTAGGTAGATGCATAATATTCATTGGATTTTTGTGTTTCTTTCCTTCAAATGAGGATAGATGATACACTTTAGGGCTAAGGTTTTTGGTAATAATGTATGGACCTAGCCAATTTAGTTTGAAATTTCCTTTGATTTCTATTTTGGCATTGACATTGCAAAGATTTTTTTTGATAACAAGATCATTAACTTTGAATTCTCCTATGTGAAATCATTCGTTGCAGGATCATTTTATACATTACTAGTAAATTCTGATTTGTTTTGTTTCTTGAATGTGTGTATGGTATAACTACTCAAACTAGTGTAGACACTTTTCACAATACTAGTCATCGGTGATAGTATCATGAAAAGATAAAACTACTTCTATGCTAAAAACAAGTGAATAAGGAGTGGCTCTTATGGGTGTGTTGATACTTGTGTGATAGGCTCATAATGCAAAGACTAGTTGATTGTGCCAATCATTTCCAAATTTGGTCACTATTTTTCTTAAAATGTTGTTGATAGTTTTATTGGTGCTTCTGTTTGACCATTTCTTTGTGGGTAATATGGAGTGGAGAATGTGTTTTTAATTTTATATTTTGTGAAAAAAATCTTGATAGTTTTATTTTTGAATGATGTTTCATTATCAAAAATGATGGTTGTGGGCAAGTCGAAGTGTGAAATAATGTGAGTCATGAGAAAGCTATAAATGTCCTCACCTGTAGTAGATTGAAGTGGAATGGCTTCTACCCGTTTGGTAAAGTATTTTGTGGATATGATTATGAACTTATTTCCATTGGTAGATTCAAGGTTAATTTTTCCAATAAGATCAAATCCCTATAACATGAATGGCTATAGAGAGATAATAGGTTATAATTGTTGTGATGGTGCATGTTATAAGTTATTGTATCATTGACATTTATTGCATAGTTTTGCATATTGTAAACATTCATCTTCCATGGTGGACAAATAGTACCCATATCAAAGCAATTTGTGTGACACATCTTTTCCATTGAAGTGACCACCACACTCACTATCGTGTATTTGTATAAGAGTAATTTTGCCTTCTGTTGAAGTTAAACATCAAAGTAATTATCTGTTAAAGGATCATTTAAAAAGTTCTCTACCAATGATTACATAACGGAGTGCTTATTTGTGTAAATTTAATTTATCATTTCATGAAAAAGTGTCTAGTGTAATATATTTGTTTATAAAGTTATATATATCAAAGAACCATTCTAGAGTTATAGAACTACATGTAGTGGCTAAAACAGATAGTGCAATCAAATTTACATTGGATATTTATGGTGATTGTAATCATTTAATTATGAAAATAGCCTAATCATCATTAATATTGATTGAAATAAAATATATAGCACTTTCCATTGCATTTGCATGTTGGTTGTCTTTTCTTGGTATACTTTCTATAGAAAAGTAGTCGACCTATGATGATAAAAATTATACCATGTTTCGGTATGGGATAAGATGTTCTTCTTTTGTTTGATAGACACAATTGACTTGGTTGACCACAAGTCAAGAATCACCAAAGACTTGAATAGATCAAATTTGGAGGGATTATGTGGAAAATAAACCTAAGATAAGTGCTTCATATTCTATGGTTTTATTGGGGTAGGAGAAACTTAATCGATATACAATAGAAACTGTGTGACCATAAGGATCAACGAATACAATACCTACCCCTACACTGGATGTGTATCGAGAACCATCAAAGAACATGGTCCAAGTATTGAAATGAGTAGAATAGGTAGTTCAATCATCTCTAAATGTGTTAATAATAGGATTAGTTTCTAGGAGTGATATGGTTGCCAAAAGGTTTGCAATGACTTGGCCCTTTATTCATTTTTTGAGAACTATTTTTAAGTCAAATTTTGTAAATAACATGACCCATTTTTCAATGCAACTAGAGAGATGTGGTTTTTCCATGAGAAACTTCAAAGGATCTAATTTTGTGATAACCTGAGTCTCATTATTTACCATGTAGTGTCAAAACTTTTGTGTAGAAAAAACCAATACTAGACATAATTTTTCTATTGTGGAGTAATTTTTTTCATAATCAACTAATGTGCAACTGACATAATAAACTACTCATTCAGTGTGTTGATCATCATGTTGTGCAAAGAGTGCCCCTAATGTATGGTATGTTGCTAAGATATATAGGAGGAAAGGCCTATCAGGGATATGTGGTACTAAGACAGGTGGTTTAAAAAGATATTGCTTCATTGTATCAAAGCTTTCTTGAGAGGCTTGGTCCCAAAAAAACTTTGTATCTTTCTTTAATAATCAAGTGAATAACTGAGTTTTATCAGTAAGTTGAGCTATAAAATGGTAGATTGTTTGGATCTTACCCTGTAGGGATCAAAGTTGTTTTAATTACATAACAAGTGACATGTTGATGATTGCTTTGACTTTTTTAGGGTCAACCTCTATGCCACACTAAAAAATAAAGAAACCTAAGAGTTTGTCTAATGTAACTTTAAACACACATTTCTTTGGGTTTAATCAAACATTTCATTTTCTGAGTCTTTGAAAAATATTTCATAAATCAATAACTTAATGTTTCCATTATTTGGATTTAGCTAATATATCATCAACATAATCCTTGATAGTATGGTGAATCAAATTGTGAAATATGTGTCATGGTACACTGGTATATGGCTCTGACATTTTTTAATCCAAAAGGCATGACAATGTAACAAAATGTACCCTAAGGTGTTATAAAAGATGTTTTCTCTTGATATTCTTTAGCAATTTTTATTTGGTTGTATCCTGCAAAGCCATCCATAAATGATAACATTTCATATCCATCTGTGAAATTGATGATCATGTCAATGTTAGGTAACAAAAAATCAACTTTTGGGCATGCTTTATTTAAATATTAGGAATCATAACAACACCAAATTTGTCCATTGGGTTTGACCAAGGGGACTATATTGGAAACCCATTTAGGGTATGCTATTGGTCAAATGAATCTGACATTTAAGAGGCACTGAGTCTCATATTTGACTAAGAGATCCACCTTCGGGTGCATTTTGTAATTTTTTTATTTAACTAGTTTAGCATTTAAGTATAGAGGGATCCAATGAACTACTATGGATGTATCAATACCTAGCATATCTAAGTAAGACCAAGTAAAGAGTTTTGTAAAATATGTTAAATTTTGATGAATATTTATATCCTCTTATTTTCATAGGGTATCAGTTAATAAGACAATGAGGAGATCTTGATCAGTTCCAAAATTGAAATTAACTATTTCCTAATTAAGCAACATAGAATGATCGAGTGTATATGGGGTTATAGGAATAGTATCATCTGAATCAACTAGTATGTCTTGGGAAGAATCTAGATTCTCTTTGAAGTATGCATGGGCACTTGTGTGATAGGGAAATCTATTTTTATGGTAGCAAGATGGGAGGTCCTCATATGCTCAAAAAAATTATAAGAGGGATTCATCATTATAGAATTCATCTAATGTGTACATATCTAGTAAAATTATATCATCAATAAGATCAAGATAGATCAATGATAATGTTGAAGTATAATTAATGGTGTGGTCTACTAATGTAATGGGTGGACAAAACTTTATATGCTTTGAAGCTACAAAAGAAGGTTTATCATGAAGAAGGGTAAGCTGATATCCTAGTCCTTACCTTCCATGTTGTGTTGATGCCTCGACAGGGTTGACGATTCCTTGTTCATGCTTTCCAAGACCTTTACCATGGTATCCCATCTTATTAAGACATTTAAGAGCAAAAGGGGAAGTAAACTAGTGATTTGGTGTTGGTGTTATTACAGAAGTTGGATTTTTTTTATGTGTTGCATGGTCCAAGAGTGCATTGTAAGTAGTGGGTTGTGTAGGTATATTACCAAGATTAAAGAGTGGAATATAATTCTATGAAGATTCGATAATTTGGAAATATTTAAAAGGTTCATTGTCTATTGGGAATGTGTAGATGTAGACTTTGTGACTAAATTTTAAACAAGCATGAAGTAAGATGAGGGAGGGGAGATCCCAAGTACAAGACTTCTCCACCTATGGATGTGCCAAATGCTCATACGGGGAAGTGCACTCATTGCTCTGAGAAAGCCATATAGATTCGATTCCCATTCTTTGGGGTGCCATATAGATAGATGGGGGTGCAGACACACCTATGCGGATTGTGGGTGACGGTTATGGGATTGGCGGGGAAGTGAACAGTACCCGACGATGGGGATGAATGTAGACCCATCGAACAGGGATAATCATTCTAGTCTCGGGGAGACTATACTCATTGGGAATGAAGGTCTACATTGTAGACAACACCAGCCAGTCACAGGAGGTGAAGCGCAATAGAGAGAAAACACTACTCCGCTATGTAAAAGGGACTACATACACATCATGAATCCAAGGTCGACCAAGTAATAAATTATAATTGAGGTCATTTGGCATGACTTGGAAAGTAGTTGGTAATGTATTAGGCCCTAAGGTAAGATTGAGTGTTATTTGATCCATGACTTTCCATGGGATGTTATCAAACCCTCTGATGTTCATGTTAGAATGGTCTAAGTCTTGAGGTTGCATATTAAGATGTTTAAGAAAAGAAATGTTGCAAATGTTGAGTCCTAAACCATTATCAACTAACACTCTTTTTACCCCCACATCATTAATTCTTAATTGAATGTACAGAGATAAATGTTGTTCAATGATGTGTCATGGGGGTAAATCCTCTTTCTTAAAGGAAATATACTCTTCAGTCCATTGCATTATGTTAAGGATAGAAGCAACATAAGTTGGTTTGGTAGAAATAGGAATTCTAATATTGCAAAGGGATACATATAATACATATTTGTAAACATCTAATCATTGAAGGAGTTTGAGAACTAAAACTATATCAAAAGGGGTGCTAACCTAAGTTATAAATCTATAGCCATGGGTGTAATCAACCTGATTATCTTCATAAACTTGGGTGATAACATGTACCACATGATCTATTATAAAAATAGTAATAAGAGATAAAAAAGAAGACTTAGTTGGAAATTGACTGATACGATGGAGATAGGGTCTGATATTCACTATGCAGGATTGAGACACTATCACAACTGAGATTTGACCTTCATTTTATGATTAGATAAGAGCACCAAAAGTGGACAAGAGTGGCATCAGTTCTATAGTCCACCTTTACTACTATTATCCTGAGGATCTAAGATTTTTTGGTTTTATTCACTATGTTTGTGTGATCATGTTTGTGAATTTTTGGTAGCTGAAAGTCTATAGAGATCTCTATAGAGTAGATTTTTATTCAAACCCTATTGTTCATTGAGCTTTGACTGATTTTAAGAAAGAGGGGGGATTAGTGTGTATAAGATTCACTAGACATGTATCCACACCCCTTGTGTGGGCACATTGCCTACATACCAATACTCTGAAGAGGGATCAAACCATATTTAGTTCTCCCACTTGATGTGCTGTATGCAATAGTGTGTATGAAGATGCAAAATGCTAAATTAGATGTGCTTGAGTTGGCTAAGGACTAGTGTAAGGATTTGAATAATCTTGTAAGTGTATTGGTTGGTTGTATGCAGAGAATGGAAAGGATTACTCGAGTAGTCTTGCTTGTATTCTTGCTTACTTAGTGATAATTTCCAACCTTTTCCAAATGATCTTTGAATGGGATTTTATAGGGATCTATTGGTCATGGGTTAAATGTGCTCGTGTTAGGCCGATAAGTAAAAAGATGGGGAATCAAAAGGAACTAACTATTAAAGCCAAAATTGCACTTGGATAGGACGTCAAAAGCATATAGGAGTGGAACCAGTGTTGTAGTCCAAGTGTGGCACTATTTCTCAAGCTGATGAGACTTGGGGGGATGGATTTATCATGGAAAGAGTTGTTTGGTTGAGTTGGGATTAGGTTTAGACAGGCTACAAATGATTAGAAATCAGTGAAACTATACTTATAAGGATCATTAAATAAAGCATGAGGGACCTACAGGTTGGTTGTTATTAGCCACACTCAAGTTACAAATTTTCATATTTTATATGACTATATTTGTCCCCCCTTTATTCTAGTGATGCAACAAAGCAAAATACTAGGATAAAGGAAAAATAGAAAGCATACCTAAAAATACTTGCAAAGGTGAAACTCATGAAGTTATATGATGTTGGGTGTGCATAGAGATATCATGTTCTGAAGTGAAAATCTACAAGAGAAAATAAAGAGTAGATCATTTCTTACTAGATACGCTATATCTAAAATAAGAATGTACAAAAGCTAGGTAAGAGAGAGGAAGAGAAAGGAATGAATACAGCTCAATGGGTACGTGATCTAATACAAAACCTATTGTGTTGTTAAGTAATATTGGGTGATTTTGAGTGATGTTGAATGTATGTTGAACCAAGAGTAATATCGTGAATGGATATGAGTGCTCAATTCCCTAGAAGTGGCTAAAGAATGCAAAATCTAGACTTTTGGCTTTATCATCATCCACTAAGTGAAGCTAGGTGGTCAGACGTGTGTTGACCAATCTTTAGACTGTGTGTCCAATCCCTCTAGATAGGTGTCTCAAGAATACAAAGGCTAGATATTCCTTTGCTTCCATCATTACCCCATGAAGTAAATCTATGAACTGATACTAGTATGAAATGTGTGTTGTATGAGATGGCTCTTGAAGCCCATGAATGTACTATGATCAGATAATATTGGCATGGATAGTTAAATGTATGCTAAAAACTAGACCACTCTTAGCCACTTTGAAAGATGTAGATTAGGCTTGTATGAAATTCACTCTGAAACTGATGCACAAGGCTTATATGAAAGCCACTCTGAAATGTGGAAGATAGGCTTGTATGTGTAGAGAGGATTACAAAGAGAGTTAGTCAAGCATTAGTCAAGAAATCATGAAAGATGCATTAAAGACATAACAAAACTTAGCCTATCTATTCATCTTGGAATTACAAAATATAGAAAGAAACACTTGAAATAAATCAAAATCAATTACCTTCCCAAATGGATTCACCATACAAATGTGGCTCAAAAGCATGTTCTCCCTTGATCAAGAGTTTTTGTCTTCATCAACAATGGTGGTAACTCCTCCAATGCCTCAAGAATTTTTTGCATAACCTAGGCTCAAAGTAGATGAAATCTCTAATCTAGCCTATCAAATTAATCTTGCTAATGAAAAACAATGATCAAAACAAAGGATCGTGGAGACAATTTAGCATTATAACTATGTACAAATCAAGCTTAAAAATGATGTTCATGGCCTCTCTATTTATAGATTTTTGAGATTGATCAGGATCAACCAAGATCATCCATCTCAAGATCTAGGTGTGTGGGCATGAATTAATCTAATTATATAATTAAATCCATAAATATCCCCCATAAATATTTGGGATAGAGAGGCATTTAAGAGGCGTGGAAAGTCTTAATGAGGCATGGGAGACCCATAATCCTGATATTTTATGTATTTATGGCCTAGGGATGCCATTTCAAGAAATGATATCATTAGGTGATGCAGTTAATATAAATCAATTTCCAAAAATAAATATTCAAAAACTCTCATGTAAAATCCACTTAATTTCTTGATTTGGATTAATTAGCCTTAAACAAGGTTAATCAACATTTTTCTAATTATTTAGAAATTGACCCTCAATTAATCAAAATGGTCATAAAGTCATATTACTAGGTTGTAATTTGACTAGAGAAGAATTGGAAGGCAATGTTATATGTATATAGACCATGTTCCCATTTAGGTTATTATTGACATAAAATAACAAAGGTACGTGATGTGTACTAATGAATTAGAAGAAAAGAGTAATTTAGAGTACAAAAAGGAAAAATTATCATTTTGACTTAAAATGAATTGATCAAAGTTAGTAATCAATAAAATGCATTGCCCTATTTAGGGATACATTAGCCTAAATCAGCACTTGTAAATGATAAGCTCGAACCATTTAGTGCATTTTATGGATTTTGACCTAAAATGTGTATTTGAGTGCAATTTGAGTAGGATTGACAATTTCAACACAAATGGTGTTAGGAATTAGATATCTATAATATGAAATCCAACTCCAAAATAATTCCAACCACCTAAATATGGAAGAAGGTATGCTACTGCTGAGAATGCTTGGGTAATATTAAACTCAGAAAAAAAATAAATGTGTCACACACATTACCCCAATCATTAGTGTTTGAAACATGGATTCTAATCTGAAAGTTATACCAACTACCATATCTAAAACTAGAAGTGAGAGCCATCATGTCATGCATGATTCCCCCTGTATCTAGATTCTCTGAGTAAAAGTGTACTAAAAACTATTGATTTTGAACTAGTTTGACTGTGCAAAGCTATAGTTGAACCTACTTTTTTGCTTGATTCTAGAAAGTCTAGTTTTTCTACTATTTGGATAGGAGCATCGAAAGTGGACACTAGTGGCGTTGACATTGTAATCTAATCTTAGCATTATTATTTTGGGCTAAATCTGGTAATTGTTTTGACATTTTCATTATCTATCTGGTTTGTTCTACCTAGTTTGATTTTTGGTTGTTATTCTAGGTGTTCTAAAAACCACTTTTTTGACTGTTAGGAGCTTTGATCTCTATGACAAAACCCTTGTTTGTTGCCCCCTCTTTTTTGGGTAGGAATGAAGACCCTGTAATGATGGCCCTTAGAAGAAAGATCCTTATAATTGTGTTATACTACAAAGCTAGATGATATAGAAATGATAATTGACAAGATATCTCAAGATATAGCATAGTTTGTAATGAAAGATTGTTAGATCAATAGGGGTATGCCTAGATGGATATAACAATGTAATAGCATGTGTAATGTAATGAACTAGAACTAAAGGTCTAGTTAGTTTTTAGTTGGAGGGATGGATCATGATGTCCATCATGACATTTAAGAAAGCAAGATAATGCATGATGTGGATCATGGCATTGTAAATAATGAGAAGCAAACAATCAATCAAGTATTAAAAGCAAAAAGCAAGAAGCATATAAAAATGGCCAAGGGGCCAAGAAAATAAGGGGCATGGGCACATGTCACTCAAACTAGAAAGTAAGTATATAATGCATGTTCAAATGCCACACACACATATAATTGAAACAAACAAGGTTGATGTGAAAGCCATAATCACATATAAGAGTACAAATAAATGACATTGGAAAATGTCCTAAGACACACACATTAGTAGAAGTAAAGGACATTGTCAAATGTCCTAAGACACATACAAGAGATAAAATTAGAATTGAGAACTGTAATCACATCTACCTATGCTAAGTAAGAAAAGAATGCATGTGATAATTAGAAGTACAATCATATCTAACTAATCAAATCAAGAAGTGAATGTATGCAAAACATGTAGTATAAGACTAGGTATATGCTAAGAAATACACAAGTGATATATACTAGAGAATGTCGATAGAGTAATCTGTGTAATCTAGCATGTGTGGTGTAGGAATGACATAACTTGGATGGTGTAGTCATGTAGAAGATGCTCTCAATGGGTATGTATATCGATGTGTGTCTTGAATGTAGAAGTAGGATGCCCCCTCAAAGGGTTGAGTGAAGCAATCAAGGATATAGAAGTCACTACACACACTCAAATAAGATTAAGTGAAGCATGGTAATGTAGATAAATTGATAAACAATAGCATAGAACAACAAATGTAAGTCTAGCATTGTAGTAGAAATGTAAAGCATGGATAATGCATACAATCAAAATGTTTTTGATATTTTTTGAATTATTTGAATGTTTTTAGAATTTTGATATATTTGAATGTTTTTATATTTTTGATATAACATATGTATAATCAATCAAAAGAAATTATGTACAGGTAAAACTAAGAAGAGATGATACTAACCAATCAGTTTCATGGGAGACTCCTTATCATGGTGTCTTGTATCAAGGAGAGGAATTGTGCGTGATCATGAAGCATGATGGAAGGGCTGAGATGGTGGCTCTGAATGTTGTGTATGTTATAAATGCTTTGAAATCTCTGAATTCAAAACTAATTATGGGGTCCTCCTATAATTTTAAGAAGTAGATGCAACTGTAGGGATCTTAGGTACCCATCTGGTAGTAAAAGAAGCTCTCTAAACATGTGCTCTGTGAGTAGATACATGAGATCTCAATGATATTACCCTGGGTGTGAACATTGTAGCTAACAGTTGTCTAGAATCCTAAAGTTGTGGAGTTGTATGAACTCTCTATACTAGTGATGGATGCCTCAACTATGTCTAGATTAGAACTGGGGGAGGAACTGTAACTAGTGGATAAATTGGAACTGAAGACTAAACTAAAATTGGTGATTACAAATTAGAAGATGGCTCTAAAGTGGGGAGTGATAACTCATATAGAACTCCACCAACTATAATAACCTGATTAATGTGAATCAATTTCATGCATCTATGAACTATAGAAGGTATCACTTAAATTTTTTGAATCCATGATCAACCAAGTAACATATCAAAAACTCTTGCACTAGGAATAATTGTGAATGATGTGGTTGTGTGTTGGACCAACCTATAGAGGAAGTATAATCTCACCTAATGAAATATGTATGTGCCCACTGAATATGTTGATAAATATGTCTGTTGGGGTAATATCCCACTTTGAATATCTTAAATGTTGCAAAAATGTCATAATGCACATGTTCACACTAGATCTATTATATATGAGTACACTATGAATATAATGATTATGAATGTAAGCTTTGATAAAGAGTGCATGATAATCTGAATCATCCTTGACAATCTCCTGCTCTGAGAAGGAGATCAAAGGTCTAGAAAGGACTCTAGAATTATATACACCAATCATGTTATTCAAAGGATGTATCTCAACTGAAGGTGCCTTGTATGTAGCTAGTGGTGGATGTGTATGATATGCATGGCGAACCCCTAATGTGTCCCCTATATGTTATTTAGAATGTTATGTAAAGGTATCTGAGAAGATTTTCAAAGCTTTATCATGTGTTTGCTTTGTCTGAGGAGGCTCAACTGAAGTGCCAAAATCAATATAATTTCCATTTATCAAATCATGTCTCTTGTGTCTCAAACTGATGCATCTATTTGTTGTATGGCTTGATGCCCTATGAAATTCAAAAAATGCCTATTTATCATATCCCTGTGGAAGAGGCTTTGTTGGGTCAGCTTCCCAAATAGGAGGGAGAGATATGATGTTATACTCCAATAGTTGTAAAACTCTGGCTAGAGAAACTAATAGATTGGTAAAGGTTCATCGAGGAGATGTTGATAAAACCACATGTTAAGGGGGCTCAGAAGCTACATTAATTATCGATTGATTCTGACTTTTACTATCGTTGACCTTGAATTTGTATGGGACTTTATTGTTACTCTTTCTATTATTTTTATGATACTTGTGTACTTGAGTTTGCCCACTAAAATTAGTTTGACTTCTTTTTCTTTTAGCATGTGACATAATTCAGTGTAGGAAGAGAATATTTTGAACATAATTGATTCATGCAAAGCTAGAAAAAGACTCTGTTTGAAGAGATCTTGTAACTCTTGATCAGCCATGGGGCTAGTCATCTTTGCTAAAATAATCTTATATCAAAGTACATAATCTATGAAATGCTTATTTGACCTTTGTTTTTGTTGTGCAACTTGGGCAAATGAAATATTTTCACCAATGTTAATGCTGAAATGAGCTAGGAACATGTCGGCTAAAGGATTGAATGCATTGACCAACTGATTTAGTAGATTGTAAAACCATTGTAAAGCATACTATTTTAGGTTTTTTGGAAATAGTTTGGTAAGTAGCCAATCATTTGGTACATAGTCCAAGCATGCTGCATGAAAAGTTCTCAAATGTGTCTCTAAATCACCCTTGCCATCATATCGAGTAAGCTTGGGTTGAACAAAACCTTATGGTAAGGGTGTAGAAGTAATGTGATGTGTCAATGGTGTATGTAATAGAGCAAAAAAATCCAAAGCTTGCATAGGTCTAAAGTCAACTTTCTCAAGATGTATCACCTTGGATTGAAGAGATCTTATCTCTTGCACAAGGGATGCCACATCAAGAGACAAATATGTATTAGTTGTAGCTGGTGGCATAAAGGTAAGATGGGTTACTATAGGGGGTTGTTGAGACATAGTTGCCCCCATAGTTTCATTTACAACTGGTTGCTCTATAGGAATGGAAGATTTAACTTGCTTAGCCTTTTTTATTTCTATGATAGAGTGTCAAATAAGAGTATGATCTCAAAGCTGGTCCCTAAGTCTTTCTCAAAAAAATTGTAGGATTAAATCTTTGTTGAGGATAACTTAATTGTCAATAATAGGTGGAAGTGTATCATGAATCTGATGTGGTGGGTTATGAACATCAGAGTTTGTATCACCATTCTTAAGCTCATATTGCTCATTGTAAAAATTATCTTCATTGAAATTAGTGTAATCAGGATGTGTAGAATCCATAACAGGAACTTGAACTGGTTGTTTATCCATAGTATATGGTCAAGTTAAAGGAATCTTAGTGAATTCAGGAGGGTTTCCACTAAGTCTTGCACTTCATCTCAAAGGAAGAGATGTAAAGAGCTTAAGTGGCATAAGGAAAACAACTTGGATAATAGTAAAAAAGATGAAACAGATATAATCTAAACAAGGAACTAAAATATGCATAAAAAAGATACGAAACTCTCACACATGTAAGGTCATATCTCAAGAAGCAATGGGACCTAGTATATGTAGCTAGGGTTTGAAAGATGATTAATTTGAAAATTACTATGAAATTATGAAATTTAAAGTGAATTTATGAGTTAGATATGCAAGTAAAAAATCAAAATTTTATTGGAAAATTTGTGATTTAGCAGGACCTAGTAGATGAAACTAGGGTTTTGAAAAATAAATGTTTTTAAAAATCACTATTGAAATTTGAAATTTGAAGTGAATTTCTAATTTTATTATGCTAGTAAAAAATTAGGAAGTTATTGGAAAACTACTATAAAAATAGTAGGACCTAGTATGGGGAATTAGGGTTTTAAAAAAATATATTTTTTAAAATTACTATGAATTTTTAAATTTAATGCTAATTTTTTATTTTTTATTCACGTAAAAAATTGAAAAAATATAAGAAAAATTAGTAAGAAAGTTACCTTAGGGTTTTTATGTGTAAACAAAGTAAGTCAAGTTCACCAAATGATTTGACAATTTTAAAAATATTAATGTATTATTCCTAATTTGGTTAAAGGATCTGAGTAGTAAAACCAACAAATAAATATGTAATAATTAAGCTACTAATTTGTATAAATTAAATTGTAATTTTTCCCTTTCTAAAAATAATAATAAGAGATGTAAAAGAAGACTTAGTTGGAAACTAAATGATATAACTGAGACAGGGTCCGATAGTCACTATGCAAGACTGGCACACTATCATAAATTAAAATTTGACCTTTGTTTTATGAGTGGATAGGGGTGCCAAAATTGGACAAGAGTCATACTGGTACTATAGTCCACCTTTGCCATTATTGTCCTAAGGATCTAATCTTTCTGGGTTTTATTCATCAGGCCCGTGTGACCTTGTCCATGAAGTTTCAATAGCTAAAAGTCTGTAGAGCTCTTTATAGAGTAGATTTTCACTTCAAACCCTATAGTTCATTGTGATTTGACTAATTTCAAGAAAAGGGGGGTTAGTGTGTGTAATATTCACTGAATGTGTATCCACACCCCTTGTGTGGGCACATTTCTTACATACCAATACTCCTAAGAGGGATTAAGCCATATGTAGTTCTCCAACTTGATGTGCTTTATGCAAGTATGTATGAAGATGAATAATGCTAAATTGGATGTGCTTGAGGTGGCTAGGGACTGGTGTAAGGATTTGAATAAGCTTGTAAGTGTATTGGCTAGTTATATGCATAGAATAGGGAAGATTGTTTGAGTAGTCTTGCTTGTATTCTTACTTGCTTAGTGATAATTTCCAACCCTTTCTAAATGGTTTTTGAATGGGATTTTATAGGGATCTATTGGTCATAGGTTGAATATACTTGTGTTAAGCCAATAAGGAAAAGGATGGGGAACCATAAAGAACTGACCATTAGGGCCAAAATTACACTTATACAAGAACATTGAAAGTGGATAGGAGTGGCACCGGTACTATAGTCCTAGTGTGGTGTTATAGCCCTAAGCTGATGGGGCTTGGGGGGATGGATTAGTCATGGAAAGAGTAGTCTAGTTGAGCTAGGATTAAGTCTGGAAGGATAAGGATGACTGAGAATCAGTGAAAATGATGCCTATGAGGGTCGTGAAACCAAGCACGAGGGATCTATATGTTGGGTGTCATTATCCATACTCAAGTTACCAATTTTCACATTTATATGACTATATTTGCCCCCCCTTTATTTTAGTGATGAAATAAATAAAAATACTAGGATAAAAAAAATAGAAAGTGTACCTACACTTACCTGTAAAGATGAAGCTCATGAATTTTTGTGATGTTAGATGCACATAGAGAGAGCACACTTTGAAGTGCAAATATGCAAGAGAAAATAGAGAGTAGATCAGTTCTTATTAGATATGAAATATCTAAAATAAGAACATACAAAATTTGGGTAAGAGAGAGAGGAAGAGAAAGGAATGAATACACCTCACTAAGTATGTGAACCAATACAAAACCTATTGTGTTGCTAATTAATGTTGGGTGGTGTTGAGTGATGTTGGATGTGTGTTAAACCAAGAGTAATATCACGAACAGAGATGAGTGCTCAAATTTTTGAAAGTGGCTCAAGAATGTAAATGTTGGCCCTTTGGCTCTATCTTTATCCACTAAGTGAAGCTAGGAGGTAATGCGTATGTTGATTGATGTTTGGACTATGTGTCCAATCCCTCTAGATAGATGGCTCAAGAATATAAAGGCTAGCTAGTCCTTTGGCTCCATAGTTATTCCATGAAGTGAAGCTATGAACTGATACCAATATCAAATATATGTCCTATGATATGGCTCTTGAAGCCCATGAATGCTCTATAATATAAAAATTATGGCATAGATAGCAAAATGTATGCTAGAAACTAGGCCACTGTGAAAGATGGAGATTAGGATTGTATGAAAGCCACTTTGAGACTAGTGTACTAGGCTTATATGAAAGCCATTCTAAAATGTGGAATCTAGTCTTGTATGAAATCCAATTCCAAAATTATGCCAACCACCTATAGATGGAATAAGGCATGTAACTGTTGAGAATGCTTAGGTAATATTGATCTCAAAAAGAAAAGAAAACAAATGTGTCATGTACATTGCCCCCAATCACTGGTATCTAAAACATGGATTTTGATCTAGAAGTTATACCAACTATCATATTTGAAACTTGAAGTGAGAGTCATCATGTTGCATATGATGCCCCATATATCTAGATTCTCTTAGCAAAAGTGTACTAAAAATTGTTGATTTTGAACTAGTCTTACTGTACAAAACTATAGCTAAACCTAGTTTTCTACCAAATTATGGAAAGTCTAGTTTTTCTATTATTTGGACAAGAGAACCAAAAGTGGACACTAGTGGTGTTGGTATTGTATTCCAATCTTAGTGTTGTTATCCTAGGCCAAATATAGTAATTATTCTGACATTTTCACTATCTACCTGGTCTATTCTGACTGGTTTGGTGTCTAGTTATTATTTTAGGTGTGCTAAAAACTACTTTTTTGATTGTTAGGAGCTCTGATCTCTATGACAAAACCCTTGTTTATTTCCTTCTCTTCTGAGGGTAGGAATGAAGACCCAGTAATGACTACCTTCAGAAGAAAGAGCCCTGTAAGTGTGTTATGTTACAAAGATACATGATATAGCAATGATAATCGACAAGATATCTCAAAATATAACATGGTTTGTATTGAGAGATTGTTAGATCAATAAGGGTATGCTTAGATAGATATAATAATGTAATAGCATATGCAAAGTACTAAACTAGAACTAGAAGTGTTAGTTGTTAGTTGTTAGTTATTAGTTGTTAGTTGTAAGTTGTTAGTTGTTAGTTGTTAGTTTTTAGTTGTTAGTTGTTAGTTATTAGTTGTTAGTTCTCATGGAGGAATGGAGCATGGTGTCCATCATGGCATCCAAAAAAGCAAGATAATGCATGATATGGATCATGGCATTGCAAAAAATGAGAAGCAAATAAGTAATTAAGCGTACAAATCAAGAAATAAGAAGCATACAAAAATGGTCAAGGGGTCAAGCAAATAAGGGACATGGGCACATGTCACTCAAATAGGAAAGTAAGCATAAAATGCATGTTCAAATGCCACATAGACATATAATTGAAACAAGTAAGGTTAGCGTAAAAGCTACAATCACATAGAATAATACAGACAAAGGACATTGAAAAATGTCCTAAGGCACACACATGAATAGAAGCAAAGGACATTGACAAATATCCTAAAGCACATATAGGAGACAAAACTAGAACTGAGAAATGCAATCACATCCAGCTCCGCTAAGCAACAAAAGAAAGCATGTGATAACTAGAAGTATAATCATATCTGACTAATCAAATTAAGAAGTGAATGTATGCAAAACATGTTTAGTATAAGACTAGGTATATGCTAATAAATACACAAGTGATATATACTAATGAGTGTCGATAGAGTAATTTATGTAATCTAGTAAATAATGTATATCAACATGATAACTAGAGTGTGTGGTGTAGGAATGACCTAATCTAGATGGTGTAGTCATGTAGAATATACCCCCATGGGGAAGATATATCAATGTATGTATCGAATGTATAAGTAAGATGCCACCTCAATGGGTGGAGTGAAGCAATCAATGATCTAGAAGTCATTACACACACTCAAAGAATATCAAGTGAAGCATGGTAATGTAGATAAATCGATAAACAATACCATAGAATAACAAATGTAAATCTAGCATTTTAGTAGAAATGTAAAGCATGGATAATGCATACAATCAAAATGTTTTTTATGTGTTTTTTTTTGAATTATTTGCATGTTTTTGTATTTTGAAATTTTGTATTGTTTTTGGTATTTTTGAAATATTTGAATGTTTTGTAATTTTTTGACATGTATTATTTTTTTTGTATTTTGAAAGGTTATGATCTATGTACAATCAATCATATAAAGACTATGTATAAGAATTTTGAAGAGAAGATATGTACAAGTTGTAAAAAAGGGATATATACAAGTATATGAATAAATAAATATGTATATGATGACATAAAAGACTAGGCTAGATAGGGTAAAGGGTCCAAGGATGGAGCTCATTGGGGATGGAGATGGAGGAAGGGATCACGACCATCATCAAATGCCTCCAGATCATCATCATGAGTATAATCATATGTTGTAGAAGTTTTATACATGGTGTCATCCTACTGAAATTGAACTAAAGGTTGGTCTAGTGGTGGAGATGTTGATTCTTCTCTAGGACATTTAGCTCTGGTAATAAATTGCTTCGGTGGAAGTGGGGAAGCTAGTGTTAGTGGTGTTGTAATCTAAATAATACCCTAAACTTGTAGTTTATCCAATCTCTATTGTAAAGTTATAGATGAGTTTATATCATGGCCTATAATCCTATGAAAAAGACAAAATGGGTGACCATCCTTCTATGATAATATGCTAATAGATATATGTCATACTATAGGTAATGTGATTAATCCATGATCAAGTAACATTTGTAACATAATCTATGGTTGATGTTATGTGTTGTCTACCTAAATTTGAATGATTGGATCTATATCTATAGAGGTAATCATGTGAATTGTATGTGTCAAATGATCTGTTGGTGGCTATAAATGTGGAGTATATCATGTGAATGTAGTGTGAAATGCTAAGAGTGATGTAGGATGTGTAATGAGAGCTCGAGAGTCATCTCAGTACTCTCTTGGGTCTACTCGCATAAAGTTCAACCCACATAAATATTCATCTATGAGTGTGGGTATCGTATCATCATCTGAAGAAGCCTAGGAATCTATATCAACATCATGTACATATGGTAACTTAGAATTTACCACAATGGGTAACTGTGATATAGGAGTCTCATCAACTATAGTAGTAGAAGATAATGGTTTTGTGAGAGTGTCTATAATTGATGGAGTAATTTTATCTATAGAATCAACTGGTACAGCTATAAATGCTATCAATGAATGTATAATTATTATAGGTATAGGAATTCTGACTGATGTAGTAGTTGTAATAGCTAAAGTTATTGTGACCAACTGAATATCTGGAGCTAAGAACACAATTATAAGTGGAAGAGTGTGAGAATTGCTAGTCTTTCCAACCTCATATGTATGTATCTAATCGAGAGAAATGCAATGTGGTGGTGGTTAAATTGTGAAATGATGTGTCCCATCTAGTAGAATAGTTGAAGATGACTCTGTAGTTTGACAATATCTAAATAGTTGGTTATCTACTAGACATGTGTATAGGTATCCTTCATGGAGAAACTTAACACATTAATGAAGATTAGAAGGAACTGCCCCTATAGCATGTATCTAGGGTCGTCTGAGTAAAATATTATAATGAAGAGGACTTGGCATGACCTGGGACTATGTAGAGAAGGTTTTGGGTCCTACCAAGATATCCAAAGCAATGGTGTCCAATGTTTGTCATGGTATATCATCAAACCCTCTAATGTTCTTATATGATTTTTGCATGGATGCCATATCTATGCCCATGGTCTATAAGAATGTAATATTACATATATTAAGTTTGTTACCACTATCAACTAGAAATCTCTTAACTGTAATAGTTTTGACTTGAGATTGTATGAATAGTGGTAAATTTTGATTAATAACTATTTAAGATGGCATGTCATCATTATCAAAAGTAATAGCATCTTCTATAGTTTTTAGCGTGTTGACCACTAATGCAAAATAAGAAAGCTCTGAATCAATGGGCATAGAAGTCTGAGTGAGTGCCTGATAGAGAATATCCTTGAACACATTAGCTTTTTGAAGCATTTCTAAAATGAAAATCTTAGCTGGTGTATTTTTTAATTAATCAATAATATCATATGCCTTATGTGGATCTGCTTGTGCTGGTAGGTTGGGTCTGGGATAGGAAAGAATGGGAGGGTGGTGGGGCTCCTAATTAGGTGGAGGAGGCATGGTGGCACATCGAGTAACAACTCTAACCATATTAACTACTATATGTGTGGGACTAGTAGTAGCTATAGGAGGAGAGTAGAGATAATCGATAGGTTGAGGTGGTGGAGGGACAAAGGGTGTCAACTGGGCTTTTTAGTAATGGATAGTGACCTGGGGAAGAGAAAAATAGACTGAGCAAAATGACTCGATATAGGATAAAAGCTCTAAGGTAGGTGATGCAAAATATATCTTAGTATGTTTAATAATAACTTTATTAACATCATCTCATATTACGTAAAATAAGAATGAAATGCAAAGAATGAAGCTTTGTATTAAAATATGATAAAATTCATCTTTCATGTACATGATAGGACCAATGATGGTCTCTTTATTTTATGCAAGAAATGTAATAAAAATTTGTAAATAAGTGAGATTCATTTTTAAAATCTAATTTTAGAATGTAAGGTGATATCTCAAAAGTAATAGGACTTAGTGTATGCAACTAGGGTTTGAAAGATGATTTATTTGGAAAAATACTATGAAATTTTGAAATTTAAAGTAAATTTTTGATTTAGATATGCAAGTAAAAAATTGGAACTTTAATGAAAAAATTGTGATTTAACAGGGCCTAGTAAATGCAACTAGAGTTTTGAAAAATAAATGTTTTTGAAAATTACTATTGAATTTTGAAATTTGAATGAATTTTTTGATTTAAATATGCTAGTAAAAATTCATAAAATTATTGGAAAACTACTAGAAAAATAGCGAGACCTAGTATGGGCAACTAGGGTTTTAAAGAAATTTATTTTAAAATTTAATGCTAATTTTTTATTTTATTATTTAGGTAAAAAATCAAAAAAATATAAGAAAAATTAGTAGGAAATTTACCCTAGGGTTTCTAGGATTTTTATGCACAAATGAAGTAAGTCAAGTTCACCAAATGATTTAATAATTTTGGGAATATTGGTGTATTATTCTTAATTTAGTTAAAGGGTTTGAATAGTAAAATCAATAAATAAATAAATATGCAATAATTAAGCTACCGATTTGTATAAATTAAATTACAATTTTGTCCTTTCTAAAAATAGTAATAAAAGATGGAAAAGAAGACTTAGCTAGAAACTGACTGATATGACTGAGATAGGGTCTGATATTCACTATGCAGGACTGGGACACTATCGCAAACTAAGATTTGACCTTCATTTTATGATTGGATAGGAGTGCCAAAAGTAGACAAGAGTGGCAACAACACTATAGTCCATCTCTATTGCTATTGTCTCGAGGATTTGAGCTTTTTAAGTTTTGTTTACCGGGTTTGTGTGACCCTGTCCATGAAGTTTTGATAGTTAAAAGTAGAGGATATTTTTTATTCAAACCCTATAGTCTATTTTGATTTGACCAATTTTGAGGAAAGAGGGGGTTAATGCATGTAAGATTCACTGAATATGCATCTACACCCCTTATGTGGACACATTTCCTATATACCAATACTCTGAAGAGGGATCAAGCCATATGTAGTTCTCCCACTTAACGTGCTTTATGCAATAATGTGTATGAAGATGCGAAATTCTAAACTAGATGTGCTTTAGGTGGCTAGGGACTGGTCTAAGGATTTGAATAAGATTGTAAGTGTATTGGTTGGTTGTATATAGAGAATAGGGAAGATTACTTGAGTAGTCTTGCTTGCTTAGTGATAATTTCCAACCCTTTCCAAATGATCTTTGGCTGGGATTTTATATATATCTATTGGTCATGGGTTGAATGTGCTCATGTTAGGCCAATAAGGAAAAAGATGGGGAACCAAAAGGAACTGACCGTTGGGGCCAAAATTGCACTTGGACAAGATCATTGAAAGTGGGTAGGAGTGGCACCAGTGATATAGTCCTAGTGTAGTGCTATTATTCTGAGTTGACGGGGCATAGGAGGATGGATTAGTCATGAAAAGAGTAGTCTGGCTAAGATAGGATTAAGTTTGAAAGGCTACAAATGACTAAGAATTAGTGAAAATGATGCTTATGAGGGTCATGAAAGCAAGCAGAAGGGACCTATGGGTTGTGTGTCATTATCCATACTCAAGTTAGCATTTTTCACATTTATATGACTACATTTCCCCCCCCCCTTTATTCTAATGATGCAGCAAAGTGAAATACTAGGATAAAGGAAAAATAGAAAGCATACTTGAACTTACTTATAAAGATGAAGTTTATGAAGCTATGTGATGTTGGGTGTGTGTAGAGAGAGCATATTGTGAAGTATAAATTAGGTACATAAATCAATACAAAACCTATTTTATAATTGAGTAATTTTGGTTGATGTTAGATGTGTGTTGAACCAAGAGTAATATTATGAATGGAGTTGAGTGCTCAATTCCCTAAAAGTGGCTCAAGAATACAAAGGCTGGCCCTTTAGCTCCATCATCACCCACTAAGTGAATCTAGATGGTTATACATATATTGATCGATGTCTTGACTGTGTGTCCAATCCTTCTAGATAGGTGGCTAAAGAATATAAAGGCTAGCTAGTCCTTTGGCTCCATCATTACCCTATGAAGAGAAGCTATGAACTGATATTGATATAAAATATATGTCATATGAGATAGCTCCTAAAGCTCATAAATGCTTTTTAATCTGACAATGATGGCATGGATAGTCAAATGTATGCTAAAAACTAGGCCACTCTGAGCCACTTCAAAAGATGGAGATTAGGCTTGTATGAAAGCCACTCCGAGATTGGTGTACTAGGATTATATGAAAGCCATTTCAAGATTGTGGAAGTTAAGCTTGTATGAAAGCTAACTCTAAAATCATGACAACCACATGTAGATAGAATAAGACACGTAACTACTAAGAATGCATGGGTAATACTAAACTTAGAAAGAAAAGAAAATAAATGTGTCATGCACATTGCCCCCAATCATTGGTGTTTGAAAAATAGATTTTGATCTGGGAGTTATACCAACTGTCATATCTAAAACTAGAAGTGAGAGAAATCATGATATACATAATGCTCCGCATATCTTGATTCTCTAAGCAAAAGTATACTACAAAATTATTGATTCTAAACTAGTTTGACTGTGGAAACTTGTAGCTGAACCTACTTTTCTATCTGATTTTGGAAAGTCTAGTTTTTATGTTGTTTGAATAGGAGTACCAAAAGTGGACACTAGTGGCACCAGCACTGTAGTCCAATCTTGGTGCTATTATCCTAGGTCAAATCTAATGATTATTTTGATATTTTCACTATCTATCTAGTCTGTTTTGATTGGTTTTTTATTTGGTTATTGTTCTAGGTGTGCTGAAAATTGATTTTTTTACGATTAGGAGATCTTGTCTCTATGAAAAAACTCTTGTTTGTTGCCCCCTCTTTTGAGGGTAAGAATTAAGACCCTATAATGACTATCCTCAAAATAAAGAACCCTATAAGTGTGTTATGATGCAAATATACATGATATAGCAATGATAATAACAAGATATCTCAAGATATAGCATGGTTTGTATTGAGAGAGTGTTAGATCATCCAGGGTATGCCTAGATAGATATAATAATGTAATAGCATGTGAAAAGTACTGAACTAGAACTGGAAGTGTTAGTTTTTAGTTGTTATTTTTCATGGAGGGATGGAGCATGATGTCCATCATGGCATCAAAGAAAGTAAGATAATGCATGATATGGATCATGGCATTCTAAACAATGAGAAGCAAACAAGAAATCAAGCGTGTAAATCAAGAAGCAAGAACATATAAAAAAATTCAATGGGCCAAGCAAACAAGGGACATGGGTATATATTACTCAAACTAAAAATTAATCATACAAGGCATGTTCAAATACCACATACACATACAATTGAAATAAGCAAGATTGACGTGAAAGCCACAATCACATAGAAGAATATAGATAAAGGACATTAGTAAATGTCCTAAGGCACACACATGAATAGAAGCAAAGGACATTGGTAAATGTCCTAAGGCACATATAGGAGACAAAACTAGAACTGAGAAATGTAATCACATCTAACTATGCTAAGCAAAAAAATAAAGCATGTGATAATTAGAAGTATAATCATATTTAACTAATCAAAGCAAGAAGTGAATGTATGTAAAACATGTTTATTACAAGATTAGGTATATGCTAATAAATACACAAGTGTTATATAATAGTAAGATGTCAATATATTAATCTACATAAGTTAGTAAATAATGTACATCAACATGATAACTAAAGTGTGTGGTGTAGGAATGACATAACCTAGATGGTGTAGTCATGTAGAAAATGGCCCCAGGGGTTATGTATATCGATGTGTGTCATGAATGTAGAAGTAGGATGCCCCCTCAATGGGTGGAGTGAAGCAATCAAGGATTTGGAAGTCACTGCACACACTCAAAGAAGATCAAGTGAAGCATGGTAATGTAGATAAATTGACAAATAATAGCATAGAATAACAAATGTAAGTCTAGCATTGTGGTAGAAATGTAAAGCATGGATAATGCATACTATCAAAATGTTTTTGATGTTTTGTTTGAATATTTTGAATATTTTTGGAATTTTGATATAGTTAAATTTTTTTGTGTTTTTGATATAAACTATGTACAATCAATCATATAAAGACTATGTACAAGAATTTTGAAGAGAAGTTATGTACAAGTGTTTGAAAAAAAAGGCTATATACAAGCATATGAATAAAGCAATATGCATATGATGACATAAAACACTAGGCTGGAGGGGGTAAAGGGTTTAAGGATGGAGCTCGTTGGGGATGGAGATAGAGGAAGGGATCTCGACTATCATCAAATGCCTCTAGATCATTATCATGAGTATCATCATATGTTATAGAAACCCTAAAATTAGTATTATTCCTAATTTATTTAAAGAGTTTGAATAGTAAAATCAATAAATAAATAAGCTACTGATTTGTATAAATTAATCTATAATTTTGTCATTTTTAAAAATAGTAACAAGAGATGGAAAAGAAGACTTAACTAGAAACTAACTGATACAACTGAGACAAGATCTGATATTCACTATGCAGGACTATGACACTGTCATAAATTGAGATTTGAAATTCATTTTCTGATTATATAAAAACACTAAAAATAGATAAGAGTGGCACCGACATTGAAATCCACCTCTATCATAGTTGTTCTAAGGATCTGAATTTTTTGGGTTTTATTTGCTAGGTTTGTGTGACACTATCTGTGAAGTTTTAGTAGTTGAAAGTTTATAAATCTCCCTATAGAGAAGATTTTCTATTTAAACCCTATAGTCCATTGTGATTTGACTAATTTCAATAAAAGGCGGGGTTAGTGTGTGTAAGATTTATTGAATGTGTATCCACACCCCTTGTGTGGGCACGTTGCCTACATACCAATACTCTGAAGAGGGATCAAGTCATATGTAGTTCTCCCACTTGATGTGTTTTGTTCGATAGTGTGTATGAAAATGCAAAATATTAAACTGAATGTGTTTGAGGTAGCTAAGGACTAGTGTAAGGATTTGAATAAGCTTGTAAGTGTACTAGCTAGATATATGTAGAGAATAGGGAAGATTGCTTGAGTAGTCTTGATTATATTCTTGCTTGCTTAATGATAATTGTCAATCCTTTCCAAATGATCTTTGAATGGGATTTTATAAGGATCTGTTAGTCATAGGTTGAATGTGCTCGTATTAAGTCAATAAGAAAAAGGATGGAGAACCAAAAAGAACTAACCATTAGGGCCAAAATTACACTTGGATAGAAGTACTAAAAGTGGATAGGAGTGGCATCAGCACTATAGTCCTAGTGTGGTGCTATTATCCAAAGTTGATGAGGTCTAAGGGGATGGATTAGTCATGCAAAGAGTAGTCTAGCTGAACTGGGATTAAGTCTAGGAGGCTATAGCTGATTTGAAATTAGTGAAAATGATGCTTATGAGGGTCATGAAAGAATCAGGAGGGATCTATGGGTTAGGTGTCATTAACCACACTCAAGTTACCAATTTTCACATTTATATGACTATATTTACCCCCCCTTTATTCTAGTGATGCAGTAAAGAAAAATACTAGGATAAAGGAAAAATAGAAAGCATACCTAAACTTACCTATAAAGGTGAATCTCATGAAGTTGTATGATGTTAAGTGTGCATAGAGAGAGCACATCATGAAGTACAAATATATTGTGTTGCTGAGTAATGTTGGGTGATGCTGAGTGATGTTGGATGTGTATTGAACTAAGAGTAATATCACGAATAGAGCTAAGTGATAAATTTCCCAAAAGTGGCTCAATAATGTAAAGGCTAGCCCTTTGGCTTCATCATCATTCACTAAGTGAAGCTAAGTGTTCATACAACTATTGATCGATGTTTGGATTGTGTATCCAATCCCTCTGGATAGGTGGATCAAGAATACAAAGGCTAGCTAGTCTTTTAGCTCCATTGTTGCCTCATAAAGTGAATCTATGAATTGATACCAGTATGAAATGTATGTTGTATGAGATGGCTCTTGAATCTCATGAATGCTCTATAATCTTACAATGATGGTGTGGATAGGTGAATGTATGGTGGAAACTAAGCCACTCTTGGCCACTCTAAAAGATGGAGATTAGGCTTGTATGAAAGCCACTATGAGACTAGTGCATTAGGATTTTATGAAACCCATTTCAAAATGTGAAAGTTAGGATTATATGAAAGTCAACTCCAAAATTATGCTAACCACCTGTAGATGGAATAAGGCATGCAACTGCTAAAAATACTTGGGTAACTCAGAAAGAAAAGAAAATAAATTTGTTATGTATATTTCCCCAATCACTAGTGTCTAAAACATGGATTCTAATCTAGAAGTTATACCAACTACCGTATATGAAACTAGAAGTGAGAGCCATCATACCATGAATTATTCCCCCTATATCTATATTCTCTAATCAAAAGTGTACTGAAAACTATTGATTCTAAACTGCTTTGACTATGCAAAACTATAGTTGAACCTACTTTTTTGCTTGATTCTAGAAATTCTAGTTTTTCTACTATTTTGATAAGAGCATCAAAAATGGATAGTAGTGGTACCAACCCTATTTTCCAATCTTGATGCTATTATCTTAAGCCAAATCTAGTAGCTATTCTGACATTTTCACTATCTACTTCATTTGTTCTGACTGGTTTGATGTCTAGTTGTTCTAGGTGTGTTGAAAACTAATTTTTTGACCATTAAGAGCTCTTATCTTTGTGACAAAACTTTTGTTTGTTACCTCCTCTTCTGAGGGTAGGAATGAAAACCCTACAATGACTGCCCTCAGAAGAAAGATCCCTACAATTGAGTAATGTTGTAAAGATATATGATATAGCAATGATAATCGATAAAATATCTCAAGATATAACATGGTTTGTATTGAGATATTCTTAGATCAATAGAGGTATGCCTAGATAGATATAAAAATGTAATAACATGTGCAAAGTACTAAACTAGAACTGGAAGTATTAGTTGTGAGTTGTTAGTTATCATGTAGGAATGGATCATGATGTCTATCATGGCATCCAAGAAAGCAAAATAATGCATGATGTGGATCATGGCATTGTAAATAATGAGAAGAAAACAAGCAAATCAAGTGTACAAAGCAAGAAGCATACAAAAATGGCCAAGGGGCTAAGTAAATAAAGGACATGGACATGTCACTCAAATTGGAAGGCAAGCATACAAGGCATTTTCAAATGCCACATATACATATAATTGAAACAAGCAAGGTTGGCATGAAAGCTAAAATAAAATATAAGAGTACAGACAAAGGACATTAGAAAATGTCCTAAGGCACACACATGAATATAAGTAAAAGACATTGGCAAATGTCCTAAGGAACGTACAGGAGACAAAATTAGAACTGAGAAATACAATCACATCTAGCTATGCTAAGCAAGAAAAGAAAGCATTTGATAATTGGAAGTACAATCATATCTAACTAATCAAAGTAAGAAGTGAATGTATGCAAAATATGTTTAGTATAAGACTAGGTATATGTTAAGAAATACATAAGTGTTATATAATAGTGAGATGTCGATATAGTAATATGTGTAAGCTAGTAAATAATGTACATTAACATGATAACTAGAGTGTGTGGTGTAGGAATGACATAACCTGGATGGTGTAGTCATGTAGAAGATGCTCCCAAAGGGTATGTATATCGATGTATGTCTCGAATGTAGAATTAAGATGCCCCCTCAATGGGTGGAGTGAAGCAATCAAGGATCTAAAAGCCACTGCACACACTCAGAGAAGATCAAGTGAAGCATGGTAATGTATATAAATTGACAAACAATAACATAAAACAACAAATTTAAGTCTAACATTGTAGTATAAATGTAAAGCATGGATAAGGCATACAATCAAAATGTTTTTGATATATATATTTTTTTGGATTATTTGAATGTTTTTGAAATTTTGATATATTTTAATATTTTTGTGTTTTGATATAAGCTATATACAATCAATCATAAGAAACTATGTACAAGTAAAATTGAGAAGAGGTGATATTAATTGATGAGTCTCATGGGAGACTCCCTATCATGGTGTCTTGTATCAAGGAGAGGAATCATGCATGATCATGAAGCACAATGGAAGGACTAAGATGGTGGCTTTAAAAGTTGTGTATGCTATAAATTCTCTAAAATATCTAAAGTTGAGGTTGAGTGTGGGGTCCCCTTGTAACTCTAAGAAGTGGATGTAATTGTAGGGCTCTTAGGGAATCATCTGGTAGTAGGAGAAGCTCTCTGAACATGTGCTCTATGAGTAAATTCACGAGATCTCAATGATACTTCCCTGGGTGTGAACACTATAGCTATAATTTTTCTAGAATCTTGAAGTTTTGGAGTTGTATGAACTCTCTATGATGGTGATGGATGCCTCAACTGTGTCTAGATCAGAACTAGAGGAGGAACTATAACTAGTGGAGAAATTAGAACTAGAAGTTGAATTGAAACTAGTGATTATAAAGTAGAAGATGGCTCTAAAGTGGGGAGTGGTAATTCATATGGAACTCCACCAACTATAATAACTTGATTAGCATGAATGAATTTTATGCATCTATGAACTATAGAAGCTACTGCTCAAAGTTTCTGAATCCAAGGTCATCCAAGTAGTATATCAAAAACTTTTGCACTAGGAACTATAGTGAATAGTGTGGCCATGTATGTTAGACCAACCTATAGAGGAAGTACAATCTCACCCAATGAAATCTAAATGTGCCCATTAAATCCACTAATAATTATGTTTTTCAGGATAATATCTTGTTTTGAATATCCCAAATGCTGTAGTAATGTCATAGTGCACATGTTCACACTGAATATATTATCAATGAGAACACTATGAATAGGATGATTATCAATGTAAGCTCTAATAAAGAGTCCATGATAATCTGAATTATCTTTGATGATCTTCTATTCTAAGAAGGAGATGGAAGGTCTAGCTAGAACTCTAGAATTGAATACACCAATCATGTTACTCAAAGGACATGTCTCAACTGAAGGTGCCCTATATGTAGCTAGTGGCAGATGTGCATGATATGCATGGTGAACCCTTGATGTGTCCCCTGTCTCTTATTTAGAATGTTGTGGAAATGGATCTGAGAATATTTTTAAAGCTTTATCCTATGTTTGCTCTACTTGAGGAGGCTCAACTGAAGTGCTAAGATAATATGATTGGCATCTATCAAATCTTGTATCTTGTGTCTCAAACTGATGCATTTATTTGTTGTATGGCTTGGTGCCCTATGCAAAAAATGCATGTTGATCATATCCTTGTGGAAGAGGCATTTTTGGGTTAACTTCCTGAATAAGAGGGAGAGATATGATGTTACTTTCCAATAGTTACTGTAAAGCTTTGGCTAGAGAAACTGGTAGATTGTTAAAGGTTCACCGAGAAGGTGCTGATAAAATCACTCATTCAAGGTTCTCAAAAGCCGCATTAACTATCAACTGATTCTGACTCTTTCTATCATTGACCTTGACTTTGTATGGGACTTTGTTATTAATCTTGTTTGTTGTTTATCGGATACTTGTGTACTTAAGTTTTCCCATTGAAATTAGTTTGACTTCTATTTCCTTTAATGTGTGACACAACTCAGTGAAGGAAGAGAATCTTTTGAGCATAATTGATTCATGCAAAGTTGGTAGAAGACTCTATTTGAAGAGATCTTGTAACTCTTAATCAGCCATGGGGCTCGTCATGTTAGCCAAAATAGTCTTATATCGAAGAACATAATCTATGAGATGCTCATTTGATCTTTGTTTCTATTGTGTAACTTGGGCATATGAAACCTTATCACTAATGTTAATGTTGAAATGAGCTAGGAACATGTTGGCTAAAAGATGTCAGATTATTTCATGTGTTTACTCATGTTTGATAGTGTCTTGCTAGCTATTTTGTCTTGTAGTGGCTTATTGTCATATCCCACATTGGTTAGATTAGCTAGGTTTCTATTTTGCCTTGCCTATATAAGCAAATGCTTTGTACTAGCTTTATATTATTCTCATATTTTGAATATAGTAGCTATTGTGATGTTCTTGTCATGAACACTTCTGATCTTGACCTCATAGAATGTTTTTACCATTCTTAACATGGTACCAGAGCCTTGAAGAATTTTCAACCATCATTAGCTTGTAATTTAGAGAGAAGATATTGGTGCCTCTCTTAGATTTTTTGATGTTTATTTTGGAGTTTTGTGTTTATTTTGAAGCTTTTGTTGCTTCTAAGGCACTAAACTAGTGTTGATATCTCTTCTTTTTTTAGTATTTAGGACTAAGATCTTATTTTTTGCAACTCCAAGATTTGTTGTTTTAAGATATAATTATGGCATCTAAAGATTTGTTTTAGTAGCTCATTGAGATCTAATTTGGTATTTTTGGCATAATTTTCTCCAAGATTGGCATCCTTATGCTAAGGCCAAGCATTTGAGTCATTTTTTTCAGACTTTCTTGAGATCTAGATCTATTATTTCTAGGCCTAAATAACCCAAGATATTTTGTGTGGCATCTTTTTTGTCTCATTGACTATTGTGTTGAAAAATAAAAAGAGGCATCCCTTTGTTTAGCATTAAAATTGGTGTTTCACATTTGTATGCTAGGCATTGGATTTACATGGGAGTTTAATGCCTTTCAATCCTATGTGGAGCTTAGCATGGAGCTTTCTAGTTTGTAGATCTATATTTATATTATTTATCTGCTAAAATCCACCTTGGCGTCCTCATCTGACATTGAGATTTGTTTGTGAAAGTTTATTAGCTATGGCATTTTATTCAATAGCCTTGAATCCTACATTGAAATATTACTAAAGGCATTCAGATTTGTGTTGAAGTGTTTTGAAAAATAGGCGTTGGATCAGAGAAAAGATCTAGGTGTTGAAATCTTTAAATTTGGCATCATAATTTTTTCTAGCTTGGTGTTTTTCCTTCTATCTTGACATCTATTATTTTATCCTTGCATTGATTTGCTTCTACATTGGATAGTAGACATAGATTTGTATTTTTTTGGAGATTTCTTTTCTCCTTTTTTTAGATCTATAGATTTTAGCATGTAGCAACTTTGGCATCTCTCTCAAAGATTGGCACTTGCTGATTTGTATCTAGAAGGATCTTCTATTGCATTAAAAACCAACTTGATCTACAAATTACATGGTGGATAAGAGATCTACCTTGTGATGCTTCACAACTTTCCAGTAGCTTCCATTTCCCGTTGCAGCTTTGGCATCCCATTATTCTACATTGGAGACTTTGTTTGCTGAAGTTTTTTTTGGAAGTTTGGTTGCAGGCCTACATTCCTAGGCATTAGATATTAATGGAAACAATATGCAACCATATCTAACAAGTGAAATGCCATACTACTACCTGGGGAATCCTTTGCTACCTTGGTGTCATACTATTTTGTGTTAATATTTCCAACAACTTTTGAGGAGTGCAGTGTTGTGTGTTGTTAGTTGTGGCATGTAGTAGCAGAGGAAGTGGATGTAATAGAGGGATGTCAATGGCAGTGGCTAATGTGGAGTATCTCATACTTTCTAGCTGCCACTGTAAACCTTTCTCCCTTCCAGATCAGTGTTCTACCTCTTTTAGGCCTCCAAATTCTAGCGTGGTAGAAGTTTGGCATTTTTCTTTCTTATATATTTGTGTTAGATATATTTGTGAGAGATCTAGCACTAAAAACATGAATAAATCCTCTTATTTTCTTCTTAAGGCAACTATAATTTCATTGTTTTATATTATAAGCTATATTTTTCTTAAAGAAAGAAAGACAAACTTGTTTGCACTCATCCTGAGGTAACTAGACATATTACTTTTCACTCTTGTTGGATTTTTTAGGTCTATAGTGAAATGTCAATTCTAACGAGTGGTTGCATGCCCATGTTTGTTTCTGATTTGGCCTCCAAAATTAAATCATAATTTTTTTAATTATTTTTGACACATTTTACAAGAAATCAAAACACTTATAACTTTTGAACCATAACTCATATTTGAGTTTCATTTTTTTTAAATGTGTGTTTTTTGATTCTGCATCACATGATGTCATCAATTTGTAAAAACACGCTATGTTATAAAGTGTCACATTGGTGGGGGGTCCTTTAATACATGATTTTGGTAGGCTTACACTTTTTGGGGTGTTTATTTTTTTGTGTCATTTGAATTGAAAGTTGTTATTTTTGGGGGATTATTTCTTATTCCTAACTTATTCCTTGTATTTTGACAATGGAGCCCCTCACAACCTCAAATTACATCCTTTGAAAGATCAAAATGAAGATACACCTTCAGCTGAAAGGCATTTGGAGATTGGTAGTTGGTGATCTTCCTAACTTCACTAATGATGAAGAAATTATTTGTATTGCATCTATGCATGATGAGGCTCTTCATTTGATTCGCCTCAATGTTTCAAATAACTTGCACATTCATATTATGGATGCCACATCACCTAAGGGAGCTTAGGATGCTATTTTAGTATTGTTTGAAAAGGATAATGAGTCACCTGGGTCTTTTGCACCCTCTTTTACTCTACCTCCTTCTGTTCCACTTCCTTTTCCTCCTATTAGTGAGGATTTATATTTTTACAATGACATGGATGATGATTCTCCATCTCCTTCTCCTCCTATCAGTGTAGTTTTATCTTCCAATGATATACTCTTTCCTCTTCCTACTATAGTTTCTTGTGATGACACATTCCTGATGGATATTGCTCTTCTTTTTGTTGAACCACCTCTATGGGATGAATTTTTTCCAGACTTGAGACATCTATTTGTAGAACCTTCCTTTTTTCTTGTGCAGGATATTAAATCACCATAGATTATCACTTCAAAGGACTCTACTCATTTCAGTGAGAGTACACTTGTTGATCATTATGATCCGCTTCCCATGGACATTATTTCAGTGAATGTTCCATGTATTTATTCTAATTAGTCCACTTCTATGACATTATATCTAGTTCATGTGCATGATCTTACCAAACTTATGTCACACTTCAGCTTTGGATGTGATTCAGATATCTTTGTACTATTGCTTCCTTCATATTCTATTATGGAATGGGTAGAATTTTAGTACGATATACATGTTCTTCCTTTGGAAAAAAGGAAGAAACATTGTTTAATGCAGATGGAACTTCTAAAGTATTCTAGCCATGGATCTTGACATCAACATTGGTCATCTTGAGATCTCGACATGGAGTATCGATAGCTTCAGTATCAGATCATTTTGAGGGGAAGTTTTGTTCCTACAGGTTTTTTTCCTTCTTCATGGATACATATTATGCATGAGTACCTTATCAGGCCTCATTATCAAGACCCATTCTATGGATATGCCACTTTTTTTTGGCTTTTGTTAGACCCTATCTTCACTTGAGGGGGTTGTTAGAGTATTTCATGTGTTTACTCGTGTTTGCTAGTGTCTTGCTAGATATTTTATCTTATAGTGGGTTATTTTTTTATCCCACATTGGTTAGATTAGCTAGGTTTCTATTTTTCCTTGCCTATATAAGTAAGTACTTTGTACTAGCTTCATATCATTCTCATATTCAATATATAGTAGCTATTTTGATGTTCTTATTATAAACACTTCTAATTTTGGCTTCATGGAATCTTTTTACCATTCCTAACAAAGGATTGAATGCATTGATCAATTGATTTGATAGACTGTAGAACCATTGTAAAGCATAATCCTTTAGGCTACGTGGAAATAGCCTGGTAAGTAGCCAGTCATTTGGTACATAGTCCAAGCATGCTATGTGAGAAGCTCTCAAATGTATCTCTAGATCGCCTTTTCCATCATATAGAGTAAGCTTAGGTTGAATAAAACCTTATGGTAAGGGTGTAGAAGCAATATGACATGCCAATGGTGTATGCAATAGAGCAAAAGAATCCAAAACCTATGTAGGTCTAGAGGCATCTTTTTTAAGATGTAGCACCTTAGATTGAAGAGATTTTATCTCTTGCACAAAGGCTACCAGATCAGGAGACAAAGATGTACTAGTTGTAATGAGTGGCATAAAGGCAGGTTGGGCTGCTATAGGGGGTTATTGAGACATAGTTTCCCTCGTAGTGTCATTTATAACTATTTTCTCTATAGAAATATAAAATTTAACTTATTTAGCCTTTTTGATTTCTATGATAGATTGTAAAATAAGAGTATGATCTCGAGGTTGGTCCCTGAATCTTTCTCAAAAACTTTATAGGATCAAATATTTATTGAGGACAACTTCATTGTCAATAATATGTGGAAGGGTATCATGAATCTGATGTGGTGGGTTATGAACATAAATGTTTATATCATCATTTTTATGCTCATATTTCTCATTATCAAAATTATCCTCATTAAAATTGGTGTAATCGGGATGTGTAGAATCTATAACATGAACTTGAGCTATATGATCAAGTTGAAGGAATTTGGGTGAATTCAAGAGGGTTTCCACTAAGTCTTGCACTTTGTCTCAAAGGAAGAGATACAATGAGCTTAGGTGGCATAAGGAAAACAACTTGGATAATAGTAGAAAAGATTAAATAGATATAATATAAAAAAGGAACTAGAATATGCATGAAAAGGATATGAAGCTCTCACACATGTAAGGTGATATCTCAAAAAGCAATGGGACCTAGTATATGCAGCTAGGGTTTGAAAGATGATTAATTTGAAAATTACTATGAAATTTTGAATTTTAAAGTGAATTTCTGAGTTAGTTATGCAACTAAAAAATAAAAAAATTATTGAAAAATTAGTGATTTAATGGGACCTAGTATATGCATCTAGGGTTTGTAAAAAATAAATATTTTTTAGAAAAACTATTGAATTTTGAAATTTGAATGGAGTTTTGGATTTACGTATGTTAGTAAAAATTTAGAAAATTATTGGAAAATTATTGGGAAAATACTAGGACCTAGTATGGGCAACTAGGGTTTGAAATAAAATTATTTTAAAATTACTATGAAATTTTAAAATTTAATGCTAATTTATGATTTTAATATTCAAGAAAAAATATTAGAAAATATAGGGAAAATTAATAAGAAATTTACCCTAGGGTTTTTAGGGTTTTTATATACAAACAAAGTTACTCAAGTTCACCAAATGTTTTAACAATTTTAGGAATATTGGAGTATTATTCATAATTTAGTTAAGGGGTCTAAGTAGTAAAATTAGTAAATAAATATGTAATGATTAAGCTACTGATTTGTGTAAATTAGATTACAATTTTTTCCTTTCTAAAAATAGTAATAAGAGATGGAAAAGAAAACTTAGCTAGAAACTAACTGATACGACTGAGACAAGATCTGATATTCATTATGCAGGACTAAGACACTATCATAAACTAAGATTTGACCTTCATTTTATGATTGGATAAGAGTGCCAAAATTGGACAAGAATGATACCAGTGTTGTAGTCCACCTCTTTCACTATTATCTTGAGGATCTAAGCTTTCTAGGTTTTATTTGTTATGTTTGTGTGACCTTGTCTGTGAAGTTTCGATACCTAGAAGTTTGTAGAGCTCTTTATGGAGCTTATTTTATCTTCAAACCATATATTTCATTGTGTCTTGACCAATTTAAAGAAAGAAGGGAGGTTAGTATGTGTAATATTTATTAGATGTGTATCCACACCTCTTATGTGGGCACACTACCTACATACCAATACTCCAAAGAGGGATCAAGCCATTTATAGTTCTCCAACTTGATGTTCTTTCTAAAATAGTGTGTATGAAGATGTAAAATGCTAAACTAAATGTGCTTGACATGGCTAGGGACTAGTGTAGGGATTTAAATAAGCTTGTAAGTGTATTGGTTGGCTATATGCAAAGAATAGGGAAGATCGCTTGAGTAGTCTTACTTGTATTCTTGCTTGCTTAGTCATAATTGTTAACCCTTTCTAAATGATCTTTGAATAGGATTTTATAGGGATCTATTGGTCATAGATTAAATGTGCTCACATTAGGCTGACAAGGAAAAGGATGGGGAACTGAAAGGAACTAACCATTGGGGCCAAAATTATACTTGGATAGAAGCACTGAAAGCATATAGGAGTGGCACTGATAGTATAGTCTTAGTGTGGCACTATTGTCCTAAGCTAACGAGGCTAGGGGGGATGGATTAGTCTTGGAAAGATCAGTTTAGATGAGCTGGGACTAATTTTGGAAGGCTATGGATGATAAGGAATTAGTGAAAAGATGTATATGAGGGTCATGAAAGCAAACAAGAGGGACCTATGGGTTGGGTGTCATTATCCAAACTCAAGTTACCAATTTTCACATTTTACATGACTATAGTTTCCTACTTCCTTGGTGTGTCTCCCACTCCTTTACTGTGTCTCTCACTTCATCACATGAGTGGAGATCATGCTCATGTACTCAAATGAGGCCAAAAGACTTTCCACCATCCTATTTTGTCTTCTTCAAATCATCCAACAAGTGCCCCATAGACTTTGGTGCCACATTTACCCTCTTTTGACCATTCCACATGCTTAAGCAAAAGACAAGAGGAAAAATGCACCATTTTTACTATTCCCAATAAAGTCACTCATAAAGTAACTTATTTTTTAATTCCAAGTGGGGTAAGATGTCATACTTCACTTCTATGCTTTAAATATTCCCCTATGGGCCTTACCACATCACTACTACATCATCACCTACATCACTAGCCATGTCACTTGCCATGTCACTACTGAGTCACTTGCCATGTCACCATGAATAGTAATAGTGAATAATGCCTATGAATAGTACTTATGAATAGTGTTGTTGAATAGTGACTTGGTGAATAGTGTCCCTATAAATAGCATTAGGTGATATTGGAATTAACCAATTTTCCTTCAACATTAAATTTGATGCAAAGGGGACATGACAATAAATTGTATCCTTCATGCATTAGATAAGACAAGGTGAGTAAGTTGTTGTGAAATTGTGTTAACCATGGTGGTTATTTTCTTTCAGGCTCAATTACCTTATAACTTGGTTTGATTTTAAACTTAGTACTAGATGTAGATGTAGCTAGTGTGTTTGTTGCATACTTGAACTTATTTTAAGAAATAATCTTCATTTCATGGTCTTGTACAACATGGCATAAGTCATCAAGAGATTTGAACTTCTTGAAAATAATAGAATTGTGTAAAGTAACAAGAAAACTTTGCTTGGATATGTCTTATAACTCCTTATCTATCATAGGATTTGTCATTTTAGCCAAGACTATCTTATACCTCAAGACATATTCATTGATAAGTTCATTTGTTCCTTGTTTGATTTTGTCAATTTGAGCATAGGAAACCTTTTCAAAAATATTAATGGAAAAGTGTGCCAAAAATTGATCTGTAAGAGGTTTGAATGCTTTCACAGATTGGAGAGGTAAGTCATAGAACCACCTCAAATCATAGTCCTTTAGGCTTCTTGGGAATAATTTGGTCAAAATCTTATCATTGGATGCATAGTCAAGGTATGTTACATAAAAGTATTGAATATATTATTTAGGATCTCCCTTGCCATCATAAAATGTGAACTTAGGTGCAACAAAAGTATTTTTCAAAGGGTGAAAATATATCTCAAGTGCAAGAGGGTTATGTAACACATCTTGAGAATCAATAACACGAAGAGAATTTAAAGCATTTTCTTTAATGTTTGTAACCTTGTCTTCTAAGGTCTTTATAACTTGAAGGATTTTTTGAATTATGGACCCATTGGGATTTAGATTAACAAGCTAAGTAGTCACCAAAGGGGATGTAATCATGGCTTGAATAGGCATAGAAATCGGTATTCAAGTTGAAACATTTATTAGCCCTATGGTAGATGTAAAAATAGTAGTTTTAGGAAACAAAGGTTAAAATACATATATCATGTCTCGATTAGAAGTATTAGGGTGTAATGTGTTCAGGGGAGGCTTATTGGTATATGATAACCTATAGTTCTAATATCATGATTAATAGATGGACATATTTGGTCATCTATGTTTTTCGCGTTCTTAGTTTCTAAAATGGTTTTAAGGATTTCATCAAGATCTTTAAGGTTTTGATGAATATGCTCATGAAATAATGTAATTTATTGTACTTGCTCATGATCTATTTGTTTATGTGTGTTGGTTTCATTAGACTCATGGTTTTCATTATCAAAATATTCTTTTATGATAGCCTCATCAGTATGTTTTTCATTCTCAAAATTGGTATCATTATTATCCATATAATTAGATCCCTCATTAGTTTCATACATCTTAGGTGGTGGGAGGGGAAGCTCAATGTGTTCAATAGGCACATCTCCCAATCTAGGGCTATGTCTAGGTTACATACAAAATAATATAAGCTAGAAATGAAAAAGTACAATTATCTAAAACCCTGGCTGAATGAAAACCTTAGGATTCAAAAATATTTGCATTCATATGAATTAGGTTCATCAAAAGTTTAACCCTAAAAATATAGATTGGGGTTCTTTAGGATTAAATGGGATATAAATATCAGGCCAATTTGATGTTGAACTCATATATAACATATACTGAATTCATTGAATTGAGATAGGCTAAAAATAGTCAGTACAACTATGTTAGAGATGGAAATGACAAAGAAATAAAGTAGTTAGCTAGTTCTTATGCTAACATAGTTTTGTATCTAGAATAAGTATGGAGAAGACTGGAAGAGGATTCTAGAATAGTTGTTAAAATTTAGATTAAGTGCCTTTGGAGCTATGAATAGTAGCATTAGCCTTGGTTGGTTGTATCAATGCTATTATATGAACTTGACACATGTGTCATGTATGGAATACCTATTAGAAAAGGATACAACCACTTGGATGCTTTTGGGTTTATCATTGCCTTCACTCTGGTGTACTCAGATCTTGATCATGGATTGTCGCTCCTCAAGAAATTATAAAACTGTAGTTCTTTATCTTCATAGTGACCTTGGGGGAAAATGGGTTAGTGGGCACATGATGTCGATATAACCATAAATAACCCTTAGTTTTAGATTATGGTAAAAATAGGTTTTGAAGGGGCCCCGAAACCCTACACAAGGGGAAAGAAAAACCTTAAAGCACAACCAGGTTAACAAAAGAACCTGATTACAGAACAGAACTAAAACCAGGTTTTACATGGACCTGTAACCAACAAAAAAGACCATAAAAATAGCTAAAGGGGCACAAGATAGAGTAGATGAGAAATTTCTAAAAGTGGATAAGGTCCATAACTGAGATGAACATCCAAGGTCTGAGTTTTCCAAGTGTACAAGACTGAGGTGATATATAATCCATAAATTTATCTCCTTCACTTGAAATCATATCATCTTTTAATTATATATTTATGCCTACAAAAGGATAAGAAATGTGGATTGAGTTGACCCCAACCACTCGTCATTGAATGGTTGAGCACTAGTTACCCCAACCACTCGTCATTGAATGGTTGAGCACTAGTTACATATCTAATACATTGAAGAGGGAATTCAAATTGCATATAGTTATCCTTGACAATTGGAAATTAGATACTTTGGCTTGGATCTTGAGTGCTTTAGACTTGGTTAAGATATGCTCTTGGTGACTAAATGGTAAATTCAAAAGAATAGGTTAATTGTCTTGAATGTGAAAGTATTTGAGTATGCTTGACAAGAGTTTGCTAAATGATTAGTAGGTTTGTACATATTTTTAATCTATAAAAGAGTATTTGGGTACTTTTTCATGCTACCTACATGCAAAATGTATGGGTTGACCCATAGAAATGATTTTAATTTGAAAGTGACTATTACTTGGCATAGATGAAACTATCAGACTTAGGCAATACCATTAAACAATATGTTCTAAGTTTGACATTATTGTCCATGATATAAGAACATTGATCTAATGATCTAGAGTCTAAGTAGGATAAATAAATGATCTAACATGGATTTTGGGAATTCCTATAGGTTATTGATAGCAACTTGAGAAGGTTAGACCCATAAAAGGCATGCAAATGTGAGATAACAATGAATGAGAATCATGTATGTACACACAAGTCATGTAAGATGAATGTAAGTCAAAACTAACATTGCTAACTATCAGCTACCATATTTTAGTGTCTAAAAATGCCTCCTTTTTATTATAGTATTGAAATCTAATAAAAACACTATAGTAAAAAGGTAAAGAGATATACTTGAGTGTGAATAACACACTTTGTCCTTGGGGGATGCTCCAAATATGTAGCCTAATCCAAGTAAACACTAATGAAAATATAGAGGTTAATGTATACAAAATAAAATTTGAAAATGCATAAATTGAAACTTGAAATTTAAGAACAATAAAAGAGTACACCTATACGTGGGTGAATATTATTTCCCTATAACCTATTGGAGATTATACTTCCTTTTTGTAACATTTTAGAATGGTTCCTTTTTTAAAACCCTTTGGAGAATTAGAATTTTGTATAACTAAGGTGAGGTTGTGGATTTGGAAGTCAAATTCCCCAACCCTAATTGGATAAATTAAAAGGAATAATGTTGAGGCCATTAAGTGTCATAAAAACCTCAACCACACTAACCCATGTAACTAATCTTGAACTAATCTTGTAACCCCAAGATAGAAGGTGGAAACCACATGTTAGGTTCATAGTGTAATACCAAGGCCATTGAATTTAAACTACATTACTCATTCAAACATGAATCAACCACTATATATATACTTATAGATTCAAGGGTTCTTACTACTAGCTACCATGGAATGTACTTGAAAAATAGAAATTGCAAAAGTGTGAATGTGCATGAACAAGCTTTGTGCCCCACACTCGGTGTTAACATTGTAGATTTTGATATTGTGTATACATGAACCAATGTAATAAAATTACTTAGATGTTTCATAATAATGAAATAATATATCACAAAATCAAGATCATAATAAGTAGATCCATAATAACAATTGATGAAATAGCATAATACTTGATAAATATGATTGATCCACTTCAAGGGGGCAACCTCCTCAATAATGCAATGAGAGTAGAATTCATAATATGATAATCAAATACTATCACCTCCTATATATAATCTACTTAGCCATCATTATTTCATAAGTTGACCTTACTAAGAACATAGATAAATGCAACAAGATAATATGAAAGGTATGTAAGCCATAAGTTGGCCACATGTATCCTTAGACATGTTATAGGTTAAGGGCATAACATGTACCTCCACTTCAAAACAATATTTCCCTCAACATTAAATCAACTCTAGATGTTTTTTTAAAAAGTCTCCACCCTCCCATGTTGCATCTTCATGATTCAGATTCTTCCACTAGATTAAATACTCCTTAATCTCTCTTGTTTAAAACCTTTTAGTGTGTGTGTGAAAGATCTCATCAGGTTCTAAAATGACTCTATATTATTCATACAATTATGTTAACTTAGTCTAGATAGAAATTCTTTGTACAATTACCTTCTTTAGGCAAGAAACATGAAAAAACATGATGTGTGTGAGTGGATTGGAGTGGTTACAACTTTTATGCCACACTTCCAATTTTTTGATGGGTCTGATAAGGGCCATAATATTTAGGATAAAGTTTGTTATCCTTTTTATATTTCTTTATAGATATTTTATTATATTTTTTTAAGTGCATAAAGACCTAATCACCTATGTCAAAATGTTTCTCACTATAGTTTTGATTCGCTTACTACTTCATTTGATTGTGTGTCATTACTAAATTCTATCTCATACTAACTACTACCTCATATTGATGTTTAATGTGATCTTCAATAACTTGAACCTTGGGTTGTACCTTCTAATATGAACTAATTGGTGGGGGATGATAAACATAAAATGTCATAAATGGAGACATTTTACATGAGGTATGGAAGGAAGTGTTAAACCACCATTTTGTTAGTGGTGGCTAATGAACCCATCATTCATGTTTATTTGATGCAAAATAATGGAGATACCCTTCCAACCATTTGTTGACCACCTGTGTTTGCCCATTATATTGAGGATGATATGTTGAGATATGATCCAATTGAGTCCCCAAAAATTTAAATAAATCAATCCAAATATTACTAGAAAAGATGGGATCATGATCACTTACAATGATCATGGGAGTATTAAGCAGCTTTTGAACTATTTTGAGGAAAGCAACAATTGTTGTCTTGGATACAAATGACTATGATAAGGAAAAAATGAGAATATTTTGTGAACCTAGCACAATTACTAGAAGGAAGTGTTAAACCACCATTTTATTAGTTGAAGCCAATGAACCCATTATTGTTTATTTGATGCAAAATAATGAAGATACCCTTTTGAGCATTTGTCGACCACCTATGTTTTCCCATTATATTGAGGATGATATGTCAAGATATGAGCCAATTGAGTACCCAAAAATTCAAATAAATTATTCCAAAAATGAATAGTAAAGTTATGATCATGGTCACTTACAATGATCATAGGAGTATTATGCAATTTTTGAACTATATTAAAAAAATAACTATCCTGACTACAAATGACAGTGATAAGGAAAAAAAATGAGAATATTTTGTGAGCCTAGACACAATTTTCATGATGACATTTTTACCTTTAGACCTCGGTAACCTTGTAATGAAATATATGGAAACCTCTTTCCATCTTTGGCTAGGGATGGATAAAGGTTGTAGAAAACCTAGTGTCTTTGTTGTTTCACCTTTGTTTTATTGATCCATCATGCATTCCACTACAAATTTATATACATCCCCCTTGAGTCCCTCCCAAAATAAATCCTTATTGATTCGGTGATAGGTTTTTTAAAAGTCCCAAGTGTCCCTATATTGGAGATGCATGAAGCTCTTAAAGGATCTTGTGTTTGAGAAAAGACTAATTTCATAGGTATAATCTATTTTTTAACCATAATGCATTCCATTTCCATGCAATTTTATATAAATATTAGAGCCATGTTGAAGATTCTAAATCAAAACTTGTGTATCCCTATCATTCTCCCATTTATATCTTACCTCTTCTAACTAATTTATCTACCAATGGTCAATGCACATAACAATCCCTCCTAGATAGTGCATTTGCTACCACATTCTCTTTTCATTTCTTATAGATTATTCAAAGTCACATCCCAATATTTTAATCACCCATTTTTGTTGTTTCTTTGAAGATGATTATTGTTCCAAAAAATATTTAAGACTGTCATGATCAACCTTTATCTTAAAGTGTCTACCCAAAGGTCTCCATTGCTTGACTACATGAAGAATAACCATCATCTCTTTCTCATAGATTGGCTTGAGATTATTTTTTCCCTTGAGTTGGCAAATCTCAAATTCAGTGGGTCTTCCTTCCTGCATGAGTATTTCCCCCATGACATATCCTGATGCATCACATTCAATGACAAAAGTTTTATAAAAATCAAGGTTAGCCAAAATGGGAGTGGTGCACATAGCCTCTTTCATGTTCTCAAGTGCCTTGGTAGTTTTTTCATTCCAATGTAAGGAGTCTTTATTCAACAAGGCTATGAGTGGAGTTTTTATACTACCATAATTTTTTACAAATCAATGATAGTAACCCATTAACCCCAAAAAGCTATGTAGGTTCTTAAGGGTCATTATGACTTGCCACTCCATCATAGCTTTGATCTTCCTAGGGTTGACTTTGACTCCTTCATGTGAAATAATATGACCCAATTAATTCACCTCTTGGACTCCAAAATTACATTTAAAATGTTTGACATAAAGTTGATGTTATTCTATAACTAACCATCCATGTCTCACATGCTTCAAATATTCTTACCAAGTTTTGTTGTATATTAGGATTTCATCAAAAACACCAACACAAACTTCCTAAATAAAGGCATAAACATAGTATTCATAAAAAATTTAAATGTTGATGGTACATTTGTGAGATCAAAAGGCTTGATCATAAACTCATAATGGCCTTCATGGGTTTTGAAAAATATTTTAGGTATATACTCGTCTTTGTTTTGAACTTGATTATACCAAAAGGAAGATATAGTTAGGTAATATAAACATAACTATGTAATTTATCTAACAAAATCATCAATTACTATAATAAGTTATATATATTTGATGGTATACTTGTTGAGTTCTCTGTAGTCTAGGCACATCCTCCAAGTGTCATCCTTCTCATGCATCATGAACATTGAGGATGAATATTCACTTTGGCTATGTTTGATAATACTTGCCTCAAGCATCTCCTTACCATATTTTCAATTTCATTCTTTTAGGCATGTAGATACTTGTACGGTCTAACATTTGGTGGTTTACTTCCTGGAAGTAGTCTCATGGCATGATCATGTTCTCTTCTTCGTGGTAAACCTTTTGGAATGGCTCCAAAAATAGTTGGGTGGTCATGAAGAATAGTCTATAAATCAAGATGTGTAGACACATTTGTTGGTTGAACTTTTATGGAAACTAATCGTGTTACAAATCCTTCAATCCTTGTTTCTAAGAATCTTCCTCATCTAATGCAAACTAACTAATTGTGGAGGTATTTCAAATGTCCCACCTTTAAAATGAAAGTGCATGAATAATTCATGGAAATTCATCTCTATTGGGCCCAAAGTTGTGAACCATTGCACTCCTAAAATAATGTCATTCCCACCCACAAGAATAGCAAACATAAGAGAATATACCATGTAGTCTCTCATAGTAAGCTTAATACTATGACATTTTCCAAAATAGTTGATTGTTCCACTATCTGTAATCATGACCTAAAATTATCGAATTTGGGTAAATGAAATAATTCAAACAAGTAGACAACTTATTATTGGTGAAGTTGTGTGTACTCCTTGAGTCAATCAACATTGTGACCTTTTGTTTATTGAGGAAACCCACCACCTTAAGATTTTGAGGAGTACCAATAACCAAAAGTGCATGACATGAGATAGTAGGGTGAAAATCGTTATATTCCTCTTTTGTCTCTTTCATACCCTCCTTTGAGACCTCATCATCATATTCATCTCCATTGGTGACTTTAATGTTGAGTAATTTATTTTTAGCACATTTATGTGCTTCATTCCACTTGTTATTGCAACTAAAACATGACCCTTTGGCACACTTCTCCTCAACTTATTGAGGGGGTCAATCTTGTAGGCTAAAGAAATGATTATGTTATGGAATTATGTTCATAGACATCAATGAAAGCTCTTCACTTTCCTTGTTTTTTTTCTTTTGAATTACATGCTAATGATATGGATTCAAATACTAGAGTTGGATTAAACATGTGAACCTCAAGTTCTCTGTTATTCTTTAGCCCACCTAAGAACATATCAGTCATGTTGTCCTCTTTGATGTCATCCATGCATAAGGATAAATTCTAGAATTTCTGAATATAACCCTTTACAGTCCTTGTTTGTTGTAACTTTGCTAACTTGCTAAAGTAGTTTTATGGGATGTTTTTGCAATAGTGCATCTACAGATCTTTGATAAATACTAAAAAGGTAATAGGAAAACCCTTATTTTTATTTTGAACACACAATTACCTATACTAAATGAAATGCTCAAGTTCTAGATACAAAGATGTCATTACCACCTTTTGTGCATATTGGGTATGATGTAAATCAAATAAACTTTCTTTTTGATTGACCTAAGTGAGTGGATCCTTACCATCAAACTTGTGCACTTCTAATTTTAACATCATGTGCTTCAAATGAGTATTATATTTGTGATTATTCTGATTGAGAGAACTCAAATATAATAGTGGAGGATTATTTTACAAAAATGAGTTACCACAGTGGTCAACTACCCATTTATAGTTATCTTTCTTAACCATACTTTGTATATTTGACTAAAGTCGGTGAATCACCTTAGAGGCCAAAGGATCTAAAGTTTTAGACTCCATGTCATCCTTGTGAGGATATTTTGGAGTGTCTTTCCCATCCCTATGGCCATGACTGTTAGGACCAGCCATTCTCAAACCCTAGGAGGAAGGGTTTCAAGCACAAAAAAAGTGTATTGATAGTTTATACTATTATGATCATCTCATTGAGATGAATCTAATGACTACTAATTTATATAAGGCTACAAAAAAAATTGAACAATATTGTGGTGATGAAAAAATTAAATTCTTCCAGAATCACAAGTTTATGTTTTTTATCCTTCAACTCTCAAGATAAACGCAACTCCATATCTGAAAAAAATGCCATATAAACTTGCCTAAATTGATGATTGTTAGTGTAGGTATTTATTTTCCAAGATTTATTTATTTGAGAATATTATATTTACTCACATATAATTTTCCTACATTTGGGGATATGTTTATTTAGGTGGAACTAGTGTGTCATAGGTGTCATAGTTTTGATCGAAAGACTAGGATGTAACTCCCTTGACCACCTTTTATGGAGGAGTTACACTTCTATTACAGGATCCTTTGACCACCTTTTCTAAAGGAGTTACACTTATATTATAGGGGATCTTTGACCACTATTTGTGGAGGAGTCACTCAACACTCATATATGTATGATTCACTTGAGGTGCTTTCTCACTTAATGAATATTTGGCTTTCTCTATTTTGGTTGTCTCGTGCAATATTTGTTTTCTAATTTCATTCTTGCTTCAGCTCATTGTTCGTGTCCTCTCACTTTTGTCTCATGTGACCATTTAACCTTTGCACTCTCTTTAACCACACTTAGATCAAAGTCCGATATGGTATCGGAGCCAAACTGGTAAATGTTTGTCTGGTTTTCATTATTGTTAAGCTATTTATTGAAATCTTGAGATTATTTACACATATTATGAAGCAAATTTTTTGAGAGTTTTTTTTTTAAATTTGGTAGCTTTGCCCAAAGAGATCAAAAAAATTGTATGGGTCATTTTTTAATAAAATCTCAAGTTTTATTATATTAATCCTTTGGATTGTATGGGATTATTATGTGGATCTGGTTTTGTTCTTGGTTCAATTCTTGTATGGTTGCATGCATTTTTTTTGTTTCAACTAGGGTGTGCAAAGTAAGACCTTTTATGTCTTTTGGGGGTTTTAAAGCTCTCAATGGCCTGATCTTAGTGATATTTTGTCATCCATGACCTGTATCTATTATTATGTGGCCTTTTGGGTAGTGTTTTAACTCTCTGGTTACGTCACTTGTCACTCTCATGTAACATTATGACTATATTAGACTACATTTTGCCTCTCCCATCCTGCATTTAGACCTTTTTCAAGCTTCACAGCTTTGTTCAAATATTTTTCAAGCTTCACATAACTCCATTCAAACCTGCATGCTCCACTCAAACCCTTTGGACCATCACCCTAATTGGTAAATTAATTTCTGTATGAAAACCAAATTCTTTCTGTATGCAACCATTTTTATCAATTCATGGTATTTTCTAATTTCTAAGTGGTTTTCCTTTTGCTTTGAGTGGGAACTCCTTTTTTAAATACTCCTTCAAATTAAGAATTGCCTTTTTTGAAAGTCAAATCACCCTTGAATAGCATAGTCTTTCTTACATACTGGTTGGTCAATTTCTTTAAAAAAGGTATGATTGTTTTTTTCAAATAAAATCAAGTCGACTTTATGAAGGATTTTTATATTCTAAAGTTCCTATTTAAGCTAAGGTGGGGCATAATATAAGGAAGTTATTTGATGATTATTATTTTTATAAAAATAATACATTGTAAACATTTTTTTATTATAAAAACAATATTGCATTGTGATCCATTTAAAAGATAGGGAATTGTTTATTTTTTAAACTCTTCATATTTTCACTCAATGAACACTGGAGGGTGAGGTCCAGTTTGGCAAGTGGCCAACCCCCTTGCATTTAAAACATTCTTTCTCACTTCTACTCACTTTATATACTCATATTAGATGTATTTTTGGTTGAGCTCGATGTCCTCATCTATTTTGTAAAATTTCATCCTTTTGGCTCACTGCATTTATTGCTCTAGACACACTCTCAATTGTGTCTAATGTCTTTTGAGCATACATCTCATTATTTACAATATTTAGGGGGTCACCATTTCATAGTTCATGGGGGTGTACTATTTTTTTGTGTCTCTCTTTACATTCCACTTGCACTTTTAATTTTGCAACAACTACAACTTACACTACTATTACAACTCATTTATGCAACTAATGGATTCAAGTTCAATCAACCCACTAACTCCCTTTAATTATCATGAATGGAAAATCAAGATGAAAATCATTCCAAGGATTAAGGGTTTGTATAGGATAATCATGAGTGATGAAACTAAACCTATCACAAATGCAAATATAGTTAAGTTGTATAACCGTAGTGATGAAGCCTATGGGCTATTTTGCTTTTATATAGCACCTAGTCTCTTATTTCACTTAGAGCCTACCAAATCACCCCATGATTTATGGACCATTCTAAGTAAGCTATTTGGGGAGCAAAATATGATGAGAGGTCACAAGCTTGAGAATGATCTCATTAGCCTAAGACCTTGTAACTTTGACACCCTTCTGGATTTCTTCACTAAGTTCAAGTCCTTGAGATTGTAGTTGAAATAATGTGGAATAAATAAATAATATGACCAAATTATTCTTTCTATAATCTCTAAATTAGGTCCTGACTATTCAATATTTGTCTCCATTTTCCATGCCACTAAAAGTGCTTTGGGTACTATATGGAAAATCCCCTCTTTAAATGCTTTCATTGTTGACTTAACCAGAGATCAAGACAAGTAAATTCAGATGGGCACATTGAAGTCCACAAAAATTCAAGCACTAATTGTTGGGAATGGGAAATAAAATAATTCAAAAAAAGAGAAGAATAAGAAGAATAAGGATCAAGAGAAGAAGAAAGAAGCAATCTCTACCAAAACTAACACGGAAGCCTCCTCTTCCAATGATAAAACTAAGAAAGATAATGTTAAGTGTGCCTATTGTAAGAAAAAGGGGCATGATAAAAACAAGTGCATGAAGAAGTAAATAGATCCCCTAACTCATCTCGTAGAGAAGAACAACATAGGTGTTCCTGAGTCTATCAAGTAGAATTCATCTACCCATGATTCTACTAAGCCAAAAGGTAAGGGGAAAGAGAAAGAAAAGGGCAAGGCTCTTGTAGTAGTTATAGCTTCAACATCTTCATGGCTTATTGACTTGTGTGCTTCTCACCACATGGGCTCTTCACTAGTTCAGTCTTATTCCTTAGAGCCATGTAACATGTCTTCCATTAGTTTGGGTGATGGCACTTTTGTACTAGTTGTAGGGAGAGGGTCTATTTAAAGGGAAAGAACAACATTCAATAATGTTCTAAGTGTCTCTTTTCTTTCAACCAATCTCTTATCAATGTATTAGATCATTCATATCAACAAAGGTATGATGGGTTGAGTTTTAACCAAATTCAATTATCATCAGGGAGTTACATAGTGATTCTATAGTGGTAGTGGGCAGGGCATATCACCAAGCCAGGTTATACACCTTCTCATATTCTACATCTGATTCTTCTCTACCTACATTGTTGACTCATTTAGATGGAGTTAAAAAATTATGGCATGAATGATCTGCACACTTTAATTACTGTTATTTTTAATAACTTAGCAAAAATGACATGGTCATGGATTTACCTCGATTCCAATTATCTAAAAGACTTTATGAGGGTTGCTCTCTTAGAAAGTATCCCAAATCTAAATTTGACAAAGATAAAGCTCAGAGGGATTCACAAGCATTGTAATTAGTATACGATGGTGTATCTGGACCTTTTCTTGGTCTACCTTTTATAAGGGCTAAGTACATTCTCACTTTCATTAATGATTTCTTGAGATATACATGGGAGTACTTTCTTAAGCAAAAGTTTGAAATGTTTAAAGTTTTTCAGGACTTCAAGGTACTTATTAAGAATCAATCTAAGAAATCCATCAAGGTTCTTAAAACTGATAATGGAGGTGAATATGTTAACAACAAATTTGAGCAGTTTTGCACCACAATGGGGATTGATTTGTAGTGGACATTTACATATAGTCCTTCACAAAATGGATTTGCAAAATGCAAGAACAGATCCTTGAAAGATATGGTTGGTTGTGTGATTCACTCTAAGTCCTTAATACCTCAATATTAGGTCAAAACCATTAATTATGCTTGTTGTATTTAGAATAGGGTTCCTCAAAAAGCTTTAAAAGGTATAACACCTTTTGAAGTTTGGCATGGAAGGAAATTTGAAGTTCAACACTTTAGGGTTTCTAGATCTCTAGTCATGGCATGTATACCAAAGAAGATATGCAAATCTATAAAACCTAAATCCAAGCCTTGCATCTTTGTAGGTTATCTAGAAGATGTCAAAGGATACCACCTTCTAAATCCAACCACACATGAGTTATTCATAGAGAGAAGTGTTCACTTTTAGGATAGTCCCAAAGACTTGACACTTGACACTTCTTATCTTTCATTGGATTCACTTAGACTTGATGATTCTTCTTTTGACTCGAATCATTTAGAGCAAGTTCCTGAGCTAGGGTCTTCTTCTTTTTCTAGTTTTGATAGTGAGGGTAGTGATGGGAAGTCTTCTACATCTACCTCTAGTCATGTTTTAGAGGATGAGGAGTCAGCACCTGACTCACCCACATTAGGGCCCCTTTGGGCCAAGTAAACACTTTAGAGTGTAGGAAATTAGGTACGGGATCCAATAGATGATAGACATATTCAGTTAGATTATCAAAGTGGTCCACATGTTTTCTTTGATTTAGTTTTAGATCTATATACATTCTAAGAGGCTTCATGCATACCTAAGTGGGATAGTGTTATGTAGGAATAATATTTTTCCTTAATCAAAAATCACCCTTGGGACTTGACTTCACTTATAAACATAAATAAGATGGTTTGATGTAGGTGGATATATCATACCAAGTTTGTAGTAGATGGTTTGATTGATAAGTATAAGGCATGATTGGTCACCAAGGGTTTTTCATAGGTAACCAATATTGACTACTTAGATACCTTTACACCTGTTACAAAGATGACTTCGATCTAACTCACACTAACTATAGCTACAACACATGATTGGGATGTGCACCACATAGATGTGAAAATTACTTTTCTTTATAGAGACTTTAAGGAGGATATCTACATAGAGTATCCACATGGGTTTATTCAGGATTCATCCTTAGTTTATAGACTTAGGAAATCCATCTATGGCCTCAAATAGGCCCCTCAGGCTTGGTACACCAAGATAGATTCCTTCATCCTTACTTCAATTTCTACTAGGTGTCATTAAGACCCCAATCTATACTTCTTAAGGTAGGATGATTCCTTATTAATACTAGTCCATTATGTTGATGATCTATAGATCACTGGGAGTTCCTCATCAACTATTGTGGCAGTGAAGACAACTCTACAAGATAAATTTGGCATGATAGACTTGGGTCTTCTACATTATTTCATTCGCATCAAGATTTTACAGTCTCATTCAAGGATTTCACTTTCACATACCAAGTATGCTCTCCATATTTTAGCTCAATTTCACATGGCTGATTTTAAGCTAACTTTAACTCCCTATCTATCAGGAGTCAAACTTAAGGTTGATTATTCTACACCTTTGGTTAATGCCACTTAATGTTGATAGCTTGTTGGTAGCCTCATTTATCAGACTCATACCAAACCTGATATTTCATATGTAGTAGGGATTATTTCATGATTCATACATGAGCCCCATGAGCTACACTAGAAATCAGCCAAACATATACTCCACTAGATTTAGGGTTTGTATAGATTCATAATTCAATAAAGATTTGGTACAAAGATTTAATTAGTTAGTTTTTTAGATTCATATTGGGTTGGCGATACTTAGAATCATAAGTCCACTCTAGGTTACAATTTTTCTTTGGGTTTTGGTCTTATCAGTTGGTCTAGAAAGAATTAAAATGTTATTTTCATATCATCCACAGAGGTGGAATATAAGGGAGCTATTAACATAGTTATTAAGTCCATTTAGCTTTAAGGTATTCTATTCAAGTTTAGAATTCCTTTTACGTAACCCACCATCATCTATTATGACATCTATAGTACCATACAGATATGCAAGAATTCAGTTCAACACTAGTAGACCAAACACATTGAGATTCACATGCATTTTATCCAAGAGCTTATTCATGGTTAGGTCATCAATTTGAGATTTTGCTAGTCTTCATAATAGGTTGTATATATCTTTACCAAACCCTTCATCAAGATCAAGTTAATTCATTTATGAGCTCTTTTTAGGGTGCAGTCTTACATCAACAACAACAAAATCTTCAAAGGGGTCTTCTAGCCTTTTTTCTTCTTCTATGTCTCTCTTTTGATGGGGAGTTTTTCCTACGAGTTTTCTCCTTTTCTTTATTTTACAAGATATTATTTTGTACATGGGTACCTAACTAAGCCTAGTTATCGTGATCCATCTTTTTTCTCACATTTCCTACCTAAGTTGTGCTTATGAGGGTGTTAGTGTAGGTATTTATTTTCCCAATTTTATTTATTTAGGAATATTATATTTGCTCACATGGAGTTTTCTTACATTTAGGGATACGCTTTCTTAGGTGGAATTGTGTGTCATAAGTGTCATAGGTTTGACCAGAAGACTAGGATGTAACTCCCTTGACTACCTTTTGTGGAGGAGTTACACTTTTATTCCAGGCTCTTTTAACCATCTTTTGTGTAAAAGTTACACTTCTATTATATAGGATCTTTGACCACCATTTGTAGAAGAGTTACTCATCACTCCTATACATATTCTTCACTTGAGAAGCTTTCTCACTTAATGAATATTTGGCTTTCTCCATTTTGGTTATCTCATGTGATATTTTTTTTTCTGATTTCATTCTTGCTTCAGCTCATTGTTGGTGTGCACTCATGTTTGTCTCATATGACCATTGCACCTGTTCACTAACTTTAATCAAACTTGGATCAAACTCCAATAATGTTTTGATACCACTTACAATGAAATTAATTAGATGATTCACAACAATGGAATAGTATATCACATAATTAATAGTTGATCAAATAGGTCCACAATAATAATTGATAGAATAGCAAAATACTTGATAAATATGATTGAGCCACTTTGAAAGGAAAACCTCTAGAATAATTCAATAAGAATAGAATTCACAATATGGTAATAAAAGATAACCAATACATCCTATATATACTCTACTCAACCATGGTTATTCCATAGGTTGACCTTACTAAGAATACAGAGAAGTGTGACAAGATAATATGAAATGTATATCTGTCACAAGTCAGCCACACATATCCCTAGACATGATATCTCTGATAACCTCTAGTGTAGTCTCCAATAAGTACTATAGTGGGGAGAGAGAGCATCATCTGAGTGCTTTTCCACACCAACCATAGACCATCGATCCCTCAAAAAGGGAATGGCCCTCCCTTCACAGATGGGTAAATATTTATGGTGTGGAAATCCAGAGAGACATACTAGTACTCGTGTGTTGTAAGATTTATAATACATGATGTGTACCACAAAGAAAATACATTCTAACATGATATCACATAAACATGTAAATCATACATATGAAATGACTATGTCTATTTAAACATTACTTTGGCCAAAGTTTTCAAATAGTTATTAATCTTAAGGATTAATTAAATTCATATACATCACCTGATCAAAATACCTTCATCTGACATTAATGATGTTAAATAAACTAGTGAAGTTTGTCTCACTGCTTAGGTAGTACCAACAATGCAAGATTTGGTTAAAATTAATGTAAACAATAAATTCATACTAATTGTTTCCTACAATCAAGTATAACTCAAGCTAAATATAAGAATAATCACATTACATACACTTAGTCCATCAAACATATAAATTAATCTCTACTATTATTATTCATCATGTAATAATAAGCATAACAAGTAAGTTTAATCACCAAACAAGTATAATACATACACAAACCATCAGCTCAGCATCTCCTTTAGTGTAAAGGAGTTTGACACCTTTGTCTTGAGCAGTCTTCAACATGAGTAACAAAGATTCATAATCGGTAGTGTTATTGGTGTTGTTGAACTATAACTTGGATGAAGAAGGAAAGATATCTCCTTGAGGAGATATTAACATAGTCTCAGCTCTAGCACTAATAGAAGAGCAGTGACCATCAAATTTTAGTATCCATACATCATCAAAAATTGCTCCTTTCTCAGATTTTCCTTCATATGGAGAGGAGAGTTCCTTTGGGCTTGCACTGTGCTCTCTCATGCCTTATGCTATTTTATCTGAACCAATTCCTGGATCGCCACCTACAAGACTTTCATTTGCTGAAACATGAACATCTTTTGTGGTCAAGAAAAAGTTACCCATTCCTGAAGACTCAAATAGAATTTGAGCTTTAGGGGCCGATGTTTGAGTGACCACATATTTTGCCTCCTTTTCAGGGAGTAGCCTCTTCATGATGCCTCTAACAAGAATCCTCACCTCAGATAGGTCCATGCTCAATTCTCCTCCAACATCCTTGTATAAATTTCATCCAAGAAGGATGCCGTATGAGGCTGGGATGTCGGCCACTAGGACTGTCATCTTGATCCTCTTGCCTAGGAATGCTACAAATGCAAATTGGGCATCCTTGATTTATCCTAGTAGTGGCACTTATTTGTTCTCCATGGAGAAACATCTCCCAAATGTCTTGGTCAGTGTGAGACTAAGAGATTCTACCACTTTGGCAGGCATGACATTGTCTGAAGCTCTAGAATCAATGATGCAATAAAGTGATTGAACCGTTGAACCTTGAACCAAAAAAGGTTCAAAAGTTCAAAGGTTCAACGAGATTAGTTCAAAGCGATTGGTTCAAGTGGTTAATTGAATGAGTGGAACACAAGGTTGAACCGTTGAATCAAAGTCGGTTCAAGCGATCAATTCAAAGGAGTGCCCCAAAGTCGAAAGAACAAGTGCCCTTGTGGAGGGTAGTAAACTAAGGGTAGGTGCCCTTGTGGAGGGAAGGGAACATTGATTCAAAGATCAAAGGATAAAAGTGATTGAACCAATAAAGTGATTGAACCAATAAAGCGATTGAACCAATAAAGCGATTGAACCAATAAAGCGATTGAACCATTAAAGTGATCGAACCAAGAAAGTGATTAAACCAAGGAGCCGAGAAGGCTGCCCAAATTGTTGAAACAGTCAACCAATGATGTCCCTGTGGATGTCAAATTTAAAGTAATGAAATATTCACTAAATTTCAAATGTGGTGCAAAACCTGAAAATAAACTCAACGACCAGCTAAAGAGGGAGCCAAAAGGCTAGCAAAAAAGGGAAAAGATAGCTGAGAGCTCAGATCGCACAAATAAGGACAAAATATAGCAAGGAAAGGGGAAACGATGGAGAAAGATTAAAAATATCCATGCATGAGATATGTTTCTAGAAGGTGAAGCAGCCCACCAGGTGGACATCAGAGAGCGCAAACATTCAATGGCATGGCCTATTTTTCTGCATTGAGTAAAGCAAATGAACAACTATGCACACATCAGGAAACACATCAGGCGGCCCATATTTAATATCGATCCCTGATTCTAGCATAGCCTATGGATAGAATTTAAAATGCATTAAAGGCATTAAATGCATCGTAGGCCATTTTTGTGAAACAAAGTGCCCAAGTCTTTCTTCGATCACTATATATTGGACTCTCTCTTATTGTTTTAGAGAGATCTCTCTGTTATCAAAAACAAAACTCTACCCAAATTGAAAGGCATTACTGAGACTTTGAGCTCAGATTGTTGATCATATTTCATTATTTGAATAAGAAAACAAGTGACTTTTCAAAATTTGTGCTGGAATAGCTTGGTTGTTGGGGAAATTGTTCTTATGTATGTTTCCTTAATATGTTTTTTGTCCATTTAATTAAATAAGTAGAATTAGTGAAAGTAATCAGGAAGGTGTCCTGAAGCCAGCTGTGGAGAGACTTTGTGCTGCCACAATTGTCTTTAGTTTGTCTATTTTTTGTTTTTATGTAAAGAATCTTGGGATGACTTTGTGCCCTCATTATCCTTCATATTTCACTCTTTGGTAGTTGAGGTGGAGACTTTGTGCTACATTTCATCCTATTGTGTTACTGTGCCTTGTTACAGTTACTTGTCACTACCCAAAAGGTTCTTGTTGTCTGCTAAACAACACTTCTGAAAGAAGAGGAGTGCCTTCTATCATTTCATCAGGATTTATCCTTTGATGGGTGAACATCATCTCTAAAAAAAGAGAGATGGATGATGTCATCCTACCCCTGAGTGTTATTTTTAGCTTATTTATAGTAGATTAGCATATATATATATCCCCTTCATACTTATAGGGAACCTCCCCTTGATGAGAGGAGAGATTTGTCCTCTTTTGATGTGGTAAACCTGCACATTTGGCTGACCAATCTTCCTTGTTGTGGTTGATCAGACCTATTTCAAGTTTCGTGCCACATTTGAAATTTAGTGGATATTTCATTACCTTAAATTTGACATCCATGGGGATGTCATTGGTTGACTGTTTCAACGGCTTAGGTGGCCTTCTCGGCTCCTTGGTTCAATCACTCTTGGTTCGATCACTTTATTGGTTCAATCTCTTTATTGGTTCAATTGCTTTATTAGTTCAATCACTTTTATCCTTTGATCTTTAAATCAATGTTCCCTTCCCTCCATAAGGGCACATGCCCTTAGTTCACTACCCTCTGCAAGGGCACTTGTTCTTTCAGCTTTGGGGCACTCCTTTGAACCAACCGCTTGAACCAACTGCTTGAACCAAATTTGGTTCAACGGTTCAACGGTTCAATCTTGTGTTCTGCTCATTCAATTTACCACTTGAACCAATCTCATTGAACCTTTAAACTTTTAAACCTTTTTTGGTTCAAGGTTCAACGGTTCAATCACATTCTTGCTCTTTTTCTAGAGCTTCCTTTTGAACTAGTCTCTGGAATCATCTACTTCCTTCCTTTGTCTGGCACTTCCTTTAAACTATTGAACCTGTGAACCTTTGAACTTTGAACTCTTTTGGTTCAAGTTTCAATCAGTTCATTGGTTCATCCTTTATTCCATCGCTTTTCTATTTTTATAAGTCCCTTGATCTCTTCAAATCCATTGAATCCATTGAACCCATTAAACCCATTGAACCCGTTAAACCAATTTGGTTCAAGGTTCAATGGTTCAACGGTTCATTCCTTTGTTCCTCGAAGCCTTCTTTTCTTCACTGCCCTTTGCAAGGGCACTTGGCCTTTGGTTCACTGTCCTCTGAAAGGGCACTTGGTCTTTTCGCTTTGAGGCACTCCTTTGAACCGGTCAATTGAACCGACCGATTGAACCAACTTTGGTTCAACAGTTCAATCTTGTGTTCACTTGAATACTTGAACCAACTGCTCATTAAACCTTTAAACCATTGAACCTTTGAACCATTTTGGTTCAAGGTTCAACGGTTCAAGCATTCTTCTTTTCACTAAGTCTTTTGAAGCCGTTGAACTTGCTGAAGTGGTTGAAATTTGAACTTTTTCTGAAGCACTTAATTATTTAAGATTTTTGATGTCATTTAACCTTGGTGTTGAACCAACCTTGAAATTGCCTAAGTGTTGAGAGCTTGTTTCTTTCCTGCAGAGTCTGTAGAAATGAACTTACAGAGTTCGTAGAAATGAACCTATAGAGTTCATAGAAAAGAGTTCATAAAACTGGCGGAGTCCATAGAAATGAGTCCATATATTCCTTCCTGCAAAGTCTACAGAAATGAGTCTATAGAAATTAGCCTGCAGAGTCCATAGATTTAAGCTTGCAGAATCCATAGATTCAAGCCTGTAGAGTCTGTTAGCTGAAAAAGCTTGAAAAATGGAGAATTTGAATGCCCAGAACAATTTTTGAGAAGGGAAGAGGGAATTTTGGCCTATAGGACCAAAATAGTTCATATGTTGTCCCAAAAATGAGTGGCAGATTTTGGGAACAACATAACTCAAGCTAAATATAAGAATAATCACATTACATACACTTAGTCCATCAAACATATAAATTAGTCTCTACTATTATTATTCATCATGTAATAATAAGCATAACAAGTAAGTTTAATCACCAAAAAAGTAAAATACATACTTATACTGCATGATCTACTTTTCATAAGTAAATATAAATGTAATAAAATCAACATTTTCATAGTATATTGCACATACTACTCAATTACAACTAGCAATCATAATGATTATAAGAGACAAAAATAACTCATAAACAAAAGAATAATCTATCATCTTATTAAACATCTTAGGAGGCTTATGCATATAATTATAATACCCAATCCTTTAGGTTTTTATGATTTCATTACTAGTCAAAATCTATAATTATAGACATGCATCCAATGTATGCATATAAGTTATACGTGTATATGTGAACCTAAGTTTAATATAGATATATATCTTATTTTTATACACTTTTATATATATATATATATATATATATATATATATATATATATATATATATATATATATATATATTTGTTCTGTCATACTAAAGTATTTTCCATTTACTTATAGACTATATGATTTTATTAACTTCTTATGAACAAGCATATAGATCTTAAATAGGGTCTCAGCTTTCCCCAAAACCCCTAATTAGAATCACAATTTTCAATATAAAATATTTTGTATGATTATGATCCAAAACCATTCTAAATCCATTACCCTATTTTTCCTTTTATTCAAGTCCTTCGACTGTATATGTATTGTTGGAAATGGAATATAATAAACAAAAGACCAAATACTATGCCTTGTTTAACCATTGGAGGTTTATATCCTCTCTAAGGTTCTAAGTGTATTCATAAAATCAAATTGACTTTCTAAAATAAAGATAACACACGTTTACTCAATTGTATACATTTCTAATGATGTAAACTATTCACAATCATTTGTCTATGCTTTTACACAGTCAGCTTTATAACTTTACTATAATAGAAGATGATTATACTATACATATATATCTCCTATTTGACTATCCAATAACATATACTTGATATGGCCTCCCCTTTTGTATTTCTAAAAACATACTTTGTTCCTATATATACCTAGTTTGTAACGAAAGATACATAGTATGTGTCTTTATGTGCTTTCAGTGATTAATGCATAATACTATAATTCATTTGAATGTATGAACTCGGTTTTGAGAATTAATAAACACATAGTCTATGTAATATATATATGTATATATATTTTTAGTTTATATATAAAAATACACAGTCTGATTATATATAAATTCATAATGTTAAAAACTTATAATAATGGCTTTGACATATATACATAAACTCTAAATTTCATATAACAGGTGTATACTCATTCTACATGTATATATATAGATAGATGTCCTGTTCAAAATTTGAAGTGCACATAGACCATATATAATTATATACCTTGTATTTATAAATTTTCCTAAATTTTTAGTCCACATATATGTATACATATACGAATTCAAATAAGAAATTACTTCATTTCTTATATAATTTTGTTCATTGTTTTATTTTTCTAAGTTATATAGTTGATATTCATTCATCCTAATCAAATTTTCAGTCTCATACATCGAATATCATTATGTATATAAATAAATGATACGATAGTATACAAAATTCCAATTTAATTCGTTTGAAATCCTTTCATCTTAGAACTAGTTTGTATATAACACTCAATACCTATATATGTCCTTGTACATCACTACATACACACACTCAATTGGTCATTTTTATATATCTGAGTATATAAATAAATATATAAATATATTTTTTTTTTAGTGTATTACTCTTATGTATACACATCTAGAGTTTCAAAAACTCAGTTTATATATATATATATTTAAAATCCACCTAGGATTTTTTTTTGAGTTAGGGATTTGTATAGTCAAGCATCTAGACCCATTTATCCCTAACGACTTAACACACGATTCAATCTAGTTTGTAGTCTTAGGGTTTTTAGAGGATATTTAGCTTAGTTCTATGGATGTCCATGCCATCCATAGGCTAAGCTTCTATCTAAATATAGAATACATTTTATTTTCTAAACCCTATTAATCTAAACTAAACACATAATTCTTTAAGCAAATAAAAATAATTACTTCGCCAACCTCAATATCGCTTCCAATTTGAAATAAAATGAACCAGAATTCTTTCTCCTCCTACACTTTCCTTCTCCTCTTCATCATCGTGCCACACTCTCTTCTCAACTTGCCTCTTATCATATTCTACTCGCCCATCTCTTATCAACATCAAGTTTTGCATGTAACTTCTCAAAACTTGCAGTCACCATGCATAAACCTTATTATTCTTCAACTCAACTAATCTCTTTATTAACTTTTATTATCCATATCAGAAAGCCCTAATTTATACCTTAAATCTTTCCCTAATTTTCATATTTATTATTTTATTCATTTCAAAACTTTGCATGACTAACTACGTTCCAAGCCCGAGTGTCCCACTCAAAAAAAGTCCACTTTAAACATTATTCAAAGTGATAACTTCAATTTTTGAATCTCAACATAGTGTATGCATGATAATCAAAGAATAGGTTTATATAGTATAATAGTCTTTAGGTTATAACGCAATCTTTCTAATAGTTTTGAAAAGATAAACAATATCATGACATTTAAATAATATTGTAACTAATAATAAAGTCGATGATATTCTCTTATCCAAAATGTAAATCAGATAATTACTATTTCAATCATAATAGTATTATAGTAACGTAATTTTTGTGTTATTACTATTTTATATAGACTATATGCATCTTTTGTTATCTTTAAAACTTGTGGCTTATATTGATACTCCCAAATATCAATGATAACAAGCTAATGTTTTAAAACATTGCAAAGACATTTTTGTTAGTCTATATATAATAATAATTAGATATTATCCGTATAATTTATGTTCCTATAATCATAAACAAACATGAGTATATAATATAATCATATTGCAACATTATGCACTGAGTATATGTAAAATATACACAATGTAATAACCTACAATATTTATTCCATACATATAATTACTCAACTTAACTAATACTCACTAACACATAAAATCTAATATCTAAAGTAAATAACATTAAAAATGTACTAACTCTAATAATCCAAACAATGCATATAACATGCATCAACTAATATGGTGTGTGTAGGGGTTTTAGGAGTTCCTTTGTCATCCTTCAATATCCCCATCTAAATCACCCTCTCCGATGATGCTCTCCCTCCACCATGCTCTGAGGGATGAACTCTCTTGCATCTAGCTCAAGACAAGAAAGTAGTTAGCCTATTTTATATATATATATATATATATATATATATATATATATATATATATATATAACAATGTTGTAACAATAATTAACATAATCACAATGTACATAATTCACAATAATGCCAACTCATAGCAATAAAATCATGTAATATCCCGGACAAGGATATTAACTCAAAACACATAAAAACTATAAAATCTACATTTAACACTTGTAATCAAATCTAAAAATAAACTCAAATATATAAAGTTCTAGACTCAAAATTTAAACTCAAACTATCATCAAAATTGGACAAACTAGTCAACATAGAATTTGGTAATTTTGTCACATAAACCCCTAACAAATCCTCTAATATAAAAATATGATTTAAAAAAATAATAAGGACTATTAAAACATAAAAATATAAATAAAAATAACAACTATAAAATCTGAAAACTCATACATCAATACACCACACCAAAATTATAAACTACACAACATTGACAACACTATTTTATCATGATTTTAAGGGTGAATCTTCATAACTCTTAAAATTGATATAGAATAGAAAATGGATAGAAATGGTATGGATTTATTAAAAAAAAAAATTAAACGAAAACAACAACATACTTTACATAATCACATACCCACAATTCTCCACACAACTTCACTTAGAAAACCTACAAACAACACATTCTCTACACACTGGGACTCTGAATCTGCAACACTGAAGTATAACACCTACAAATTGCATAGCTAAAGCATAACACAACTAAAAATATTAATTATATTAAAATACTAAATTACACATACAACTTTAAAATATTATCACAAAGTGATCTCAAATTTGATGCACAAATTACTCCACACAGTACTTGAATCTCCTTGAATGCACAATCACAATCTCTGCATGAGATTGTCCTATTGAATCAAAGGGTTCATGTCCTATGATTCATTATATCAATGGGGTTTCATCCAAATACCTATATCTTCAATGGGTTTTTGTCCAAGGAATATTTATAAGATAAACCATAGGTTCAAACTTATAAAGGGAGTTTATAATTTCAAAGATATTTTACAAATGAGAAGCATGCTACTTATAGAAATTATGAAGGATAGAGATGAGAGGAAACTGCATGGCCAAGAAAATAAATTTCACCTCTTCTTATTGTCACCACTATTATTTCATATTAATAATCTTGGAGTCTTCTTCAAGGGTCGAAAGTGGATTCCTCAAATTTGATAAGTCATCCTCCACATGCATGTGCCTCCAAAGTTGTATCCCACTCACACATATGAGCTAATCAGGAATAGTGCAATGTGTCTCCCACTATCCCATGTGCATACCCATGATTTAAATAGTCCACACTTTTTGACTCCTCCCACATGTGCCAAATATCTCCCACATGTACCCAAGTGTCTACCACATGTGCCTTGATCTCCCACAAGTGCCAAGATTCCCAGACAAGCTTTAATCATCTTTTGATTTCTCCAAAAAGCACTTCACATGACAAAATAATACGCCTCCATATAAATTCAACCCATACCTTACCATATGACTCATATATCAAGTGAGATCCCTTTTGGGCCATGCCACATCATCCACTAACCACCTCATCAGTCGCATCATCCCTGCATCACCTGCCATGTCACCATGAATAGTGACTCATGAATAGTGACACATGAATAGTGCCAATGAATAATATTATTGAATAGTGATCCCACATTAAAAAATCCCTTACAACACCCAAAATAGCCTATGGAACTAAAATAAGCTACTAGTATTCATAAAATGTCACAAATGGAAATTGGGGACATTACAGTCCTCCCTTCCCAAATATTACTTGTCCCCAAGTAATCAGGTTCACTTTGTGGTTCAGATTACCAGGATCCCAAATAAATATCCATACCTTACCATCTTGTGTCTACTATACTACTCTAGTTAAAATTGAGATGTCACTATGCCAAAATTACATCTTTCTATCCTGGCCTCCAAACAAGAAGTTGTCTTCCAAAATCAAATGAGAAGACCTGCAGGGATGGAATTCTACAACATCTTCATCTGCAATCCTATTAAGAATCATGATCCTAGGAAAAAATGAATCATGATTCTTTGCATATTCCATCATGGAGCCCCAAAAATGGTGTGGAATAATCCTTGGTAACCGACTGACAACAATGTGGAAACTAGAATTTAGATCCATAGCTAGCCTGGGAAAACTTTTGATATCAAAAATTGTTAGATCTTCATTAACACTCAAACTCTAAATAGTGACTCATGAATAGTGCCAATAAATAGTGACACATGAATAGTATTGGTGAATAGTGATCCCACATTAAAAAATCCCTTATAACACCCAAAATAGTCTATAAGAATAAGGCAGCATTGTGCATACCAAATTTAACCCATACCTTACTATATGACTCACATATCAAGTGAGATCCCCCATAGGCCATGCTACATCATCCACCAACCACCTCATCAGTTACGTCATCCTTGCATCACCTGCCATGTCACCATGAATAGTGCCAATGAATAGTGACTCATGAATAAAGTCAATGAACAGTAATACATAAATAGTATTGGTGAATAGTGATCCCATATTAAAAAATCCCTTACAAAACCCAAAATAGTCTATAGGAATAAAATAGGCTACTGGTATTCATAAAATGTCACAAATGGAAATTGGGGACATTACAGTCCTCCCTTCCCAAAGATTGCTTGTCCCTAAGCAATTGGGTTTACTTCCTGGTTTAGAATATCAGGATCCCAAATAAATCTCCATACCTTACCATCCTATGTTTGTTATACTAGTTTGGTTAAAATTGGGATGCCATCATGCCAAAATTGCATCCTTCTGTCTTGGCCTCCAAACAAGAAATTATCCTTTGAAATCAAATGAGAAGACCTATAGGGATGGAATTCTACAACATCCTCATCTACAATCTTATTAGGAATCATGATCTTAGGAAAAAATTAAGCATGATTCTCCACATATCCCATCATGGAGTCCCGAAAATGGTGTGGAATATTCTTTGGTAACCGATTGACAACATTGTGGAAACTAGAATTTAGATCCATAACTAGCCTGGGAAAACTTATGTTGTCATAAATTATTAGCTCCTCATTAACACTCAAACTCTAAATGTCAAGAAGGTATCCTCATGCATACCAATCCATATAATCACATGCAATCATTACTGCAACATCAGAATCTACAAAAGTTATTAACAAAGAGTGATTGCACAAATCAGTACTCACTTGTGTGGAAGTGAGAAAAACTTGTAACATGCCTACAAAACCTCCCATAATATGCTTCCATATCTCCTACAAGTACTCAAAATCCATCCTCTTAATGACATATCTAATTAAGATCATCATTGTAATATCGGGGCAACAACTGTAATGATACAATATTATTATATGCATATAAGGAGTGAACATAGAAAAGGTTGAAAAAATCTTCCCTAGTGACTAGATCACTTATACTCATTAGTTCCCACTAGAAATTTTGCCACTCCTGAGATGAAAATACTTGCCAATTTATCTGAATACAAGTAGAGAAATCTGTATGATGCCTGATAAGAAAGTGGATAGCAGCTTTGTAGGTGACCTTCCATAGAGTACTTCCTTGGTCAATAATGTCATCTATTCCTCCATCTTCGTCATGTGGTCTATCAAGAGGATCACCAATTAAAATCTCATCATTTTTGTTCATATGATCATTTCCATTGGATTTCTCATCATATGAACCAAGAGGCTAACTGGGATAGAAACCATCATCATCCCACGTCTGATGCATTACCCTAAAACTAAAAATTACACTCGAATCCCATATCCTGAGTTTGTCACCAACTATGATACTAAAATCAAGAAGTATTCCATCCTTCCTCACAAAAAATCAATTATCAAAAATGGACTCTACATTAAAAAGAGGATTATTAGTGAACTAAAGGATACCTCTATCCTCTGGATCCTTAAACTAATCTTCAACAAGAAGTTGAATCTCTAGTTCTGGTAGAGCCCTCTACACACTCTCCAAAGAATCTTGTAAACCCACAAGAGAAAATCCTCCTTCAACGATCTCTTGTGTCCCCTCTATCCATTTCTTCCAAATGAGGTCTTCAACGAATTCATAAGTACCATCAAATATTGTTATCACTTGATTAAATTCATCAAAATGAGTGGGATCATCACACAATAATTTTTTTAATTGGCTTTCATCACATCTTGAGCCAATCAAAGTAGATGAACTAGTGAATAAATAAGTAACCTCCTCAGTTACATACCTTTACAAATAATATTTTAGAGATGGAAGTTCCTTAGGCTCTTGATCAAAATCAGCAAAGAGGCTTTGCTCAATAAATTCTTCCAACTTGTCCTCATTGGCATGAGTTTCAAAATTAGAGTCTTCTCCATTGCTTCCTTCTTCACTTTCTATATCCACTTCATTGGAGTGTTCTACAATACCAAGCTGATCTGTAACTTTAATTAATGCCCCTTGGACATTCTCTATAGAAGGCTCTATTGATGTAGGCTCCTCAACCATCATCATTTGGTCATCACTTTGTGGGACTAAACCTGTAGGCTGTAAACCACAAGAAAATAAATCTTATTTTGTCAAAAAAAGTTTCACCTTTCCCATGTTGTACTTGATCAATTTTTATGACAACTCATATACCCTTGGTGACACATTTTGTTCCCTCCTCCAAAATGCCAACAAGTTAGAAATCAAAGGCTTAAAAGCATCACCATCTTCTTCCAAATTATGAGACCTAATAGTTTTCATGGAAATGATAACATTTTTTGAATGAGCCTCTTTCATAACTTCTCAGAAAGTTTTAAACATCTCAAGAATAAGATTTTTACAATAAAATTCTAGCATCAACAAATCAAAACTATATTTTATAGTAATCTGTAGAATCTTTACCCTCTTATCAAAAGAAGGGTCTTCTAACTCATCTAACTACCAAAAACACTCCACAATTAAATGAAGTACCTCCTTCATTATGTCATCATTATAGGGGACTTCAAGAGCTGTAAGTTTGGTGATTTCACTGAGGCAAGAACTGTAAGTCTCACATCATCATCATAAGTTTTAATAAAATTGGGCTGGACTAAAACAAATACTGATGGCTCCAAATGCTCTTTTAATATTTCATGATCTGGTTGAGTAAATTTAGACAAATAATATTTTAGTTGCCTCAATTTACTAAGTATGACATTCTTTGGATGATGATAGTACTTAAGATCTCTTCTTACTACAAAAATCCTATATCCCACTTCCATTTCTCCTTTGGAAAACCTAGGCTAGGGAATCTTAAGTGAATATATGAAATGTTTTGATAAGGTAATCTTGTCCTGATTAACTCTATGAGACATAATATCATACTAAAATCTCTGACATAAAGGTTGACACATACAAACATAACTAATACAAATCTTAGACACCAACAAGCTAGCAAGATCACAGCTCTGATACCACTGTAATATCCCAAATAAGGATATTTACTCAAAACAAAAAAAATATATAAAATCCACACTTAGCACTTATAATCAAATATGAAAATAAACTGAAATACATAAAGGTCTAGACTCAACATTTAAACTCAAACTATCACCAAAACTGGACAAACTAGTCAACATAGAATTTGGTAATTTTATCACATAAACCCCTAAAAAATTATCTAATATAAAAATATGATTTAAAAAATGATAAGTACTATTAAAACATAAAAATATAAATAACAACAACAACTAGGAAATTTGAAAACTTATACATTAGTACACCACACCAAAATTGTAAACTACACAACATTGACAACACTATTTTACCCTAATTTGAAGGGTGAATCTCCACAACTCTTAAAAATGATATAGAAGGGAAAATGGACAAAAATGTTACTAATTTATAATAGAAACAAACTGAGCTATAACAACAACATAATTCACATAATCACATACCCACAAGTCTCCACACAACTTCACTTACAAAACCTGCAAACAACACATTCTCTACACACTGGGACTTTGAATCTGCAACACTGAAGCATAACACATACAAATTGCATAACTAAATCATAACACAACTAAAAATATGAATTATATTAAAATATTTAATTACACATACAACTTACAAAGATGATCACAAAGTGATCTCAACTCTGATGCACAAATTACTCCACACTATACTTGAATTTCCTTGAATGCACAATCACAATCTCTGCATGAGATTATCCTACTGAATCAAAAGGTTTTTGTCCTATGATGTATTATATCAATGGGGTTTCACCCAAAAACTTGTATCTTCAATGGGTTTTCATCCAATAAAAATGGATAAGATGAACCATAAGTTCAAACTTACAAAGGGGGTTTATAATTTCAAAGATATTTAGCAAATGAGAAGCATGTTACTTATAGAAATTATTAAGGAGAGATGAGAGGAAATTTCATGGAAAAGTAAATAAATTTGACCTCCTCTTAGTGGCACCACTATTATTGCTTATTAATAAGCTTAGAGTCTTCTTCCAGGGTCAAAAGTGGATTCCCCACTTTTGACAAGTATTCTTCCACATGCATGTGCCTCAAAAGTTGTGTCCCACTCACATATGTGAATTAATCTAGAATAGTGCAATGTGTCTCCCACTATCCCATGTGCATACCCATGATTCAAATATTCCACACTTTTTGACTCCTTCCACATGTGCCAAAGATCTCCCACATGTGTCAAAGGTCTCCCACAAGTGCCAAGATTCCCAGACAAGCTTTAATCGTCTTTTGACTTATCCAAAAAATACTTCACATGACAAAATAATGGGCCTCCATAGAAATTCGACCCATAACTTACCATATTACTCACATATCAAGTGAGATACTTGATCGGTCATGCCACATCATCCACCAACCATCTCATCAACTACATCATCCCTGCATAACCTACCATGTCACCATGAATAGTGATAGTGAATAGTGACTCATGAATAGTTCTAGTCAATAGTGCCAATGAATAGTACTAGTGAATAGTGATCCCATATTTTAAAATCATTTACAACACTTAAAATAGCCTACAAAAATAAAATAGACTACTAGTATTCATAAAATGCCAAAAATGAAAATTAGGGACATTACAAATCATGAAATTAAAGTAACATACAACTATCCCATAATAGCTCCTGACTTACGTTTAGTTAAAAAGTAATTAATCAATCTAAAAATGCTAATAATCCATAGATAATTAGGTAAATTAGATTAATGAAAAATTGGGATGTGATAGTAGCTTTGGTCATCTTAGATAACATGGTCTTATGCCATGGTACATAGTCAATAAATGGCTCATTAGATCCTTGCTAGAGTTTAGAAATTTGAGAATAAGTTAACTTTTCATTGATGGTGGTTGAAAAGTGTACTAGAAATTGATCCACCAAATGATTGAATTTATTTATTGATGGAGATGGGAGATCATAAAAACAATGTAAAACTTAATCCTTAAGACTATATGGAAGACCTTGGTCAATAATTTATCATTAGATGCATAATCCAAACATGATACAAGGAAAGATCTGAGGTGTTGCTCTTGATCACCTTTACTATCATAGAATGAAATATTGGGAGCTACAAAATGCATAGGTGAAGGGTAGGATGAAATCTCTAAGGGCAATGGATTGTGAATCAAAACATGTGAATCCATAGAATGACTAGCTCTAGATGCACCTTGTTATAATTACAACACTTTAAGCTATATAACTCAAATAATTTGCTCAAGGGAATGTGCAATAGGTGTGGTTGATGATGTAACACACATAGTCATCATAAAATTAACATAGGTTAGTTTTATAAAATTAGGCATGGTAATAGGAGAGAACCCTTTTGTTTCCTCCACACCTTGGGTGGAAAAGACACATGTAACCAAGGGTGTAGATTTAGGCATAGTAGTAATGGTATATATGTAAATACCTATGGTATAATTTATACCTTGTTGGGCCCCCTTTCTAGATCAAGTACATGGACCACACCAATTAGACAAATCTTAGTGTGAGGTAACCTTTGGACTGGTTGCTCACCCCTTTTGGTATATTTTGGTACTAACTGGAGAGGTCCCCGTGGATCCCACACCAGCTAACAGGTAGTTGCACAATACTGTTTTACATAAAGACACTCCTACCAAGACTTGGACATGGTAGCTTGAGAATCATGGATGTTCGACAGTGGAGCAAGTGAGATAGCAACCCCTCAATGATAGATCAGTGCATGACATGTGCTCATCCACCCTAGATGGCATAGTAGAGCCGATGGACTCACAACAGCTCAGCACTCGGCACATGCCCATCTGACCTATCAGAAGACATCCCATTAGCTATAAAAAGAGACCCACATTTGAAGAAAAAAGGTGATGAAGTATAGTGAAGCTCTGATGAAATAGCGAGCTTACCAGTAATTTTTCTATCCTGCATGTTAGTCTAAGTAGTGTGAATGTATAGCCTAGGCTCACTTGTGAGCTATTGGGCATGAGTAGATTTAGGAAGAGCTTATGCTCTACTATTTTTATGGGACTTTATTGATGAACTATTAGTTAATAATGAATATAATTAAAGGAATGAAGTATTAATCTTTGTTTAATAGTCTATGTGAGGCTATGTTTATGAGTTGGTTTCATTTGAGCTTTATGTTAGTTCTTATATAATGTATTGGGATATGGAGGTTTAAACCTAGTCGATAATGGCATCCTTGTGCCATTTAATGACCTCAAAAAACCTATAGATGCACTAAGGGTTGAAACCCAAATGCACCAAGGCTCCATGACCCGTGCCTAGAGTGCCATCTTTAGAATGGATTATTGAACTTAAGCCATCCCCTTGACTTGTCTACTAACCAGATGACCCCACTGGTCATCCATGTAATTTGCACCCTTAAGAGCCCAGCCCCTCCAAGTATGGATTTGCTCCTTAGGATTTCGGACACTAAGAGGACTTGCGCTTATTGAACTCCCCATGAAGAACCTAGCACGAGATGGCCACCTAAATACCTATGGATAATGACTAATCCCCTTTGGACCTTGACTTGTGCCATAATACAACTAGCCCAATGCAGGGTTGATCCCTTCACTATTATGCTTTGAATGAGTGCATAAGGCTTACACCTTATGTGAAACTGATGCCAATGCCATAGTATGATTAAACATTATGTGTCAGACCTTACTACCCTCATGCCTAGCTCCACCAAGTCTATAACTGACTTGGCTTGATAGCTAAGTGCATGACCAAGTGCATAAACTAACATGGTGGACTTTTCTACAACATTTTGGTTTTTTTGTCAGGACTCATGTTGAATTTTGTTGTTACAATGGTACAATCGATTGATGTTCCAACTATCACTTGATAACATCGAGCACTGACTAAAGCAAATAAAATATAGTTTCATGTAAAACAATCCTATATGTAAAGGACAAAAGCCATAGAAATGGGTGCAAACCAACTTGTAAAATGCTCTATATGAAGTGATCTTCTATGAGCTACATGAGAATGTGTATCAGTGGTTGGTTGCCTACACTACTACTAGAAGGTAAAGCTACGAACAGTGCCTCAAGTGGACCATAAAGCAAATAGAAAGTCTAGAGAGCATGGATGAAGTTTGGATGCGTGTTGTGGATAAGTGGTGGGGAGGTGCATTTAAAAACTATGTGTTGCAATTCATAATGTCGACCTTCTCATGCCCAAAAGAAGTAGAGTATGACTTTCTTCATAAACTAAGGGGCGCATTCATAAGAGGGCTTGACATCGAATAAAAGAAGCTTCTGGTGGACTATAGTATAGAAATCATAAGAATGGAAGGCTAAAGTCCTTATGCCTATGAGCAAGTGTAGAAGGTGAGAAGGGTAAGTGTATGTAAGGTGTGATAGAAGAGGAATAATAACTTGACATCTATGAGTTCCAAAGGCTGAACTATAGTAAACGAAGGTGCAGGTTGATGGAAGATCTAAAACCTAAAAGTGCTAAGAGGACTTGTAACAAGCAGGAAGGGCATGGGAAAGGATCCCTTGAGTTGTAGCAACATGAAAGAGATAGGAAGAAGAAGTAAGATACTAAACTCAGCAGTTGGGTATATGATGTGGTGGGTTCTTACAAGATATGGCATTCAAGAATGCACCAGAAGTACCTACCCCTTTTGAACTTGAGGTGCAAGCTCATGTGTTATATTCTCCACCAAAAGAAAGAAGAATGGTAACTAAACCTATTATCGACATAGACTTTGATAGGGTCCAAAATTTGGATCAAGAATTTATAATTGAGAAAGTAATTCCTTACGAGGAATTGAGTAACTGTATGATGAATCTAGCAAGCACCAACCCAGGGGTCATGAACATAGGTAAAAGCATTTCTGTGTAGAGGAATTTAGCTATGTTGACTAGGAAATAGCCCACAAGAAGTGGCATAGTGCCATTAATGAGTGGTATTGCACCTATAACTTCAGTATTGTAGTCTACTCTATGAGGGTCAATGCCCAACCCTACAAGTGGAGGCATGGGAGGGACTCCTCCAACATAGACATAAGGGGGATAGGTACCTTAGAACCCAACACCACCCCCTCAACAAGTCTACTATGAGATGGTGATGCACTCCCCTGAGTATCATAGAGTTGAAAATACCATAGAGCATGTGTTAAAGTGTGGGTTATAATGGTACACTAGGGGCATCACTCAGCCTAAGTGCAAGGCAACCCATTTCATGACCACTTTGCTAGATTATACCCATATTTGGTATCAAAAATTTGACCTAAACTAGTCTATGATTAACTACAATGTGTTGAAGGAAGCCTTCTTGAAAGAGTTTGATATCCCTGAGTTTGAGTAGCAGAGCATCATGATGCTCAAGAAAAATAGTCAAGGGTTATCTAAGAGCATGTGTTTGTATGATACATGATTTAAAACTCTTATCTCAAAGATTTTGTATGGCATTCACCCCTCCCAACATATGCAATGGTTTGTTGGAGGCCTGTTGGTATCATTTAGAAGAGCATTGTTCATGAAGACCTTCAATGACCCCTGCAAAGCACTTGAAACTACACTCTGGGTAGAGGCGATAAGCAACATTGACACTAGGATCAACCCATTCATAGAGGCATAGATTGTGTCAATGGCCTCCCAACTATAGAAATTGATCATTGGTTTAGTGCATGACACTCATAGTGGGTTATGGTACACTGGCTGTGAAATTGAGGGGCATAACATGAACAACTACCCATGAAAAATGTATGTGCCCTACTTCTCAAATGTGAGGTGTATCATGGGTTACATGACTCATGAAACTATCATTTGTTATAGCATTATAGCTAAGTAAACACCATAATTTACTACAAGATGTATGATACCTATACATACTCAACAATGAACTATAGATTCATCAATGAGATGTGCTAGAACATGGAAAGAGGTGTGAGGTAGGTGATGACATTAGGAGACAATCAGGTAGGCCAAGGTAATGAAGGTTATAGCCAAAATAATATGGGCTATGGTAACCATCAAGGCATGTCTGGATGAGGAGGCGGATGTGGTGGAGGAAGATTCCCACCATGATCATGCTACAAATATGGGTCAATTGAGCATTATCATCATGACTACCCCACGCACCTAATGTGTAGGTACTATCGAGGACCACATTCGGTCGAAGAATGCCTAGACTTATACAAAAAGATAACTCAAGGTTGACTTGACACATATAGAGGTGACATGATGGTTAGTCATAAGTCTAGAGAGGAAAAGTGGACTCCTAAGCCATAATAAACTCATAAAGATCTACCTAAGGTACAGGTCATAACAAGAAGCAGGTTTACCACTCAACCACCCACTACACCAAATTAAGATTTATGCTTAGATTATGGAAAATCAAGTCATACTGAGTGCATAATGTGGCTAAATCTGAAAGTTGCACCATATCCTAACCCTACGTGGCAAAAAGACATCCTACAACAAGCCATAAACATGATATAGAGCTTGTAGGGTGAACTTTAGTTAGCTAGAGATTTAGAGACATAGGCCACTATTTCATGTAGAAAGCAAAATCACTAGGAGGCTGAAGTGTAAGAATTGACTGAGATCTTGTGCCTCCTACAAACCAAAGGAATGTTGCCCCTACTAAAAGATTTATTGATAAAGCATGCAGGGAAAAAACCAGAAGTAGAGGTTGCACCTATGATGATTAAGGTTGTTGCATCACATATAAAGTGAGTACGCAAAATAAGACATACTCAGAATATCAAGTATGACCAAGAACTATTGATATATGCCACCATTAATGGATGGTCAGTTTGTGAAGTACTAGTTGATATAGGCACCGAGGTCAGTATTTTAACTCAAAATGCTTGGGAAAAGATGGGGAGACCCCCTTGAGGCCTTCACCTCACATGTTATTCATGTCTAAAAAAACTTGAGCACAACTGATTGGGATCTTGAAGAGCACCATTTTAGATATCATGGGTGCCAAGTTCCACGCTGATTTTGAGGTCATCAAGTTGGTAGAACAGGACAACTATCTAATGCTCTTGGGAAGGTCATGGTGTTATTTGAATAATGCAAATATGCACTTTATGAGACATTATATGACTTTTGAGAAAAACAAGAAAATGATGGTGATCTCCCTTTGAAGTTATCAAGGGCTTCCATATGTAGAAAGTGTTGACCTCAAGGATGAGATCAACCACATCTATAACATCACAGTGTAGGGTGCCGAGAAGCCCAACCCTAGTGACCAAGGCATGCTTGAATGAGAAGATGGACAATCAGCATCTTATACAACTAATGTCACCTATGAATGATGGATTAAATAAGCTTATGAGGTCACTATCCAAAGGTGCCACCTAGTGTGCGCATTTGGGCTAAGGCCAACTAGGATAGGGTTGGTTAGGATTGAGTACCTCAAGAAGAAATGGGTCCCCCACACTCGAAAGATAAGGAAAAGGGTGTTCTAGCTCAATAAAGGGAAGCTTATAGAAATTCCAAAGTATGAAGAGAGCCAACCCATAGAAAAATATGTCCAAGACATTGACTTATGCATCTTAAAAGAGATAGATCAAATGGGTGCACTAGTGCACACCTTAAAAAGTATTGTTGCTCATTGGTGGGCAATGCAAAGACCTAGTTTACCCACTTGGTGAGATGTAAAGGCAGCCATATACCTAGATTCGACAAGAGTAATGAATATTTGGACATCCCTACTTATGTTGATGATTTTGAACCTATTACACATGTGCATATGTGTGAAGAAACCTAGATTGGCTACGGCGAGAACATGCCAAGAGGCTTGTGGGTGCACACCTTTTATAGAACCTTCAAAACTTAGAGCTATTAGAGCCTCTGCAAGTCATCCATAGGGCAGTGTTTGAGGACACTTCAATCTTAGAAGAGCACTTGAAGGAGATTTTTGAGAAGAAAGGACTAGTGCTCCTAACATTCTTTTAAGAGATGGTGATCAATAATGAATCTAGCAATGAAGATGATGAGACCTGTAAAGAGCATAATTGGAAGGCTCTAACAAGTAAACAAAAGCTTGTGCACCTTATGGATGATAATACCCAAGATGATGAAGATGTAATGCATCTTCAAATTGAGACAACAGAGGGGACAAGGCAAGTTGAAGACTCTCATCAGGAGAGAAATGAACCCTACCATGCACCACAAAAGTGGACATCAGTGCAGAAGGTGAGCCGAAGATTGCCACTATAGGTGCTTACTGGTCTAAGTTAGAGTTGGTGCGAATTGTAGACCTCTTGAAAGAATTTCAAGACTTATTCCCATACTGCTATAAGGACATGAAAGACACCCACCCTTCCCTTATAAAAATGATCATCAAGTTGGTGGAGGGTATGAGTCCAGTCAGGAAGTGCCCATATCAGATGAATCTTAATCTTTGTGCCAAGGTAAAGATGGATATTGATGGAATGTTAGTGGCTAGTGTCATCTACCTGGTAGAAGAATCTAAATGGGTGAGCCCAATAATCATCAACATAAAAAAAAAATTTGCATATGGATTTACGTCGACTACAAGATGTTGAACATCACTTGCGTCAATGATCCATTCCCAACCCCATTCACTGATGAGGCCTGGATGGAGTTATAGGATGCCAGATCTACACTTTTACTGATAGGTTTTTGGGCTACCATCAGGTGTAGATTGAGGAGGAGGATAAACCCAAAACAACCTTTACGACTGAGTGAGGTTATTTTGCATAAAACATGATGACCTTTGGACTAAATAATATGCCAACCGTTCTTAATATGCCAACCATGCTCTCTAGGATAGTGATCACTGCCTTCAAAGACTTTATCCATAAGTTTCTCCAAGTGTATCTCGATGACTGGACTGTGTATGGTCTTGTAAAAGGCTACTATGACAATTTGTGTCTCATGTTTGAAAGGTGCAGGCATCTCTAGATCTCTTTGAATATGAATAAGTGCATCTTCATGACTCTATTTGGGACATTGCTTGGGCACATCATCTACAAGGATGGTTTAATTGTTGATCCAACAAAGATAGCCATAATAATCTAACTCTAGACTCCCTCAACAAAAAAAGATGTTCATGCCTTTCTAGGTCATTGTAGCTACTGTAGTAAGTTCATTCAGAGCTATGCAAAGATTGTGATGATTCTAGAGGAGCTCTTGCATAAGGATGATCTATTCTACTGGGGTAGGGCATAAGAGGAGACCTTTGAAACATTAAAGCTAAAATTGGCTAGCATGTTAATTCTATAATTTATCGATTGGATAACTCATTTTCATGTCCATATTGATGCTTCATGCTCTGTCATTGATGCCATATTGGTGCAACCAGGCAAGAGCAATATTGACTACCCCATCTCCTTCACAAGTAAAAAATTGACACAAGCAAAGTAGAATTACACCACCATCTAGTGCAAGGTGTTAGCAATGGTCTATGCCTCACAAAAATATAGGTAATACCTATTGGCAACCCCATTCATCTTCTTCACAAACTATGAGGCACTCAAGTACCTCATGATAATCCTATTTTATATGGACACATATGTAGATGGATTGTTCTCTTCTAGGAATTCTAGTTCCTCATTATAGTTAAACTTGGGAAGTAGAATTTGGGGCCAGACCATTTATCCTACATCAATTCTAGTGATGTGGTAGCATCAATCAAGGATGACATACTGGATGCATATTTGTACAAAGTTTATTGTGTTCCTAAAGATCTAGTGGATATTGTTGCTTTCTTAACATCTGGGCTTGCACCCTACACCTTATCCACTAAGGAAAATAAACAACTTGTGGTTCATGCCACCCCCTTCCAACTCATTGAGGGAGAGCTATACAAACTAAGTAAGGATGAAATACAACATCAGTGTATTTTAAAACATGAACAAGACTCCATCCAACAAGAAGCGTATGAGGGAATCGTAGGAGGCCATTGTATTGGAGACACAACATCATGCAAGATATTATAGTCAGACTTATGGTGGCCAAGCCCATTCTAAGATAGAAAAGAATATGCTAAGGCATGTGATGTACACCAATGCACCAAAAATCCCAACCAATAGGATGAAATTCCTCTCATCCCCATTCTAATCTAGGCACCATTTGAAAAATGGGTCATTGACTTTATTGGGCCAATTACTCCTACAACACAATGCACAAGTATAAGATATATTTTAGCAATCACTGACTATTTCACCAAGTGGGATGAATTCATGCTAACCAAAGATTACATAGCCATGACAACCATGCATTTCATCTGGGATAACATCATCAGCAGGTATGGGTGCCCATTGAGTATGACTAGCGACAGGGGCACTCATTTCATCACGAAAATGGTGTGTATCATTCTAACTGAATACATGGTAGTGAACCACGAGACCACCCCATATCATCCCCAGGCCAATGGCATGGCTGAATCCTTTAACAAGATCTTAAGAATGTGCCTAATGAAGATATCCCATGTTATTCACAAGGATTAGGATGATTGAGTTTCAACAGTATTGTGGGCATACCGCACAACCTACAAATGCTTGAATAAGGCTACACCATTTCAACTAGTGTTTGGCACTAAAGTATTTCTGCCCATGGAATTCATGGTGCCCTCCTTGCGCATTATACAAATTAGTCATTTAGATGACCAAGGATTGTTATCAATCAGACTCACACCCTTCTAAAGGTAGTTTTAGGCCTTCACAGTCTACTAAAACATGGAAATAATCTTAGGCTATGTGTGGCCTAATCGATGGATTGAATCTCTAGGTTCTACGGGCTAGCTCCCTTTGGTGTATCAATTAGGATCTCTACTCTACGCTACAAACTATTGAGAAAAGGGAAGAAAGAAAATTGAAGAAAACATTCTATCTAATGATGGTGATACACCTAAATTTTGGTTCATACACTCAATTTGAGCTCCTAAAAACATTGATTAGACAAGAAAAAGACTAATCTTTCAATTTCAATCGACTCCTATGCATCAATATTTCATGAAAAGGTTCTATCTAGTGATCAAAGTTTAAGGGAAATGAGGGAATAAGCTTGATTCAAAGCACTAACCAGCCACTTACATCTGTTTTAACTTCAGCCAAAAGACATCAAACATAGAGCATGACCTCCATAATCTAATCAACTAGTAAATAGGTAAGAATCAGGACTTGACAAGGAAGAAAATTCTATCACATATGCAAATCACTAACATAAATACACTATGCCAACATTCTGAAATCTAAAAACAGTCCTTCTATTTATCTAAAAAAGGTTACAAAACTAAAATTTTGGTAGAGTTTGATCTTGCCAAAAGAGGGATTATCATTCAAGGCTAAAACAACCAACTTATATAGAAAAGCATACATAATCAAGCTATTGGCACTAAAAATAGAAGAGGAGATCAACTCCCACATCTCACAAGTCCAACTTGAGCTATCCAAAAATAACCAAGCCTTCCAATAATATTCTTTTGCCTTATGTCCTGCATGAAAAGCTCTTTGGTGTTGAAAATGATGGTGAGGTGAGCCCATTTCATAATCCTTATTTAGAATAAAGATTAAATTCTTCAAACGTGTATGGATCTTTGGTAATTCAATTCTCTTCATGTATGATGCTATGCCAATCTTCAAAGAGAAATCTCCACTTGACGCTGAGTTGGAAGTGTTTGAAAAGGCTTTGATTAACAAGATAAATAAGATTTCATGCATGAAATTCAATGTTAAGCTCTCCTTGAACAGTCATCCAACATTAAACTCCTTGAGCCCTTCATGCATTCGGGTCTCCCTTTTTAAACTGAGAGAGTTGTGCTTGAAGGTAGCTACATGTCTATGAATAATTTGATTATTGTATTTATTATTTGGTGTGCTCTTTACTACAGTTCAATCTTGTTTGGGCCACTCTACATGCTCTGAATATGACTGTAAAACATGTTGATTTGAGTCAAAAGGGGAAGTCATCATTGTCTTTTGCTGATTGACTATCAAAATCCTACCAGAATCCTTTTAAAAACTTGGCTTTTCCTTATCCGCTGATCTCCTTACTATAGAATGTGTTTATGCCACTTGTCATTGATTAATTAGCCCTTTGGATTTGCTAACCATTTGACTTAATCTTGTTCTCTTGATTTGTTTCGATCTAATTCCTTCGATTTATTTGCTTCTATTTATTCCTATGGACTTTCCTCTTCATTCATTTCTTTCGGGCCTACTACCCATGGCTTACTTCCTTCGAACCATTCCTTTTAGAATTTCCTTGAACAAAAAGTCTACATTTTATCTCTCTATTCATTTCCTTCAGACAAAAAGTTTGAAGGAATTTTGTCTTTGAACTTCTTGCAATGGACAATTCCTTCAGGTTTTTTTCAAAGGATAATTACTTTAGGTTTTTTACAAAGGACAATTCCTTCAAATAAAAAGTTTGAAGGAATTCAGGATATGAACTTTTATAAATTGTCCTTCAGATTCTTGAAAATGCCCTTCGAGCTTTTGGAAATGAACCTTTTGGAATTCAAAAAATGGACTATTCAGGGAATTTGAAATGGTCTCTCAGAACTTTTGAAATGGTCCACTTGCCCTTTGAAAAAAGTTGAAATGGTCCACTTACCCTTTGAAAAAATTAAAACGGTCCACTTGCCCTTTGAAAAAGTTGAAACGGTCCACATACCCTTCGAAAAAGCTGAAATGGTCCACTTACCCTTCAAAAAATTTGAAACGGTCCACTTACCTTTCAAAAAAGTTGAAATGGACTTCTCCAAAAAAAAGAACCCTTCGGCTTTCTTGCAAGTGTCCCTTTGAGAAAAATTGAAATGGACCTCTTTCAAGGAAGTGCCTTTCGGATTTTTGCAATAGACCCTTCAAACTTTTTGAAATGGTCCTCTTGCTCTAGAAAAGACCCTTTCAAAAAAATTGCAAAGGTCCTATTACCCTTCAAAAAATGTGTAATGGTCCTTCAGCAAATTGAAATAACCCTTCAGACTTTTTGAAAAGGTCCTTTTGGAAGAATTTGAATGGTCCACTTGCCCTTCGAAAAAGTTGTAAAGGACTTTTTCGAAGGAAAAGAACCCTCTCAGACTTCTTGGAAACTAACTTTCTCAAAAGGAAACTACCCTTTGGGATTGTTAAAAATGTATTTTTTTGAAAGGAATAATCCTTTAGATTTTGCGCAAAGTCCTTCAATTTAGCTTATATATAAAAACCCAAAGTATTTCTTCCTAAAAAACCCTAAAGTCTTCTTCTTTGAGAACCTGAAGTCTTTTTTAAAACTCACTCCCTTCAACTGCTCGGATCAACATCAAAACTTTTATGTAAAGAACAAGAAAAGTGAAATAAGAGACCTTAAATCACCTAAACAACCCTAAGACCTATTAACCATGGATTCTTTAAGGACTTTTTAGGAACAATTACTGACTCACAAGACAAAAAGGCATGATTATGCAAGTTTTGAATGATAAGGGTTGCAATTTGCCCTGTAAGGTTAAAATTGTCAACATTTTAGCGACTCAACTGGGAAGCATGCTTGCTATGCTTAAGAACTCAGACCATATACATGATATTTGAACTCATAAAACAATGGCAAATCTGGTCTATGACTACAAACTCTCATTTGACCTAGAAAATATAACCTTCATCCTCTAAAATGAGAATGAAAACACACAAAATAGGAAAACTAACTAAACAAAGCAAATCTACAAACACCTTATTTGGGACAAAACAAAACAAAACTAATGTGCTTGAACAACACTTGGAGGAAAATAAACAAACTAACCATGTACAAGGAGCCAAACTCTTTAGTAGCAATGTTTCAGATGTATCCCATTGACTGGGATTGGAAGCTCCTTGCCATCCATCTTTGCAAGTTGGAAGGCATAATGGGATTTGTAGTTGGAGATTATGTATGGGCCACTCCAAAAGGAGTCAAACTTCATGTGCCTTCCTGGTTTATCTCTATCCTCATCCCACTTGAGGACCATATCTCTTTATTTGAAACTTCATGAAGAAGCTCCTTTGTCAAACACTCTCTTCACTTGTGCTTGATGAATTTCCATGGCTAACATGGACTGATTTTTTATCTCTTCCAACTCCATAAGCACATCATCCCTGATCTCCATAGGCTCATTCTCCAATAATTCAATATGATGTATTAGTTCTAAAGCAGTAAATTCAAGAGAAATGTGTAACTTGCTTGCTTACCATATACCAGTTTGTATGGAGAGTTGGTTACTGATATTTTGTAGGTGATCCTATCATCTCATAGAGTTGACTTCAACTTGAGATGCCATGACCTCTGATTATCTTCAATAGTCCTTATGCTCTTCAATAGGTTCTTATTTGTAGATTTAACAAGGCCATTACCTTGTGGATAAGATTTTGATGAAGTACTAAGATAAATTCCATGTCGAACAGCCCATTGGTTGATTCTAGTTCCCACAAAAGCCATTATATTATCAAAAATAATATTTGAAGGAAATCTAAATCTAGTAAGCAAACCTTCATAGAAATCTAGAACATTGGTTTCATTTGCTTCTTTCAATGCCATTACTTCTATCCAATGTGTGAAGTAATTTGTAGTAGTTAGAATCCATTTATGTCCTAAACTTGAAGGAGGATTTATGAGACCAGTAAATTCCAATCCCCATTGGACAAAGGGCTAATCCATCACAATTGGTTAAAGAGGTAAAGCTACAAGTTTCACTTTTCTCAAGAACATAACACATTATTTGCACTTCCTTACCCACTCATGACAATCACTAAATAAGTTAGGCCAATAGTACCCACCTCTCATGACCTTAAGGGTTGTAGTTCTTGAAAAAAAATGTCCTCCACCATTTCCATCATGGAATTCTTCAAATAGTCTTTGAGTTTAGCTTGGCTCTATACACCTTAACAACATGCTAATGATATCTTTCTTGAACAAAACACCATCAATAAGCAAAAATGAAATTGATTGCAACCTGAAATATCTTCTTTTTGAAGCACTTAGATGAGAGGGATAATTACCATCTTGGAGATATCTTACCAAGTCATGAAACTAGTTGGAAGGTGAGGTATGACCAGTTGTAACCTCTTCATCATTTGATACCAAAATAGCCTCATTAGTCTCTTGCAAGTCTTGATATAGATGCTCACAAAGTCCTTTGCCTCTAATCAGCTTTGTGACCTTAATTTCCATGTCATATTCCATTACTTGGTTATCTAACCAACTTTCTTCTTATTTATATCTTTATTCAAAAGGAACTCCTTGATGCTTGGATGAGAAACCATTAGGTGTATCTTATTGTTAGACAACAAGTATCTAAACTTTTTAAGATACCTTATAACTAAAAGAACATGTTTTTCAATAAAATAATGCCTTGTTTCATACTCTTCCAAGACTTGAGCAAAGAAAGCTATTGGCTGCTCCAAAGCCTCATGATTTTGTTACATAAGAATGCTTAAAATGGTGTCCATGTTGGCATATGTATACAAAATGAAATCTTTTATGAAATCTAGATTTATAAGTTTAGGAGCACTAGCTATGGCCTTCTTAATATCTTCAAAACTTTTGACTCCTTTGGATCAGCTAAAGCTCTAATTCTTCTTTAGCATAGTTGTAAGTGGCTTAGCTAAAATGGTAAAATCTAAAATATATCTCCTTATAAAGTTGATTTTCCCAAAGAAGCTTTGCATAGCCTTTTTGTGCTTAGGCAAGGAAAGTGCAATAATGGAGTCTACCCTTTTAGAATCTATGCTTAAATCATACTTTGAAACCACATGTCCAAGGATCTTACCTTCATGAATTGAGAAGACATACTTTTTGGGATTTAGAGATACCCCAAATTGCCTACACCTTTCAAACTCTTGCTTGAGATGAACCATGTGATCACTTGCACTCTTTGAAAACACTATTATATCATCTAAATAAACAAGTACAAACTTGTTAAGAAGGCCTTGAAATGCCATATCCATGGCTCTCTAAAAAGTTACTCTAGTATTAGATAAACCGAATGGCATCTTTATGTATACAAACGTCCCCCACTTGGTTGTGAAGGCTATCTTAAATTGGTCCTTTTCATTGACCAACCAAAATCTGATTATAGCCATTATATCCATCCAATAAATAAAACCTCTCTGAAACTGCAACCAGTTGTAAAATTTGTTCCATTGATGGTGATAGATAGTGATCTTTAAGTGAAGCTCTGTTAAAATTATGGAAGTCAACACACAATATAATCTCACCATTCTTCTTTTGTACTAGTGTAATATTTTCCACCCAAGTTGAGTGCTTAATTGGAAATATAATAGCTAACTCTAAGCTTGTGAAGCTCAGCTCTTATCAAAGGCTCAAGCTTAGGATTAATGGGCCCATGTCTTTGTCTCACTGGTTTAGTTTCAGCTTCTAACTCAATAGTGTGTTGATCTAAACTTGGGTCAAATCCCTTGAGATCACTATATTTCCATGAAAATACATCAACAAAACTTATGCATAACTCAATGAAAGTTTCTTTTTGTGAAGGAGTGCATACCTTATCCAACTTCAAAATCTTATCAGCTGCAATATCTACATTGGCATATTTCTCTTCTTTTGTTGACAAGGATGACTTCTCCTTCCTTAACTCATCATCACCACTGAAAATATTCTCAAGTGTGACCAATACCTTAGGTAAATTATTTGTTTTTAGTTACACAACCTGATGACCATACTATTGCAAATACTTTGATTGGTTTCTTGAAGAAAACTTAGCCTCCTCTTGTAAGAATCTCATAATTTGATTGTCATCTTCGAACACCTACCAATTCTTATGGTTATCTAGAATAGAAGGCCTTACAGCTACCTTTATATGTGATTGAATTTTCTCACTTTTTATATCATCTAGGATACTAAATTGTGACCCAATGACAGCCAATCTATCTGCTTGTTTATTCTTACCTCTTCATATTGCCTTAATGTTAAAAGCTTGAAAATCTTCAAGTGAGTCCCATATTCTATGATTTTAAGATTTAATCAACAAATTTTTACATACATTCAAACCTCATACTTGGTGAACTATAAGTTTGTTATCATCGAAAACTTATAAGGAATTGATTTTCAACTTCCTAGCCCACTGCAAACCGTGAACTAGTACTTCATACTCAGCAACATTATTTGAACAACCAAAACAAAATTTAATAGAAGAGAAATACATTTGTTTTATTGGATAAATTAACATCATTCTAGTTCCAGTACCATGTTTATTCCTTGATCCATCAAAGTACAATTGCCACAATCCTTCACTAGATTCATCATCCTTAACCATGGATGCAATTGGTACATCATTCTCATGAAGGTAATACACACCAAGTCCTTATTATTCAATTAGATTATAAGGATAATGCTCATGCAAAGTGGAATACCACTCATCAAGAAACAAATCTAGAACTCCATCCAAAGGTGATCCATTTTCTACTCTACTAGTTTCGAGTACATCATCCGAGATGATACAGTTAGTGTTCACAACACTTGGAATATATGGCTCCATATGGAAAAATGCAATAGGTTCATAATGAATCATTACATTTTTACCATACCTATTTCTAAACAACAAATAAGTCCCATCAGCTAATAAATATCCTCCAATCTTTGAGGTGAAGTCCCTTGAAAGGCACATAGCAAAGCAAGGACGCAAGTCTACCACAACAACATCCTATTGAATAGTAACATTGGGACAAGAATGTAATGTTAATTTTAGATCTTTGATGATGCCTACCATCTTTGTTGGTGATCCATCCAATTTTAATACCCCCTTAGTGTTTGGCTCAAAAACAAGGCCGAGATTGTCTGCAATTTATTTAGGTTGACTGTACTACTAGCTCCATTATCCACCATATAGTTATGAACCAAAGTATTACCTAATATCAAATAAATGTAGAAAGGAGGATTTTTATTTGTTTTTACCTCAGTTATATCCACCTTTACCATCTTATTTACTTGTTGTACTTGTTACTTAGTTGGCTGATCTGAATTAGTTAAGACAACACCTTCTTTCTCAACAAATTTTGGAGACAATTTGAGAGCTGAAAGTTCTTGGATGAGCATATATTTTTGTCTTGGAATGGAAAGAGAATCTCACATGATAATTTTTATATTATACTTCCTCATCTGATCCACTATACTGAACTGAGATCCACCAACCTTTGGTTACACTTTCTGAAGAAATGGCTACTCATGAACTAGGGGTATTCAATGAACTTTACTAACCTCTATATTATAATTTTTCTGTGTTGTAGGGGTAACAAGTTATTATTTTGTATTGTTAGAAACAACATTAGGAGTACTTGAAACATTTTTCACCTCTTTCAATTCATCAATGGATCTTAATTTAGATTTAGTTATAATTGTAACTTAACCACTTGTATTATTAGTTTCGACACCCTAAGTAAAAGCAACGTGATCATCCACTTGCCAATTTACATTAATGGCATCAAGATGCCCTTAAACTTATTGAGTCTCTTCTTATGATGCCAAACTTGTATCTTGGTATTGATTTCCTTGAAAATAAAACTCTTCTTGTGTCATTTGTGGCACAGTGATGTTTTGTGATACTAAGTCTTGGTTTTGAGCATCATTGAGATTTGAGGACTACCAATCTGAATCCTACATCAAGTTGTTTTATGGTGGGGGGGGGAAATAAATTTTAAATTTGAAGGAGCATTAGGATCAAGGGCATCAAATGGCTTAGCTGGAGTTATGGCTCCTTGTGTTTGATAAGGTGGTTTATTCTCTCTGAAACCTTGATAAGGAGGCCTTTGATATTTGAAGGGCTAATAGGTGGTCTAATTTTGTTATTTATAGGACCTATTAGCCTAATATTTTTGTCTCTTGAGTTGCACTATTTCATTCCCAAAGGATTGTAACAAGCTTTTCAACTCTCCTATCTCACTAGCTTGACTAGTAAGGGCTGCAATTTGAGCTTGAGGTGATGGAATAGGAGCTAAGAATGGAATTTGAAGAATTTGAGAAACTTGAGGGGTTGGTATAGAATTTAATTCCAATAATATAGGCATTAGAGGCTTTGTATCAAGCTTACCATCTTGTACCAAACTATTCTCTACCTTATTACAACCTCATAAGCATCTTGCAAGGTAGTACCACCCATTGAATTTATCATCACACTAATACCAGAGTTAAGGGCTTTCAAATAGCATAGGAATGCATATTCAAGGGATGGCCTAATCAATATAGGTATCCTAGTCCATGTCTTTTAGAATATGAGATTAAAATCAAACATGAACTCAAGAGGAGCTCTATTTATAGCAATTAATTGCTCAACTAAAGATAGGTGATCAAAATTGTCCTCAAATTGCTTAACTAAGGCTGATCCTAATCCATCCCAAGTAGAAATGAAGTTTAGTTGCAGGTTTCTATACCACTACAAGGTTTTTTCTTTAAAGTAAGTAGCAAGAAATCTAATAGCAATATTATCCTCAACAACATTGTGGATTGAATAGAGATTAGCTACATCTTGGATATGCTTAATAGGAGTTGTTTGATTTTTTCCTAAGAAGAATGAGATACTTTTGAGATTAGACATAGGAATGTTGTTAAACTGGGATAGATTCAATGGGCTACCTCTATTGAATGGAACAAACACCTGATTTTTGATACCCATTTGGATAGTGGGAATTGTAGTGCCTAAAACAATAGGATAACTAGGATACAAATATTTCTTTTGAGGATATGGATTTTCCCTCCTAAACCTTGATCTCTTATATGATATAAATTCAAAAGAAATACCTTTTGCTAGCTGACCTTGTGGTAACCTTTGGCATGAAAGGATTGCCTGATGGTGTTATGAACCTTGCAACTTAAAGAATCTTTAGCTTGTGATGAAGATGAATATTCTCATCTGCTACAACTACTTCTCCTTAGCTTCAAACTTTAACTATGCCAAGAATTTCTTTGATGTCCCATTAAGCATGTCAAAAACTATTATCAATTAGACTCGTACCCTTATAAAGGTAGTTTCAAGCCTTTATAGCCTACTAAAACATGGAAACAATCCCAAGCTATGGGTGGCCTAATCAATGGATTGAATCTCTAGATTCTAAGGGCTATCTCCCTTTGGTGTATCAATTAGGATCTCTACTCTAAACTAAAAACTGCTGAGAAAAGGGAGAAATGAAACTGAAGGAAAAATCCTATGTAATGATGGTGATACACCTAAATTTTGGTTCATCCATTCAATTTAAGCTCTTAAAAACACTGATTAGATAAGAAAAAGACTACTAAACTTTAAATTCTAATTGACTCTTATGCATCAGTATTTCATGAAAAGGTTCTATATGGTGATCAAATCTTGAGGGAAATGAGGGAATAGGCTTGATTCAAGGCACTAACCAACCACTTACATTCGTTATAACTTCAACTAAATGACATCAAATATAGAACATGCCTTGCATAATCTAATCAATTAGTAAATAGGTAAGAATCAAGACTTGAAAAGGACAAAAATTCTATCACATATGCAAATCATTGACATAAATACACTATACCAACATTCTATAATCTGAAAATAGTCCTTCTATTTATCTAAAAAAGGTTACAAAATTCAAATTTTGGCAGAGTCTGATCTTGCCAAAAGAGGGATTATCATTCAAGGCTAAAAAAACCAATTTATATAGAAAATAATACACAAGGAATAAATTGGCACTAAAAATAGAAGAGGATATCAACTCCCATATCTCACAAGTCCAACTTAAGCTATCCAAAAATAACCAAGCCTTCCAATAATATTCTTTTGACTTATGTCCTGCATGAAAAGCTCTTTGGTGTTGAAAATGATGATGAGCCCATTTCACAATACTTATTTAGAATAAAGATTAAATTCTTCAAGCGTGTATGGATCTCTGGTAATTCAATTCTCTTCATGCATGATGCTACACCAATCTTCAAAGAGAAATCTCCACTTGAAGCTGAGTTAGAAGTGTTTGAAAAGGCTTTGATTAACAAGATAAACAAGAGTGCATGTATGAAATTCTATGTTAAGCTCTCCTTAAATAGTCATCCAACATTAAAATCCTCAAGCCCTTCATGCATTCAAGTCTCCCTTTTATAACTGAGAGAGTCATGCTTGAAGGTAGCTGCATGTCTATGAATAATTTGATTATTGCATTTATTATTTGGCATGCTCTTTACTACACTCCAATCTTGCTTGGGCCACTCTGCATGCTCTGAATATGACTTTAAAACGTGTTGATCTGAGTCAAAAGGGGAAGTCATCATTGTCTTATGCTGATTGACTATCGAAATCCTACCAAAATCCTTCTAAAAACTTGGCTTTTCCTTGTTCATTGATCTCCTTACTATAGAATGTGCTTATGCCACTTGTCATTGATTAATTATCCCTTTGGATTTGTTGACCATTTAACTTAATCTTATTTTGTTGATCTGTTTCGATCTAATTCCTTCAATCTATTTGCTTTTGTCTATTCCCATGGACTTTCCTCTTCATTCATTTCCTTCGGGCCTATTGCCCGTGGCTTACTTCCTTCAAACCATTCCTTTTAGAATTTCCTCAGATAAAAAGTCTACATTTTATCTCTCTGTTCATTTCCTTCGGACAAAAGGTTTGAAGGAATTATATCTTCAGACTTCTTGCAATGGACAATTCTTTTGAGTTTTTTGTAAAGGATAATTCCTTCAGACAAAAAGTCTAAAGGAATTCATGATATGAATTGTTGTAAATTGCCCTTCGAATTCATGAAAATGCCCTTTGAGATTTTGGAAATGAACCTTTTAGAATTCTAAAAGTGGATCATTTAGCAATTTTGAAATGGTCTCTTAGAAATTTTGAAATGGTCCACTTGCCCTTTGAAAAAGTTTAAATGGTCCACTTAACCTTCAAAAAAATTAGAACGGTCCACTTGCCCTTTGAAAATTTTGAAACGATCCACTTACCCTTCGAAAAAGTTGAAACGGTCCACTTACCCTTCGAAAAAGTTGAAATGGACTTCTCCAAAAAAATGAACCCTTCGTCTTTCTTGCAAGTGTCCCTTTCAAAAAAATTGAAATGGACCTATTTTGAGGAAGTGCCTTTTGGATTTCTGCAATAGACCCTTCAACCTGTTTGAAATTGTCCTCTTGCTCTAGAAAAGACCCTTTCAGAAAAATTACAAAGGTCCTATTGCCCTTCAAAAAAAGTGTAATGGTCCTTTGGCAAATTGAAATGACCCTTCAAAATTTTTGAAAAGGTACTTTTGGAAGAATTTGAATGGTTCACTTGCCTTTCGAAAAAGTTGTAAAGGACTTTTTCAAAGGAAAAAAACCTTCTCAAACTTAAAAGTGACTTTCCCAAAAGGAAACTACCCTTCAGGATTGTTTAAAATGTCTTTTTTTTAAAGGAATAATCCTTTGGATTTTATGCAAAGTCCTTCAATTTAGCTTATATAGAAAAACCCATAGTATTTCTTCCTGAAAAGCCCAAAGTCTTCGTATTTGAGACCCTGAAGTCTTTTTTAAAACTCGCTCCTTTCAACTGCTCCGATCAACATCAAAACTTTTCTACAAAGAATAAGATAAGTGAAAGAAAAGACCCTAAATCACCTAAACAACCCTAAGACCTATTAACCATGGATTCTTCAAGGACTTTTCAGGACCAATTATTGACTCACAAGACAAAAAGGCATGATTATGAAAGGTTTGAATGATAAGGGTTAAAATTTGACTTGTAGGGTCAAAACTATCAATACAAATCTTTAAGCACAAGGTTGGAAGACTTGGAGCGCTTGGATGATAAGTGCACCCAAGATAAGTGAAGTTAGCAGATTGAGAAGGAGCACCAAAAGCACTGGCATAATAACCACATCAAGCACAAGAAGCTGACTAGAGGGGCATGATGTTGCTCCATGATTCTAAGTACTTGAAGCACCTAAGCAATTTGTACATCTGGTGAATGGGTCCCTACATCATCCATCACATCTTGGAAATAAACTCAAGCAAGCTACACATGTTGTCTGGTTAAATACTCACTAGGCATTTCAATGACAACTGACTAAAGTCATATAGGTAGTAGGCTGGCACTTGGGCCATGAAAACTTTGACTTCTTGGTCACTAGTCAATTTCAAGTTGAGCTAACCAAAATAAAGTTTGGTGCAAGCCAAACCTTCGTTTTTCTTTTCTTTTTTCCTTTGTATAGTGTATAGAGGCAGTGAACATTGCCTAGCGACTGCAAGAACATTTTATATCAACATTTCACACATAATTTCAATCGGGTGAGTTGAGCACTTGCGCTAATAAGCACATGAGGCAAGACATCTAAGTAGTGGGTGCATGAAGCTTACAAGGCACAAGCAGAAGTAGTTAAAAACACATGCACAAGATAGAAAGTGCAAACACCATAAAGGCCCAAAAATTAACCATTTTAGCACTACATTTGTACCAGCATTGTAAGAAGGTGTATCAATTGATCCAACGCCAAATACCCAGATAGACCCAATGACAAGAAGAGAAGATGCCCAATATGGATTGAGCATAATATAGATAATGAAGATGCACATTCTAAGAGTGTGCAAGAGCATCAGAAGAGAAACACAATGTTGGGGGATCAATGTAAGGGATTTGTATAGGGTAGGATACGCCAAGGCAAGACAACACACAAGAAATCAACTAAGGAAGAAAGGTACGTTTAAAAAAGGATCACATCTAGAGAAGAAGTGGAACCAAGGAGGTTGAATCATGTGCATATGAGGTTCTATGCCCAGGTTACCACAAGAAAGGCAAAGGTCGCATCAAAGGATACATATACAAAAGGGAGTCATCTAAGATAACTAACATCCACCTAGGAAGGAGTGGGAAGTAACCTTTTGAACTGCATGTCACTTCACCAAAAAAGTCATTAAGAGCATTTAATGAGGTGGTGATGGCACAAAGATATGCATTTAATGTGTATAAGATAAGAGATTTTTGAAGATTTCATGGTTTTTTGAGTTTTCTAAGATAATCAAGGTACCTACACCATTAAGCCTACGTTAATAATAGTGGTAGACAAAAAAGGGTATAAAAGAGCAAAGGTAGGAAGAAGAGTGCAAGGTGTAGATAGAGAAAGGAGGCACAAAATAAGAAAAGGGCATGGAGCCTGAGGATGCGACCCAATCAATCACCCCAATAGAAGAGGAGCTATAGCACCAATGGAAAGCCATGGGCCTTGACCAAGGCCATATTGATGCAATGCTAAAATTGCATCGAAGGTGCAAAGAGATGAAAGCCAAGGGCATGTCCCAAGATAAAATCAATTGGTTAGAGGCTGAGGAGATAAGTTTATGCAAAAATAAATGCACAGTACAAGTTACACAAAGGAGGGTTGAGAAGGAAATGTTAAGGTGTGGAGCTAAAAGCTTCACCAAATGAGCGAGTTTGAAAGTTGCAGGAGTTACACAGTCACCGGCGTCGATCAAGAGCGATCGACGTCGGTCAGGAGCAGACTAGGAGATGCCAGCATCGGTCATGGAATGACTGACGTCGGTCATAGGCAAATAGGTAGGAACCGATGTCGGTTACCTATGCGTCCAGAAAGCTATTTTCGTGGACAGAACAGAATGTTTGCATGTTAGGATTAAGTGATAGTCTTAAGTCCGCATCTCTATTATTAGTAAGACTGTTTAGAGCCCTTGATTAGGAGGTGCATCTATTGGTTGTAATTGCATTGCTCATGATCCCTAATTCTATATAATAGGGATAATTCTTCATAGCTTATGGTATGTGTGTAATGTTGAATTGAACAGTACAATATTGTATATGTGTATCAATCTAGGTTGTTGGATTTGATTGTAATTGAGAGAGAGAGCTCTTGAGGGAAAGAGATCTAGATAGAGATCTGTACATCTGAGAGAGGTGTGGAAGAAAAGAAGTTTCTTCAATTGTATTCCTTCTGTAAAAATTTTAATACAAGTTTTCAGGGTGGTTTCTTGTATCTCTTGTTCTTTGTTATTTCTGATTCTAGTTACTTATCTTTCTGGTTTAATTCCGCATTTAATTGCTTTCATATTGTAATCAACATTGTTGGTTGATCCCCAACAAGTGGTATCAGAGCTCAGGTTGACTAACAGGTGTTTTAGATCTGGTTAGTGTGTATTGATTACAGGTTACTCACAGAGATTTATGTTTGAGTGGGAGAAGCAATGGCAGAAGAAAGTAAACTGAGAATGGAGAAGTTTAATGGCAATAATTATCAACATTGGAGAATGCAGATAGAGGATTATCTGTATCAAAAAGATCTATACTTACCGTTAGGTGGGATTGCAAAGAAGCCCATAGACATGGAAGATGAAGAATGGGAAGTTCTTGATAGAAAGGCTCTTTTAATATTATGTTCTTTGCCTGAAAGCTGGCATAGCTTGGTAATGACAGTTAGTAATACTGCATCTGCTTCAAATATTTTAAAAGTAGAGGATGTTGTTAGTGTAATCTTGAATGAAGAAATTCGTAGGGAAAGCACAGAGGAAACATCAGGGAACGCTTTAAGTTTTGAGAGCAGGGAAAGGCAAAAAGAGAAGAGCAAGAAAGGGAGATCAAGGTCTAAGTCAAAGGTGAGAGGTAGATCCAAATCCAGAAATGGCAGGAAGTTACAATGCTGGAATTGTGGAAAGATAGGGCACATAAGCAAAGATTGTTGGTCAAAGCCTAAAGAGGACAATCAACATGAAGGTAAGGAAGAAGCAAAAGTTGCAAGTATTGCACAAGATGTTCTTATATTCTCTTTGCATAATAATATAGAATCTTGGGTGTTAGATTCTGGTGCCTCTTTTCATGCTACCCCTAATAGAGAATATTTTAGTGACTATGTCCATGGAGATTTTGGAATAGTGTATTTAGGGGATGATGAGCCTTGTAAAATTGTTGGCAAAGGAAAAGTGTAGCTGAAAATGCAGAATGGCAACACATGGGTGTTGAGAGATGTCATGCATGTTCCCAGCTTGAAGAGGAATTTGATTTCTGCAAGAAAGTTAGGGGATGAGGGTTGTACAGTAACTCTCACAGTTGAATCTTGGAAGGTGACCAAGGGTGCACTTGTATTGGCCAGAGGTAAGAGAGTAGGTAATCTCCATTTATGTAATTGTATTACTGATAATTCTCCTTCTGTATTATCTACTTCAGATGTGGATGCAAAGTTGTGGCACTCTAGGCTCGACCACATGAGTGAGAAGGGAATGTCCATTCTTAAGTCAAAAGGTAAGCTTTCAGATTTGAAAAGCATAGATTTGAATTTTTGTGAGCACTGTATTTTTGGGAAACAGAAGAGAATGAGTTTTCTCAAGACTGGGTCAACAAAAAAGAAGCATAAGTTGCAGCTTGTTCACACAGACATGTGGGGACCGGCTCAGGTTGCTTTTATTGGAGGATCACAGTACTATGTTTCGTTCATAGATGATGCTACAAGAAAGGTATGGGTCTATTGTATTAAGAAGAAATCTGATGTATTTGAGACTTTTAAGATTTGAAAAGCTATGGTTGAGAATGAAACAGGCAGAAGATTGAAGTGCCTGAGATCTGACAATGGTGGTGAGTTCTGCAGCTATAAGTTCAACTGGTATTGTTATATGCATGGAATACGTAGGCAAAGGATGGTTCCAAGGACACCTCAGCAAAATGGAGTTACTGAAAGGATGAACAGAACAATAATGGAGTGTGAAAGGTGTATGAGATTGCATGTTGGTTTGCCCTTAGAGTTTTGGGCAGAAGCTGTAGATATTGTAGTGTACCTGATTAATAGAGGACCCTCTACAGCTCTGGATGGTGGAATTCCAGAAGAGGCATGGACAGGTAAAAAGGTAGATCTCTCATTTCTCAAAGTTTTTGGTTGTGAAGCCTTTGTGCACGTTGATAAGGAAAATAGAAAGAAGCTGGATGCTAAGTCTATGAGGTGCACATTTATTGGCTATGGCTCTGATGATTTCGGATTCAGGTTTTGGAATCTAGGAACTAATAAGATAATTAGGAGCTGTGATGTTATTTTCAATGAAAAAGTGATGTATAGTGATCAGCTCAAGAAGCTGAATCAATCTGGGTAGAGCAATGGAGAATTGTACGAGGTAACGGTCCAAAATGAGCTCGCGAGAAAAATTAATCACAAATAGGAAAACACAGAGACCGACGTCGATCAGGAAGGAACTGATGTCGGTCATACAGTGACCGACATCGGTCAGGAGGAATCGACATCGGTCAGGGAGAACCGATGTCGGCCAGTTACAGGCTTGAAAGTGATCGAGGTCGGTCACTGTTAGAGAATTTGGGCGGACAACGTGTTGTGAATGAGTCTCAGACGCCCATCAGGAGGTCAAAAAGGGTAAGTAAACCTCCAATTCGATATTCCCCTTCATTATTCTATTTATTGCTTATTGATGGTGGAGAACCAGAGAGTTTTGATGAAGCAATACAGGTAGAATCCAAGAATCAGTGGGATCTAGGCATGAATGAGGAGATTGATTCCTTGAAGGAGAACCAAACATGGGATTTGGTTGAGTTGCTAGCAAGAAAGAAGACACTGAAGAACAGATGGATCTATAGATTGAAGGAAGGTGAGAATGGACAGATGAGATATAAGGCCAGGTTGGTAGTGAAAGGATTTGCACATAAACCAGGTATTGATTTTGGTGAGATTTTTTCCCCTGTTGTTAAAATGACTTCTATACGGATTGTATTGTCTTTAGTTGCTATTGAGGATTTGCATCTTGAGCAGCTTGATGTTAAGACATCGTTTCTTCATGGAGATTTGGATGAAGAAATATATATGTATCAGCCAGAAGGATTTGAGGTCAAAGGTAAGGAGAAGCTAGTGTGCAGATTGAAGAAAAGCTTGTATGGCCTCAAGCAAGCTCCTAAACAGTGGTATTTGAGATTTGACAGGTTTATGACTGAGCATGGCTATAGTAGGTGTCAATCTGACCATTATGTGTATTTTAAGAGATTGAATAATGGTAGATATATTATTCTGTTGTTGTATGTAGATGATATGCTGGTTGCAAGATCACACATGCAGGATATCTCTGAGCTTAAGGTGAAATTAGCTCACACATTTGCCGTGAAGGATTTGGGAACAGCAAAGAAAATCCTTGGCATGAGCATTAGGAGAGACAAGAAAAATCACAGGTTGATTTTGTCTCAAGAGGATTATGTGAACAAGGTGTTGAAACGGTGCAATATGCAGGATGCAAAATCGGTAAGCACACATTTGGTTGGACATTTTAAATTGAGTAAAGAACAATGTCCTAATTCACATGATGAGGTAGAGTACATGAGTAGAGTTCCATATTCTTCCGCAGTAGGGAGCTTAATGTATGTAATGGTGTGTACTAGACCGGATATTGCCCAAGCAGTGGGAGTTATAAGTATATGGCCAATCTAGGGAAGGAACACTAGAAAGCAGTTCAGTGGATCCTTAGATATCTGAGAGGAACCAGCAATAGGCATTTGTGCTATGGAGGTTCAGATACTTCTCTACATGGTTATGTAGATTTAGATATGGCAGGTGATTTGGATGGCAGAAGGAGCACCATAGGATATGTTTTTACTGTTGGTGGAATGGTGGTTAGCTGGATATCAAAGTTGCAGAAGGTTGTTGCCTTGTCAACTACAGAAGCAGAATATATTGCAATCACAGAGGCTAGCAAAGAGATGATATGGATGACACAATTCATGGAAGAGCTAGGAAAGGAGCAAGAGAGTTGCAGATTATACAGTGATAGTTAGAGTGCAATTCATTTGGCTAAGAATTCAGCGTTTCATTCAAGAACAAAGCATATACAGCTTAGGTACCACTTCATTAGATAGGTATTCGAGGATGGTGAGTTGAAGCTGGAGAAGATCCATACAGATAAGAACCTTGCGGATATGTTAACCAAGCCGGTAACAAAGGAGAAGTTGAATCTTCATTCAACTTCTGTTGGTCTTCATGATTTAGTTTGAAGATGGAGGAGCTAGAAGATGTTGTTGTACAGGTATTGGTGCAGTTGTTTATCTCCAAGTGGGAGATTGTTAAGGTGTGGAGCTAAAAGCTTCACCAAATGAGCGAGTTTGAAAGTTGCAGGAGTTACACAGTCATCGGCATCGGTCAGGAGCGATCGACGTCGGTCAGGAGCAGACCAGGAGATGCCGGCATCGGTCATGGATCGGCCGACGTCGGTCATGGCAAATAGGCAGGAACTGATGTCGGTTACCTGTGCGTCTAGAAAGCTATTTTCGTGGACAGAACAAAATATTTGCATGTTAGGATTAAGTGATAGTCTTAAGTCTGCATCTCTATTATTAGTAAGACTGTTTAGAGCCCTTGATTAGGAGGTGCATCTATTGGTTGTAATTGCATTGCTCATGATCCCTAATTTTATATAATAGGGATAATTCTTCATAGCTTATGGTATGTGTGTAATGTTGAATTGAACAGTATAGTATTGTATATGTGTATCAATCCAGGTTGTTGGATTTGATTGTAATTGAGAGAGAGAGCTCTTGAGGGAAAGAGATCTAGATAGAGATCTGTACATCTGAGAGAGGTGTGGAAGAAAAGAAGTTTCTTCAATTGTATTCCTTCTATAAAGAGTTTAATACAAGTTTTCAGGGTGGTTTCTTGTATCTCTTGTTCTTTGCTATTTTTGATTCTAGTTACTTATCTTTCTGGTTTAATTCCACATTTAATTGCTTTCATATTGTAATCAACATTGTTGGTTGATCCCCAACAGGAAATGGCCAAGAAGGAAGAGGTAAAGAGAAAGGCCCAAGAGAAAAAGGCCAAGAAAAAGGAGAGAGAGGAAGAGGTAGTCCAAGCAGAATGAACCAAGATGTTGAAAAAAGGGAAGAGAAGAAGGTCACCATAAGCACAGGGCCTAGTAAAGAAAAAACACCAAAGAAGGTGTCGAGTGACCCCACTAGTCTAGCAAAAGAAGCTACAAAGTAGGCATGCCCCAGCTCTGAAGGGGCACCTAAGGAGAAGGAAGGTGATACTAGCACCTTGAGGTAAATAGAGAAGGAGGTCGAAGCATGATAAGAAAAAAAAGATGACACAACATAAGTTCGCTCTATAAAGTCACTGCCAGAGAGAATGGATGAAGGGGAAAAGTCCAACAAAGAACCTTGAAAGAAGGAAAATAAGAAGAAGAACATGAAGAAGAAGAAGAAAATATCATGGAAGAAGGCACTGGTTCAAACACCAGCACAAGTGAGGAGGAAGAGCTGGGAAAGGATGATAAGTTTGTGCTAGGCAATAGGGAGAGGGTGTAGTAGGAGCTGAAGGAGAATGAGAGCTTCTACCTCATGGAGTACATGCCCTCAAAGACTGTTATGACCCTGACATACCACCAGGTCTCTTGGGTATTGGATTGCTATATGGATGAACCCAAATTTGAGGTTCCAACAAAGTTAACTCAGAGCACCAAGAAGCCAAAAGAGGGGCATGATTTCCAACTCCTTAATCTACATAACATGAACCTAGTACACTCAACCAATGCCTTGATCAAGATGGCCTTCAGTATAGCTTTTAAGAATATCATCAATAATGCTCATTCCCATAGCTGGAAGAAAATAGCGAAGAAGGTTGAGAAGGAGCTCAAGGAAACCAAACTCAAGCTACAACAACTTGTAGAGTGCATAGGAGAGACAGAGCCATCCTTCTTGGATGAGGTGGATACCTCAGAAAAGAGTGAAGTTGACCAAGTCTATGCATTTGTGAAATAAATGTTCCCCATAATGAGACCGACGCTTGAAGACCAAGATGACCCCTATGAGGCCTTAAGGAAGGAATTGAACAAAAAGATGGATGTCATTGGATACCTCTTTTCTAGGCTCAAAGAGGGCACTGGGGAAGCAAACACCATATTTTTTAACTTCACCAACTAGGATATAATCATCGACACATGCCTCAAGAAGGTGAAGGAGGAAAATGATGCTTTGTTTCATAACTCCTTCACTTGTGATCAGGACCGAGCACATGCAAGTAATGGCCAAGATCAGGACCAAGCACGTGCAAGTAATGGCCAAGGTCAACTCCCTTAGCACTCACTTGAAAACTTAGGATTAGGACTTGGAGGTGGTCTTTCGTGCCTTCCAAACAAAGGCCAATGAGCAAGGGGAGATATTGGATGGTGGGGTGAAGCGAGCAAAGGAAAGGTTAAAATCCTTTAGGAAGGAATTAGAGAGCACAGGCGTACTTGCCCTCCAGGTCGCATCCACTAAAGTGGATGGCACCATTGAAGAAATTAGGGGCACCATCTAAGGCTTTAAATTTTTTAAAGAGGACTTAAGGTAGGATACACCTAAATTCTATGCACTTGAGGCACTAAAAGACTAGTCTAGAGTGGACTAACAATTTTGTATGGGGTAATGTTAGGCCCCCTTTTTGGAGCAAGTACATGGACCACACTAACTAGACCAATATCAGTGCGAGGCAACCTTTGGAGTGGTTTCTCACCCCTTTTGGTGTATTTTAGTGCCAGCTGGAGAGGTCCCCATGGATCTCGCACCAGTTGACAAGTAGTTACATAGCACCATTTTACATAAATATACTCTTACCAAGACTTGGACATGGTATCCCGAGAAGCATGGATGTTGGAGAGTGGAGTAGGTGAGATAACAACCCCTCAATGATAGATCAGTGTATGGCATGCACTCATCCACCCTGGATGGTGTAGTGGAGCTAGTAGACTCATGATAACTCAACACTCATCACGTGCCCATCTGATTTGATAGAAGACATCTTGTTGGCTATAAAAGGAGACCCACATTTGAAGAAAAGAGAAGCGATGAAGCAAGCTAACCAATAGTCTTTCTATCTTGCATGTTAGTGTAAGTAGTGTGAATGTTAGCCCAGGCTCGCTTGTGAGCTGATGGGCATGAGTAGAGTTAGGAAGAGATTATGCTCTGTTATTTGTATGGGAATTTGTTCATGAACTATCAGTTAATAATGAATATTATTGAAGGAATGGAGTATTAATCTTTGTTTAATAGTCTATGTGAGGCTATGCTTATAAGTTGGTTTCATTTGAGCTTTATGTTAGTTCTTATATAATGTATTGGGATATGGAGGTTTAACCCTAGTCACTAATGGTATCTTTGTGTCATTTAGTAACCTTGATAAACTTATAGATGCACTAAGATTTGAAACCCAAATGCACTAAGGTTCTATGACCCGCACCTAGAGTGTCATCCTGATAATGGATTATTGAACCTAAGCCATCCCCTTGACGTGTCTACTAACCAAATGACCCCACTGGCCATCCCCATAATTTATGCCCCTAAAAGCCCAGCCCCTCCAAGTATGGACTTGCTCCTTAGGACTTGGGCCACTAAGAGGACTCGTGCTCAATGAACTCCCCATGAAGAACCTAGCACCAGATGGCCACCTAAACACCTTTAGCCAATGACTAAACCCCTTTGGACCCCAAGTTACACCATGATACAACTAGCCCAATGTGAACCCGATCCCTTCGCTGTTGCACTTCGGGTGAGTGCACAAGGCTTGCACCTTGTGTGAAATTGATGCCAGTGCCATAACGTGATTAAATGTTATGCACCAAACCTTACTACCCTCGTGCCTAGCTCCACTAAGTCTAGAATTAACTTGGCTTGGCAGTTAAGTGTATAACCAAATGTAGAAACCAACCTGGTGAACTTTTTTATAATATACTTCCAAAAGGTTGATTACTATAATAAAAGGGATCATATTGTTCCTTGGATGAACTAGCCTTAGTAATTTTTTTGTCCATCTCTTACTACATATAACAATGCATCATGCATTTGTGGGTTCATGTTAAGAAATCAAGTTAATTTTATTTTGTTGATGTCATAACATTTATCAAGAAGTCAACATATTCATTTCTTTGATTAACATCTATGGTACTTATTTTATGATTAATATAAGATTCATCAGTCAAATAAGTTCCATGAAGATGATGGACATGAGGAGGAACAAAGGGAATCATGTATGTCCTTTGCACCTAGTAGTGATAGGGAATAACTTGGATTGGATATTACATGAGCATGAATTAGGAAAGGCTTGAGATTGTTTATTGGTTAATTCAACCTTACTGGTGTAGAAAGATTAAATCCATAGAATTACATGTTCATGACACATTTTACATATCAAAGGAAAACAACATGTAATAATTACAATCATGGCTTAAGTAAGGAAATAAAAATTATGTGCATCCATTATAACCATGTGTAATTTATGTATAAATGAAAATTAGAGATCTAAAATGAAAACTAATTTTATGTACACAAATATGAAACCTTTAAAATGGAGGAAGAAACCCTAAGGGTGACCCAAGGTTTAACAATGTTGGATATAATTTTTGGATTCACTAATATGTTTTACCCTATTTTGGATTAATGTTAAGCCTAATAAGATAAAAACTATGCATGAATTTAGATTATTATGTATTACATGAAGCATAAATCTAAATGTAAAAGCTTGAAGCTCATCTGACATTATAACTTGCTAATATATAAAATATAACAAAGGAGAACATATTTAGCCGTTCTTTTTACTATGTAATATTGAGATGACATGCAGGTGGTATAAAAGACAAAAAGTAGATTGTGAGACGTTTAGATCAAGAACTAAGGTTCTAGACTCACCTAAATAATAATGTTAGCGTCTTATTGTTTTCATTCGATGTTCTATTCCAAACATGACAATTTCATTTAAATATTACTATGATAATCCAATACAAGACATTGTGACTACTTCTCTTGTGACTGTATATGTGATCTTGAGGTTTGACTATGTGCATGACTCTAAAAAATCTATCTCCTTCACTTGAAACCCTAGGTCCGCTTGCAATAATAATTTTTAGCTTACAAAAGGGGAAGAAATGTGGGTTGTGTTGAGCCTAACCACTCTTTGTTAAATGGTTGAACGCTGCCTACATATATATTAATCTAAAGAGGGAAGTCAAATTGTACATAGTTCTTCCTTTTAGGTAAATGTGTGCAATTGTGCTTGTTCAATGTATGTAACTTGTAATCTAGCCCTTAACATTTGATAATTGGTAACTTTAGCTTGGCTCTCGAGTGCTTCAAACTTGGCTAAGTCCTGCTCTTAGTTACTGATTGATAAATTGGAAAGAATAGGACAATCCTCTTGAATGTGCAAGTGTTTGAGTATGCTTGATAAGTGTTTGTTAGACGATTAATATATTTATACCTATTTTGTATTTATATGAAACGCTTTGGGTACTTTCTCATACTATTAATATCTGAAATGTACGAACCGACCCATAACAATGATTAGAATTTAAAATATGACTATTACTTGATATGAATGAGACTGTTACACCTAAACACTACAGTCAAATAGGATATTTTGAATGCCAATACTGATGGGACCTAGGTTCCCCAAAGCTCTGACACAACTTGTCAGAATTAAGAGCACATATTATTACCTTTGTATAAGCAACTTAAACATGTGGAAATAACCAGAAGAACAAATAACTATCACTGAGAAATAACACAGAATATGAGAGGCAACACACAATTGTATTCAACTCAGTTAGAAGGAAATTACAACAAAGAGATCACACTCTTTCTTCCACTTCGTGGGCTTACAATAATCTTCCCTCAAGAGTAATGTTCTCTCAATAGGTCACAACACACAGCTAACACAAGCTGTTGTTCACCTCATTGTATTGCCAGTACAACCGAGTACCAACCGGTACTCCAAGTAGATCTCACCATGATCTTGCTCCTTGATGTATTGTTGTCACCTTGGATCTTGCTCTCTCGCCGATCTCCTTTTGACCCTCGCATACACACACCCCTGCAGACCAACCCGATCTTACTTATCACATGTAGATCTCCACCACGATCCTGCAACACCCTGCAGATTAAACCTGATCTTACATACATGAAGAATCTTACTTGATTCTATCATGGGAAGAACTCTCCAAGTTCTACACTTAACAATACAACCCATGAGTCTATTATATAGATCTCATGCATACAATGATTAGACTTGCAGCTCAAGACTCGACTCAGTCTTTATCATGCAAACTACCCATTCACTTAACTGACTGTTCATCAATAGCAGTTCTGGAACTGCACAGGTGACCGACGTTGGTCTTTGTCTGACTGGAGGTAATCGACGTCGGCCGATGCTATCGAGGTCAATTTCTTTCTGCACTGTCCACTGACCGACGTCGGTGATCCTGTCGACGCTGGCGACTGCATACTCATCATCCTCCATGTTTGCAACAAGGTGAAGCTTTTAGCTTCACACCCTACCAATCTCTCACTTGGAGATAAACAGCTGCACCTGTACCTATACCAGTACTTTGTCTAATCTGCATCCTAGCTTGTATTCCTCTTCAAGCTCAATCTTGAAGACTACCCACCACACTCCTTGTGGTGTTAATCTTGTGCCTGAATTTCTTCATCCTCAGCTTACCTTCTTCTGCCATTGCTATACTCCCAATCAAACAGAAACCCCTGTGAGTTATCTGTAATAAAAAAACCACTAACCAAATCTGGGCCATCTGTTAGTCAAACTCGCTCTGAGAACGTCCAACCTCGCTCTGATACCATTTGATGGGACCTAGGTTCCCCAAAGCTCTGACACAACTTGTCAGAATTAAGAGCACATATGATTACCTTTGTATAAGCAACTTAAACATGCGAAAATAACCAGAAGAACAAATAACTATCAATGAGAAATAACACAGAATATGAGAGGCAACACACAATTGTATTCAACTCAGTTAGAAGGAAATTACAACAAAGAGATCACACTCTTTCTTCCACTTCGCGGGCCTACAATAATCTTCCCTTAAGAGTAATCTTCTCTCAATAGGTCACAACACACAGCTAACACAAGCTGTTGTTCACCTCATTATACTGCCAGTACAACCGAGTACGAACCGATACTCCAAGTAGATCTCACCATGATCTTGCTCCTTGATGTATTGCTGTCACCTTGGATCTTGCTCCCCCGCCGATCTCTTTTTGACCCTCGCATACACACACCCCTGCAGACCAACCCGATCTTACTTATCACATATAGATCTCCACCATGATCCTGCAACACCCTGCAAATCAAACCTGATCTTACGTACATGAAGAATCCTACTTGATTCTACCATGGGAAGAACTCTCCAAGTTCTACACTTAACAATACAGCCCATGAGTCTATTATATAGATCTCATGCATATAATGATTAGACTTGCGGCTCAAGACTCGACTCAGTCTTTATCATGCAAACTACCCGTTCACTTAACTGACTGTTCATCAACAGTAGTTCTGGAACTGCACAGGCGACTGACGTTGGTCTCTGTCTGACTGGAGGTGACCGACGTCAGCCGATGCTGCCGAAGTTGGTTTCCTTCTGCACTGTCCACTGACCGACGTCGGTGATCCTGTCGATGCCGGTGACTACATACTCCGCATCCTCCATGTTTGCAACAAGGTGAAGCTTTTAGCTCCACACCATAACAATCTCCCACTTGTTGGGGATCAACCAACAATGTTGATTACAATATGAAAACAATTAAATGCGAAATTAAACCAGAATGATAAGTAACTAGAATGATAAATAGCAAATAACAAAAGATACAAGAAACCACCCTGAAAACTTGTATTAAACTCTTTACAGAATGAATACAATTGAAGAAACTTCTTTTCTTCCACACCTCTCTCAGATGTACAGATCTCTCTCTAGATCTCTTTCCCTCAAGAGCTCTCTCTCTCAATTACAATCAATTCCAATAACCTGGATTGATACACATATACAATTCTGTACTGTTCAACACTACTCATTCAATAAGCTAAGAAGATCTATCATATTATATAATAATTAGGAAACATGAGCATACAACTACAGCCATCAGATGCACCTCCTAATCAAGGGCTCTAAACAGTCTTACTAATAATAGAGATGCGGACTTAAGACTAACACTTAATCCTACCATGCAAACACTCTGTTCTGTCCACAGAAATAGCTTTTTGGACGCACAGGTAACCGACATCAGTTCCTGCCTGTTTGCCTGTGACTGACGTCGGTCGATCCATGACCGACGCCGGCATCTCCTGCTCTGCTCTTGATTGACGTCGGTCGCTTCTGACCGACGCCGGTGACTGTGTAAACTTGCAACTTCTGCAATCCGCTCACTTGGTGAAGCTTTTAGCTCCACACCTTAACAAATACTATCTAAGAGATACAAATACTGTCTAAGAGATACAAATACTGAAATGATAATTTGAAGATGTCTAAATAAAATAAATAATTACTTTAACATAGACTATAAAAAATCTTATAATAACTTAAAAATATTATACCCGCAGAAAATATATAAATATAATAAAATAACGAATAAAAATCATATGTATAAAGACAAATCTTGAAAATAAATTAAAACTAACATTACCAAATCTCAATTTCGAGATTTTAATGTCCACACTACTCATTGGGTCACGCCAAAGGAGGGAATGTTTCTATATTGCGAACTTAAGAACCGTGCTACTATTTATATTTACTTCCAAAACACACGTTGCATTCATTTCTAAAACCATTGCAGAAAAATGCTCGAGTTTGCACGGGTCCGCGCTTAAAACCTTCGTTTTGAATCAACAATTGGAATTTCCGACACCGAGCTCTGCATTACTCAAGTGAGGTGTGAATCAACTACAGCCATGGCGGCGGCTTCTCTTGGGATTCCGCGCACAATGTTCTTTCCTACCTCTACACGATTTTTTCTCCGCGTCAACAAGCCCCGTTCATTCGCATTTTCATCCTTTGCAGCACCCGGACGTTCTTCTACTGTTAAGGGCGCGACAGTTAAAGTTAGCAGCGAACACAGTGACTATGAGGCGGCGAGCAAATTTCCTCGGCCAAAAACAGTGCCATTTCAGAGGGAGCTAGCCAACACAGTCCATCTCATAGGATATGTAGGCAAACCTGTTCAGATAAAGCAAGCTCAAACAGGAAAAGCCTTTGCATGGTCTAGGCTTGGAGTCCAATTATCTCCTCAATCAACCGAAACTGCGTGGTACGTTTCTGAATATTAAGCATTATAATCTCTTTGCCTTCTCGAGTCTGTTTATCCTTCTTTGCATTGTTCATAAATTTTTTCAATGATTCTGGTAATTTCCCCCGTTCTCTCCCCCTCACTTTTTTATTTTATTATTATGTTAAGCTCACATTGTTCTAGATGCTTCCCTTTCTTTGGGGTTTAATGATTAACCGAAGCCCTGTCCAAGCTTGAGCATCTGTTATTGCATTTTGTTTTTGCTTTTACACCTCAGTTGGCCTAATGATGAAGATAAGTTCACGAGTTTAAATCCTGCAGGGGGTTAGGTATTTAAGTCTGGTATTTGAAGCACAATTAGATGCCTCTTGCAGGGGTTAGGTATCTAAATTTTGTATTTGAAACACAATTAGATGCCTCCTGCATACTAGAAGTGCTAGTTAGTTTCATATGATATAAGCTACCTTGCAGATTAGTTAGGTGCCTCTTGTATATTAGGAGCTATATTGTCAGAATCGAGAAACAAACTGTGACAGCAATGAAAATGTGACTAGAAACTGGATAAAATAAGTTCTGTATAAGAAACGGATTTTCCATAAAACATATAATTAAAAAAAAAAAAATCTATATATTTAACTATTTTTTAGCTTTAAATCTTTTCATTTTAACAGTTTATTATTAATGTTTTTATTCCATAGTTTTTATATTTTTAATATATAAAAATCCCACTGCTAAAGTTTAGAAAATAAAAAATTTATAAAAAAAAAAGGAAATGCAGAAACGGCTGTTTCTATTGCGTGGTCGGCTCTGCCCGTAAAAAAACTGTGATGGCTTGCAGCTGTCACATTTCTGGCAGCAGTGATTAGGAGTGCGAGTTAATTTCATATGCTCCCTGCATCTGGAAAAAAGAATTCGCAGACTTTGGGGACAGGGGAAGTGTGAACAGAGCCGCAAAAAAATTTCCCAGATTTTGGGGATGTGTAGACTGGGTTTAGGGATGACAATTTTTTTTCCAGATTGTAGGGATGGTGGGGATGGCTTTTAAAATAGTTAATAAGAGTAGATATTAATTTCTTAAACTTTATTCAATGAAATTTAGGATTTTATATTTTATTTAGTAATTTTCAGGGTAATTTGGGGATTAGGTTTCAATGTTTTCATAAAAAGTAACAGTTTTTTAAAGTTTTTTTTTCTGGTAAGAAGGGAGGGGGTTCTGTTTTAAAGAAAAAGTATTAGAAAATAAGAAAAGAAATAAAAAAATTTGGGACGTCCCCTCCAAGTCCTCAAGTCTCCTATATGTTCGGTAAGTTTGAGATGCTACCAAAATCTAGGCGATGAGTCCCTGTGTAAGTATAATGTCCTCTTGGAAGTTCTCTAGGGGGGAAGTGTAATAGCAGTTTGTGGTTCATATGCATTTCTAATTGATTGCCTTTATGGTACTGTTTCCAGGTTTTAATGGTGAGAATCCATGTGGGAAGAAATGCCTTCCCCTCTCCCTGTTTTTACGAAATGAGACCGGTATGGAAACTGATCGTGACATTTGGGGTAAATGCTTCCAAAATGCCATAAATGCCGGGTTGTCCTCTGAAAATGGCACCTATGTTTCCGGACTGTTTTTGAGACCAACCTAGCTTTTCCCGGCCGTTTCTAAAATGAATTCAAAGGGCTATGACCCATAACTTTTAAAAATATTAAAATTAGAGTAAAAAACCAACCCCACCGATAATTCCATAGCTGTAAGCTAAACCAATTTTAATAATAGAAGGCGGAGGAATTGGTATATGTGCTTTCTAGTTTGACATTTTGCCAGAGCATCCATACTTGGATTCTTTATTTGATGTCGATGAACAAAGGAATTAGAATAATTTTTCTTTGTGTGATTTTGAACCTTTTAAGCACAAAACATGGATTTTACTTGTATTTTTGATTGTATATATTTTTATTTCTTGCATCTCCCAGTACCCCCCAATCCATATTTTCGATAATGTGCCCCATACCCAATCCCTGTCTTGGCTTCTTGGTGACCCTGTGTTTTCCTGTACAGCAGTTGAAGCTCAAATTCTACAAAAATGATTCCTTGAAATTTTTAAATCTGGGACTCCTGAGCCATGAAAGTTTAGGGACAAACAAGATAAACAATCCTACTAACCTTCACACCATAAGCATTATATGTTTCACACCATACTAACCTTCACAGTTGTTCGATAAATTTTTTGTATGAATCTGTGGGTTTAGCTAAGTTTATATTTTATATATCAATTGAAACAATAAAATATATTAAGTTATGTTTAGATGCATAAATATAAAATCTAAAACTTCAGTATCATTATGGGGACTGATTTTTTAAGAAGTTGAAATAAATCAGTATCTTATGAACTTCTAAATATTGAAAAATTTGCATATATGTAACATATTTATTTGATAAATTTATTCAAAGACTCTGTGATATCAAAAATATTGCATATATGACATTTATTTACAATATATTTGAATTTTGGATGCCCTTTCACTTTCTATTTTTACGTGTATTTTATTTTATTTATGTATGTTTTTTTTTTAATATTTTCTAAACAAAGTGAACTTTTCTCAAACTCCCAAACTTGCAAGCTTTCTTGCCCTTAAGAATGAACTGAACTTTTTGAACATGGTAACCATGTTCAATACACAATGTCCATAATTTTTTTAATCCGCTATAATGGACACAAAGTGAACATAATTATGGTCAGAATAGGCAAATATTAGGGGTAAGTAGTGATGAGTATATAATGTTGATATTACACTCATGTTTTTTTCGTTTACAGGTTCCAACTGAAATTTTGGCAGGAAATGGCAGAAATTGCGGCCGAACATGTGAAGAAACGAGATAGAGTGTATGTGTCAGGTCGCTTGAGTATTGATGAAGTAACTGATAGAGATAATAATCTGCGTACATCTTTTCAGGTTTACTATCGCTTCTGCTAAGTTCATTTGACTGGAAGGCTGAGAAGGTGCTTGGAAGGACTATTTTATGGTATTTTTTGTTTCAATGTGTTTTTTCAATTGAAATGAGTTTTACATGCTCATATAGTTTTGTGGCTTTGATGATTGAAATTTCGGTAGCTATAACAGTATAACTCTTTATATCTTTCCAAGGATTATCTTTTTAAATCAGAATATCATTAGCATGCATACATACTTACGTGACTTGGAAAGGTTAAGCTGAAGACGGAGTCAAGTCAACACTGATGACATATTTGATTGATGCAAAAAGTTTATAAAATATTCAAGTTTGACAAAAATATTATACACAAATCTATGCATGACAAAGTCATCACTTAGAATCAAAATAGGCTGTGTTCATTTTAAACATACGTAAACTTGTGCACATACATAAATATATAATAATTCATAAGCCTTGAATTGCGGAAACCTGTAGTTTGATGTTAGATTTTTTTTAAAATTGCCGTTACAATATACATCAATTGAAGATTACAAATTGAGATTACATAACATGAATGGTAAAACAAAGTCTTGTTTCATTGCCCGATCCCGGGGTTTGTAGTATGTACACAAACTTCATTTGTGGGATTAGGAGCCAAAACATCTTGCTTCTGACAGTGTTTCTGATGGAACATCTAGTTAGCTGGGGTTATCATCTGCAAATTCCATCTCCTTAATCTGCGGAAGGTTGTCTAATGCTCTGGGTAAGTGTCTTCTGAATTGATGGCTTTGGCATGCCTTATTTCCAATTGCTTGTGACAGAGTTGGATATTGTAGGGAACATTCACTAAATCACTCATCCATTTTAGCTTCTGTTGGTTGAGGTTCTTTGATTATTACGCCGTTAGGTGTAACCTACAATGGCAGGCAGGGGTGGTGGTGTAGTGTAATAGTGTGAGATTTCAATGAAAATGACGGACCTATTTTACTTTCAAACGGGAGTTTTTATTCTTCCTTAGAGAAGGCAATTGGAAGATTGTGATATTTTGGATATACAGTGCAGTTTGGAGCCCGTTTTTACTCCCAGAATGTTTTTTTTGAGCTCGATGCAGTGGTGCAGCTATCAATCACAAGTCAATGAGAAATTCGCAGAGAAGGTAATGAAGTCATTATTTGGTGTTGTAAACTTGTATGTGACAAATCTAAGATAAACACCTCAAAATTGATATCACTCGGCCCTTTTCAGATAGATATATTTTAATATATTTGTACCAGGATATGCTCAATGATATTCTAGATGCACTTGCAGCTGGAAGCACTATGGGACTGGCTCAAAACAAGAATATCATGATTTTATAGGTTAGGGGTGTGATGACCAATGCCCTTCCAATATACTTATAATATGTTTGCAAAAATTAGTAACTAAAGTCAAGAAGAAGAAATAAAGTTAAGACGGATAATAAGTAATAAAAAATATGGCCAACAAACAAGGCAACAAGGTGGTTGCAGTTGCTTGTAATGATTATGAAGTTTAGAGATTTGGAGGAGTTGTAGCACCACAACAAGCATTAGCAACCGTTGTGGGCGATGAGAGTGTTGTTTGGTGTGAAAAGTGTGGCTGTTAAATTATTAATGTTTGGAGTCAATAATGTAGCTGGTAATGGTGAAAGGATTTCCTAAAATTGAAGAACCAATAGTAGAATCAAATGTGTGCTTAGTTTGCAAACAACATGGAGCTGAGTTTGAGAAAAACATGGCTTGAAGGGAAAAGCAGCAGTTGGATTTGGTTCATAGTGATGTCAGTGGATCAATGAACAGAGTCAATTAGCGGCTCAAAGTACTGCAAGTTTCATGGGGCTCAAGGCAGTTAACAACAGCATATGCTCTGCAACAAAATGGGGCAGTGGAGAAATTATAGACAGATAATGGAGATGGTCAGGAACATATTGCATGGGTAATTTTTGTCTTTTTTCTTTTGGGCTGACGCAGTGTGAAGGCAACACTGCCAGGAGAGGCTTGAAATGGACGCATGCCACATGTAAATCACTTTCGAGTTTTTGGTTGTACAGTCGACAGTTTAGTTCCAAAAGAACAGAGGCATAAGTAGGATAGTAAATCACGACAAATGTATGTTTGTTGGCTATATTGAAAATACAAAATCATATAAATTGCATAATCCCGTGGCAAAATAAATTATTTTTAGTAGGGATTTGTGTTTTTGGAAAGTGCAGGTCAGCCCCATACTTATATAAGAAAAAATGTGGAAGCATGTACATTTGAAAAAGTTGATAAGGAGCCTAATGCTTTCCAAGAATAGTCTAGGCAAGGGATGGGTGAAAATGAGTGATACTAGTGTTGTTGATGGTCTAAATAAGAGTGTCTTACATAGACCAAGGTGGTATCATTTTACTATCAATTCAGCTGGTTGTGATACTGTTATGAAGGTACAAGGCGTAAGGCCAAAAAAGGGCTCCTAAGCCAAGAGACTTTCTTTGTAAATGATGCTTTGATGGGTAAAGTAGATAATTCACATTAACCTACTTCATTTATTGAAGCTAGTGAAAAGAAGCGATGTTTTAATGCTATGATAGTAGAAAATGATGCGTTGATTAAAAATGATTCCCGGGAGCATATAATTTCATAAAGCTAAGCACGCAATAACCTGTAAATGGGTTTTCCAAACCAAGTATGAAGGTTATGGCCGTATTGATAAGTATAAAGTCCAATTTGTTGCAATCGATTATGCTTGAGAAGTTGGCTATGAGGAGACCTTTTCTGCTACATCAAAACTAACGATCTTCATTTGAGTGCTTTCTATTGCTGCACATTTTTATTGGAAAGTGTTTCAGATGGATCTAAAAAATATATTTCTTAATGGTGATTTGCATGAGGAAATTTACATGTATAATCCAAAAGAATTTACCTCTAAAGAAAGCAAGTGAAAAAGAAATTATATCGATGTCCAGTGATGACTAAAACCAGGTCAATGAGGCTTGAAGGGTACATTAAATTACAATTGAGAAGTACTAGGATAATAGGGACCTAGCTTTTGAATTGTAAATAATGGTGAAACACTTATGAAACATAAACAAACAAAAGGGGTGACCCTAAAGTGGTTAAGCTCCAACCTTAAGAACTAAATACACCTTCAAATAGATTAGTGAAAAGAGGATCTCTCAACAAAGCATTGAGTTGAAGAAAATGACAGTGGAGACCATGGCAGGAGGTTAGTGATGTTGTATGTTTGTATGAAGGCTCTGGCTTGAAGAATTGACGACCTCGTCTATCATCATGTAAGGGTCAATACAGGATCTTAGAGTACTAATAGGGGAATGTGTAGAGTTGATGGGGCTAGGCAAGACAATCCTAGGTGGAAGTTGGGTTCCTACCATAAGGCCTCTCCTAACATTTGCAATTGATGAAATTTTGGTGTAAGGGCAAAAACTCGTGTTGAAACTCTAGTGGAAGATAAAAAAAATAGTGATGTTTGTTTGCCTCTGCAATCCTAGTGGTTAAGCTTGAACCATAAGAACTAAGTACATGAACAGATAGCTTTGTGAAAACATCACCTTTCAACAAAGCATTGAGCTTGAAAAGATGAAAGGAAGACCATGACAATGGATTGGTGATGTCACATGTTTGTATCAAGGCTCAACTCTAAAAAATTGACAATATCTATCATCATGCAAGGGCCAATGTAAGATTTGAGAATGCTCATAGAAGAACATGTAGAGTTAATGTTGCTAGGTCGGACTATCCTAGATGGAAGTTGAGTTCCCACCCTAAGGCCTCTACTAACATTCACAATCAACGAAACTTTGGTGGAGGAAAAAAACTAGTCACGTGTGCTTGCCTCATTGATCCTGGTTGTGGGCAAGGGGAATACCCATGATGCCAAAACAAAGCAAATCTATTACATCCAGATCAAGACTAATTGGATTGGGATCCATTGGTAAATAACACGCGAGACAAACATTGTCTCATTGATGTATCCCCATTTGAGTAAAGTAGTTATATCCTATGGGCGATTATTGGCTCCAATGTCTGTAGAGGGACGGAAGAAAGAAGTAGTCATCTTGACAACTTTGGTAGTCCCCTTTAAGGATCTATATTTGAGAATGATAACCCCAAGGAGAATTGGGGCCAAGTTATTGTGATCAGGGTACTGAAAGAAAGTTGATAAAGAACTTGCTTGAGTTTCTATATAGAAGATATTGCTTGTGATAAGGTTACTGGAGGAAATATGATCTCAATACATAGGATACTTGAAAATCAAGTGTTCCTTAGTATCCACCTCCCATAGAGATCAGAGACGACAAATCTTGTCATCCCATAAAATGTTGTGGTCAGTCTCAAGTTGTAACTGGTTAGTGGACACCTTCAATTGTCAAAGAGGAATCTTTAGGCCATGTGACCAATGATGCCATCTACAATCCATGGGAATTGATAAGCATTAAGTAACTTAAATATATTGTTGATAGATTTCCTCTTTGGTAGCCTTTTTGATAACCTCCTTAAAGGAAAGAAGATGTGGACCATCTAAGGATTACCTGAATGGAGAAAGCTGATCAATAAAGATGCCAATAAATTGAAGGAACAAACCTGTCTTAAGATACCAGCAACGTTGATGCCTAGTGGGACCAAAAGAGGCAATAGTTTCTAAAGAACAAAATGCCAAATATGGGTACCTCACTCATCTAGAGTTTGTCACCCAAGGATTTGAGTTTGTGAATGTAGAAAACAAGCCTGAAGATACTCCCAAGAAGAAGGGGTTGGACAAAAAATTGGGTTGGGCTACGCATTGATGAACTGTGTGTAAGTTGGGCAAAGCTCACTTATGGGCTCCTACAAGCACCAAGAGTGTGGTAGATGAAGTTATGTCAGCCCTAAGAATGGCTTGGAGTTGTCATTGTGGTCTATGTAGATGATTTGATGTAGTCAAACATTAAAGGGTGAACTCAAATTTGAGCTTAGAAGTTCTTTGCAAATGACATATCTATGCTTATGCATTTTTGCCTAGGTCTTAAAGTTTGGTAAAGAGAAGTTGGTGTTTTTATTATTCAATATGAATATGCATGAGCTGCTTACAAAGTTTAAAATGTCTGATTGTAAATTTTTTCCTGCCCCTCTTGTCAAAATACTTTGGGTTCAGGTGTTCATTCAGCAACTAATAATACAGAACAAATAACTGCTATACATATTGATATTGAACAGAACTACAGAACAAGGATTGAAAGTACAATGTTGCCAACCAACCCAAAAGGTGCCACTAGCAAATAACTACCATGCAGATTGATAATGAACAGATCTACAGAGCAAGTATCGAAAGTACAATGTCACCAACCATACCAAAAGGTGCCAATAAAGACAACATAGCTGAATTCCCTTGGCAATGGCCGTTCAAAATGACAATTAAGTTTATAACAAAGTCTAATGTATCACAAGATCCTCTACAACCCTTGAAGCTGGTATGAACTCCATGGCCAATGCTGATTTACTAGCCATAGATGACAACTTGTATAGAAATCTGGCTGGCCTTCTTATTTATTCCACAAATTCAAGGCAAGTCTTGAGTTTTCCTGTTAGGTTAATTTCAAGCTTTATGTCACAGCCGAAGGTAAATCATTAGAATGCAGAAAACTATATATTGAGGTATATTCATGGTACTCTTGATTTTGGCAGAGATTATGAAGACTAATAAGTTTGAACTAGTTGGATATACAAATCAAATTGAGCTGGCAGTGTGAATGATAGAAGGTCCACTTTTGGACATTTTCAGTTTTCGTTCAGGGAGTGTTTCATGGTTAAATAAAAAAGCAACACAAAATTTCTTTTTCCTCAACGAAAGAAGAATATAAATCAGTAATGAGAAGCAGTGTGCAAAGCGGCATGAGTAAGGTTGGTTACAGGCAAAACAAATGAAAACACAGCTGCATTGTGACACTTAAAGTGTGTTGAAGCTTGATAAGAAACTGGTTTACTATTCACGTTCAAAGCATGGAGAAGTACATCAACATTTAATTCGAGAGAAGGTATATATTGGAGAAAGGGCTGAAATATTGTTGGACCAATGAGCAAGTTGCCATTTTTGCTGAGGCACTATGTCCAGAAATGTTTGAAAAGAGTCATGATTTGATGTATGTAAAGGCCACTGTTAAAAGGAGGTGTTAGGTCGTGTTCTACGTATGCTAATCAAAATGGTTGCTGAAGGCCCTTCTTTTGGGTGCTGACATTTCGACCCTAAAAATGCTTGAAGTGGCTGTGAAATTATGAAATAAGAAAACAGAGAAAATTTTAAATGTTGTGTTTCTAAAATTCTGTGTTTTGATGAGTTTCATCGTGCAACAGGTCCTCTTCACTTCTCAGGTACACACTTGTCAGTCACACGACCTTCCAGAGTCTTGAGAATCACTTCATATTCTATTTTTAGTCTCTGTGTTTTTTGCGCAAAAGTTATAAAACAAGTAGAATACAAATGTAAATACCACAGTAGATTTGTTGCAAGACATCTCTTTGTAGAGATTGCTACTTTTATGCATAGATCTCTCATATCAATAAAGCTTTTGTTTACATTGCAATATTGTTCCTTTTCTCTTTCTGTTTTATTTTTCAAATTTTTTTCAATTTCATTTCTGTTATAACACATGATATTTAGTTATTCATTATCTTTTCCAAATGATTGCAATTAAAATTTGTATCAGTGGTATTAGACCGTTTTGTTCCATGTTTGATGTTTGTATGCCCCATTGACAAGGTTAGACTATAGGAGATACGGTCTTGAGACATGGGACCCTTCAGAATATCTTCCTTTCCTGTTCAAATGATATCAAATAACTGACAAAGAGCATACACTAGATCCTTTCAAATTGTTGACTGAGGAATCCCTTGAGAAGCAAAGGAAGGATTTGATGGGACTGTTCACCCAAGTTTTTTTACCATGTCATGCTCACGGTGTCAACGAGCAAACCTCTTGGGGGGCAAACACCTTCTAAGGTAGAAGTAAATTTCAATATCCCTCTTTTTGAAGGATAATTGACACAAATGATGTCGAAAAGTAGTAACCCCTCTGTTGGGTACCAGAAAACACACCAATTTTTTTTTTCCGGTCATTTTCAATATTTCCAACAGAGATGGGGATCAATTCTCTGCTGGATCCCCCAAGCCTATTAAACAAACACTAAACTGTAAACTCAACAAAAACCATTATGTTCAGCCAAAACAAATGTACTAATTATAACATTAATAATTTAAAATTAAAGGTCATTAAAGAACAATGAAAGAATATAACAATATTCCGTTTTGACATCATTCTTAATCTAACCAAATACAATGCTATTCGTTCATACACGATAAAATGAAAGATAAAAGGACAAATTTTGCCGCTGTTGTAAAATTACAGCAGCCTTATAATAAAGTAGAACAAATGATAACATACAGAAATAAGGCACAACAATGATGAAGTACAACAATGCTGAATCATAGCAATGATAAAGTACTGTAATAATAAAAACAGCAATACTAGCTCATGAAATGATCTCACCATTACATAATAACCCATTCAATCTTGAATAGATACTGTCTCTACTTTTTTGATTGTTGCACCATGTAAACACGATTCTTTTAGTGTTGTTCATGCGCTTCCACACTATGTCACATACTTTCAACCTGCCTTTCATCTGGCATGAGTAAAAATATTTATTTTCTTTTCACCCAAGCGACTTTCTTTGTCTTGCACTATGTTAAAATCACCCTCTTTAAGCCATGGCATCTTTTTTGGATTTTGGGGCATCTAGCTTCACAAGTTATATCTCTCCTATTGATCATTTGAAGCATAAATTGAGGCCACTCCAAAATGCTTTTTTTTCGTGACAGTTATCTAGAAAATTCTGTTAGAAGGAAATATACCGCTTCCAGTGATATATTCCTTTTACTTATCACATAAAAGGGCAGCACCTCCTCAACTGTGACTACTCCCATATATAGTCGAGGACCCACTGTAACTTGATCTTAGTGAAGAAAAATGCCACAAGCAGGCTTACACCCTGTCAATTTAATCTCTTGTGGAAGCGAAAGTCCAAACCTTCTCTTGTTTCTTTAAACATTCCGAAAATACCTAAATTGGTGGCTTCTTGCCCCCATACATTCTGACTGATTTCTGTCATTTAAGACTGGGTTTAGGCTTATACAACCTTTCAGCATATCTGGGTCTGTCTTATCTGCTTTTTTACTCACCTTCTTAGCAGCCCTATTTTCATTTCAGGAATTTCTTTTTTGCTTTCATTTCCTTGCTTTAATCCATCCCCTCCCCCATCCTGATCAAATTTCTATTTTTGATACTCGCCACCAAAGGACTGGACAAACCCACTCTGCTCTGCCACAAGTTCTGCTAATAATCAATGCTTTTTCTGTAAAATTATTTGCTTGCTTGAGAGGGTGTATCTTTTCTTCCTCCTCATCTCTAGGGTATCCTCCTCAGTAGTGTCATCAAATTTACTATTTGAGCTAGGGGTGACATTTAGATTCAAAGCCCTATCTTTCCCAACTCATCTCTCGCTGTTGGCTTTATGTTTATCCATTCTCTTGTAGTCTCTAAAGGACAAGTGTAAATACCCCTGCTACTGTGTTGGACAATCCAATTATGTTCACATTCAACTTGTTACGTGGAAAATGTCCGTAGACACCCCTATAAATTAAAAGGGAGCTCTTGATCCCTTGTGTCAGAGAGGGACTAATCAGGTGAATTTACTCTATCAGATTTAACTCTGTCAAGATCTTTGAATTGACCTGCTGATGAGGAAGAACAATGTCTTCTTGCAGAACTTGTCTACAATTTTGACCTTCCTCAACCAGTTGATTAGACAAGTCGATATTTTTATTCTAAATTGTGTTAGGGTTTAACCATCAACAACATACTGACTAGGCAAAACCGGATTTTCTTTACAAATGTTATAGGGTCATGAATAATATTATTCCTTATGATCATCTAGGGCAAGATGTTTTATGATGTCTGTTTTTCATATATAATATTTTCATACTGATGTTTGTCTTGGTCTTCATGTTAATTTAAAGGTTCAAATCTTCGTTCTTGCATACTGATGGTTTTTATGGTGTGATTTGGTAGTGTGGTGATCCGAATGCATGGGTTTTGACATGAGAAGCATGAGATTGGGTTTTAGAAATTAACATAAGCAAAGAGTAACCACAAGCAGGTTAATTTTTTATGTTTTGAAAATGCAATGTGATTTAAGGGGGATGGAGGTGGAAGGGCATATGCACGTTAAATGCAAAGAAAGGTGTAGGCGCGGAGAAGGATTTGAGGTTGAAAGTTAAAGGCTCCCCCGTTTGCCATCTATTTAGAGGAAAGAAAAGGGATCTAATGAATTTCTGAATTGCAACAAGTGAAAGGAACTGCGGAAAATGCTAAACTGCCATTGAGAACATTTGCAAAGGCCATGACAAATGGTGAAATAAACACAGATGGAATGTGCATGATTTGAATTCATTTAAGAAGGCATCAAGAAGATGTCTCAAAAGAGTAGTAGATCTTAGGTAAGATTGTGCTTTCTTTATCCCATAACCATGCTATGGTGAATACATTTGAAAAGGGTAAATTAATCAGAAGAAAAACAGAATTCTATTTGTTTGTATGGATACACTCCATCGAGAAGATTTTTAAGGATTGGATGAAAGCTATCAGGGAGAAAAATGGAATCTTGTTCTTTTGCCATGCCAAAAACAGGGGTTGGAGTGGTACCATCGATGATGAAAGTGGGAGAACAATGTTGCAAGTTGAGAAATTGCTTGATGAGTATATCGTAGGGGTAACTGAAAGGTTGCTCAATATTGTTGGCTGGATTAAACCTTTTTGCAATCCTACTTTTATGATGGTGATTGAGGACACATGAAAAGTTTAATATCTGCTCGAGCAGACAATAGGCAATCAGATAACTTGCCTAGAAAATTGGTTGATACTGCGGCCGGTCACCTAACTGTCTCATGAAATGGAGGCATACCCATACTAGGTCCCAATAACTCTTTTTAGCTATATCGTGGTATTACCAAATTAAAAGGTCAAGATTAGGATTTATAACTTGTCACAGGTAGCCAAAGTCAGTATGAACTTTTGAAAGACGTGACTGCTGCTAGCCAGCTTATCTTTAATAAAACAGGCTTTTATATTCTTCTTCTTTTCTCTATATTTGTATACGTTTCCTCTGAAATACAACAGTCGTCTAGTTGGTGTATATTAGGAATATTGATGTTTGGGCATATTGGGATGGGAAAGTATTGTGGATTGTCCTTGATATGCTAGTGAAATTTTAAAATTCTTCTCTCTTGCACATATTCTGGTCAACATGTGGGTTTCAAAATGTCTTTCTGTAGAAGCTTTATTTTTCAGTTCTATAAGCTTTAGTATAACTTTACTAATCAGGCTATGAATTTGCAGGTTGTGGTTAGCACGCTGAATTTTGTTGAACGCATATCTTCTTTTTTGCCACACGAGAATGTAAATATGAATTCTTCTATTTCGGGTTTGCTGCAAGAGGATGTAAATATGAAACCTGCCATCTCAGGTAAGTTCTGGAAAACCATATGGTTGGTTGCTTTTTGTTTCAGTTTATCTAGATGGCATGCAGAAGTGGACTTGAATTTTTCATTTATTCTTTTAGGCCTGTCAGGCTAGATATATTATTTATGGAATGACTATGAGCAATCTTTGGTGCAAGCCAGAATTGTTCTCATGATTCAAGTTGAAATGAGTAAAACTGTACAAATAAATAAGCCAATCTTATCACATCACCATCTTTAACTTGAGGTTGAACAACTTCAATTGCAACTGAATGAATTCCAACTTTGAGTGGGAATCATATAGTTCTTTCAATTTGTGAAATGCTTCCTATGGAGTATCGCACCCCTAAATATGACGAAACACATCTCCGTCGACTGAGGCCCTCATCAAAGTCAATGTTGTATGATTTTTCTACCTCCATGTTTGAATATCTTTTGCATTTAATGTTTTGGCTCAATTGGTTGTGTATCTCCGTCGCAAATATTGAACTATAGATCATTGAAGATGAGTGTGTTTTCCACTTGCCGAGACCATTCTAACTCGCTGTTTTTGTCGGTCAATGTTGTGTCAACAATTGATTTGATTGAATGCATTGTTTGAATTTTGAGTTGAGTTTGTGAAACCCCCAAATTGGTTCCTTATAACTTCAAACGGTCCCCTTTTTTATATACCACCAGACCGATATACCAAACCTCTCTATATACCTACTCTTTTTATATACTCATCGGTATGTGGAAGAAGCTCACCCTTTCTTTATACTCGGCAGTACGTGAAAGAGGCATTAAGTGACATGAGAGCAGAGTGGTACGTGGTACCTAGGTGGCACGTGAGAATGATTCACCCTATCATTAGCACCGACTTAATAAGAAAACCTCATACTTGACGATATACTCGGTTTTTCTTGATTTCTGCCTTTCAATAGAAATGAATGGGTAAAGAATAGCTTTCCTTATTTCTTCTTTATTTGCAAAATTTGGTTCTTTTTTGCCAAATTTGCACAGAGTAGGTTGTGCAATTTTTCAAATTTGCTCTTGGAAATGAAAAAATTGTTTTACAATATAACTTTAAATGCTTCAAAATTTTGAAAAAGCACTTAGAATGGAATTTGCCTTTTTTAAATAAAAGCTTAAAATGTACATTATTCTCCTCCAATTTGTCTTTATATGCACAGAAAATTCCAATTTTGGAATGTATGACCTCCAAAATAAAATAAATATCTTCCTTCTTGCTTGGCATCTTAGTGGTGGAGAGAGGATATGTTATGTTGAAGATTTCAAAATGCCTTTACGCCCTCCAAACACTTTGCCACATTCAATTAGCAGTCCAACGCTCTGTATTTTTGGAAAAATGTGCCAAGCTAGTCACAAGAGTCCAAAATAGAATGCAGCCACTAAGAACTTGAACAGCAGACAGGCGCGCCTTAATTCCCTTACTTCCAATGGAAGAATCACGCAGGTCAAGAACAAGAGAAGTGAGAAATAGCAGGGAATAATTAAGATTCAGCTGAATTTCTTGCAAGAACTTCCACGCAGCTCTTTATGACTCCACATAGGCCTGCCACGCAGCCAAAAAGGTCTTCCATGCAGTCTGAAATGTCAAAAACAGCAGAAATTTGCCAGAACGCCTTCACTCTAACGCCAATGTAAGCACCTTCTAGCATTGATATACTCAGCAAATTTGCAGTCTTCTTGACAGATTTTGTGTCAGAACGTCAAAACGACCACACAGGTCTGGCAATTCATCAGAAACAGTGCCTAAATCAAGCAGTTTGCATTTCTCTAGCCATCACGCTCTTGCAAACTGACAGAACCAGCTACTATGCAGTCCTAGCAACGAGAAGACAATTTTATGGAGTTTAATTGGCTGAAAATTAAAATGGAGAATAGAATGACCAATTAAAAAAATCCTTGTTCTGATACCACAGGGAAGAGGTACAATCCGACTCAAGTGTCCAGGGCTTCCAGATTTCAAATGCCAAAATGTTCTATACCTTCCTCAATTGAAGAGAAACTTGTTGTCTCTTGTGCTTATTAGGCAACAAGGCCATTCCAACTTGTTCGACAATGGTGAAGTCATTGTCAGAAGGAAATGTGACAATGCAATCGTCTTGACTAGGTACAAGGAAACTTGCTCAAACTCAGGGGTGAGCCATTAGTTTCAAGGAACTATGCTCATCTTATTGAAGACAAAATGTATCCAAACATGTTGTGGCATGCTAGATTTCGGCATACTCACTATAACAACATTCATGTGTTGCTAAAGAATGGTGTTTCTGGTTTGCCTACTTTGCTCGTAAAATTTGATGAAAAGTGTGAGGTCTACATTTTATTCAAACACACAAGAGAACCATTTCCAAAGTCATAGTGGAAAGCTGATAGAAAGTTGTAACTCGTTCATCCAGACTTGTGTTCTCTCCTAATTCTCTCAGCTTGTGGTCATAAATATTTCATGTTGTTCATTGATCACTACAATAGATTGATTTGGATTTACTTTTTCAAATAGAAATTTGAAGCATTCGAGACATTTGAAAAGTTTCGAATGATGATTGAAAATAAAGCTCAAACCCACATCGAAACACTCAGGACTGATAATGGTGGTGAATACATTTCAAAGAAGTTTGAATCCTATCTTGAGCAAAATGAGATCAAACATTATCTCACAGTTCCTCACACTCCACAACGAAATGGAGTTGTAAAGAAGATGAACATGACCTTGATGAATATGGTTCGTGCTATGTTTTACTTCAAAGGGGTAATTTTGTACTTTTGGGCTGAAGCAGTTAAAACAACAATATACCTCTGCAATAGATCACCATCGATAACGCTTCAATTCAAGACTCTGTATGAGATGTGTTGTCATCTTGCTTAAGTGTGAAATCTTTGGGTTTTCGGATCCACTTGTTACGCATTGATTCCAAAAGAAAAGAGGAATGAGTTGGACCACATGAGTCGCAAATGCATCCATTTGAGATATTTTGAATCCTTAAAGGCATACAAACTATATGATGAGAAAAAAAAGAAGCTTCTTGTCGCAAGAGAAATTGTCTTTTGTGAAATTGCAAAAGACAAAGCCAACATTGATCGACAATTGAGTCGACTTGATAAATATGCAAAGTTTGATGTCCATAAGGAGAGTGATTTGGACATTCCAAATAGTGAGTGGGGGACATACAATTGGGAATCAACTAATTTTTTATTGTCTCTTATACATGAAAATGAAACTACTCTTGAAGGAGAAAGTGCAACTTCATCAGACAATGAACAAGGCCCACAAAAATAGAGGACAAAGTGAAGGAACTTCAGAAGATGAAATTGAAGTACCTAAGCCATAGAAAAGATATCTAAGTGTGCTATCCAAACATTGAACGATGTTAGACTCGATGAAGTTGCGAAAATAGGCACTAGAAGTACACATGCGATCACATCATAATCAGACAAGTTCCTTGAAGAAATTCAAGATAAGATTGAGAAGCTCACATTGAATGATTCTCCAGAAGAAGAACTCCATGTTGCATTTGATTTAGAACCAACATTTTTCAAACAAGCTGAGAAGCTTGAACTTTGAAGAAAATCAATGAAAGATGAGTATAATGTGTTGGTAAAAAATGGGACTTGGAAATTGGTTGATCCTCCATACAGCTACAAGCCAACTGACTGCAAGTGGGTCTACTGCAACAAATACAAAACCAGCGGCTCACTTGACGAGCATAAAGCTAGGCTTGTTGCAAATGAATTTGCTCAAAAGGGAGAAATTGACTACAATGAAACCTTTGCACCTACAACTAAATGGACTACCATACAAATCATGTTGGCTTTAGCAGCGCACAATGGATGGAAAGTTCACCAAATGGACGTCAAAACTACATTTCTGAATGACGACTTCAAGGAAACAATGTACATGACAAAACTCGAAGGTTTTGTAATAAACGGACAAGAGCACAAGGTGTGCAAACTTGAAAAATCCTTGTATGGTTTGAAACAAGTCCCTTGAGCATGGTATGATAAACTAAGCACCTCATGAATATGAACTTCAATCGTTTTGAGATTCAAGATGTAACTCTTTTCGTCAAAACAGTTGTATTTGTGGTGGTACGTGTTGATGATTTGCTCATCACAGGGAATATGAATGGTACACTGCAAAGTTCAAATCAGAGTTGATGAAAAGATTTGAAATGATTGATTTGGGTTATTTTCATTACCATTGGGTATTGAAGTAATTCAAAAATCAAAGTATATTCTTATCGCACAACAGAAATACATTGGTGACATTTTGAGCAAGTTTAGAATGGAAGATTGTAAGTCTCTCAGCATGCCCATGGAATAGAATGTAAAATTGACATCAGAAAATACAACAAATTTGGTCGATGCCACTAAATACTGACAACTCATTGGAAGTTTGATTTATGTGATCACAACAAGACCAAATATATTCTTTTCTATTGGTGTTCTTTCAAGATTCATACAACCACCCAAAGATAGTCATTGGGTAGCAACAAAAAGAGTCCTTTGATATCTTAAAGAAACACAAAATATTGGGCTCAAAATATTCCAAGGTAGGGGACTTCAAACTGGTTGGATATTCAGATTTAGACTATGCTGGTGATCATGAAAATGGAAAATCCACTATGGATTTTTTGATGAATTTGAGAACAACAATTGTCAGTTGAAGATCCAAGAAGCAATAATTGTCGGCAATTTATTCAATAGAAGTAGAGTATATGGTTGTTTCAGAGGCAACCAAAAAGATTTTGTGGCTCACAAGGGTTCTTTCAAATTTGTAGGAACAACAGATTTTGTTAACACTTCTCATGGTTGACAACACTTTTGCAATTCAAATGGCAAATAATCCAGTCTTTGATGACTGAACCAAACATATCAATACCAAATTTCATTTGATTTGGCAGTATGTGAAAGATGACAGTGTCAAGTTACAACATTGTCTTACAACAGAGCAACCAACAGACATCCCGCTGAAAACACTTGGACGAGAAAAAATTGAAAAGTTTAGAAGAATGCTTGGGCTCACAACAACCCTTGTGGATTAAGGGGGGATGTAATATTATTGTACATAATATTTGCTTATTCGTAGTAGTTGTAGGAATGCTTTTGTCTTGTAGTGGATAACTCAAGAGTCCCGCAAGAATATGAATGGACTTCTTGAATGTGAAGTGAACAACTATGTCTTGGCTTATTTAGTTATATTGTTTTGCTCATTTCAACTTGAATCACGAGAACAATTTTGGCTTGCACCAAAGATTGCTCATTGTCATTCCATAAATAATATATCCGCCCTGACAAGGACTAAAAGCTTATGGCGTGGTTAGAATCTTAACTAGATTTCTACGGAGACCTAGAAAGTTTTAAAACAATAAATTGGGCCTTCTAACAATTATATATAGAATTCTAAGGAAGATTCACTTGCAAAAGTGCAGAATTATTCTAAAGAAGAATGAAATTACATCTTGCATTCAGAGAAACTCTATGCATCAGGCCTCTTAAAATGGTTGCATCTTCCCTACCATAGTTTTTCGTTGCTTATAGTATTATTGCATTTCTTTCTTAACTTTACATTGACAAGAAGTCCTTTTAAATGCCTATACAAGGAGTCTTAACTATATGAACTTATTCTCAGCTATTGCCTATTCCATGCTTTGTGGAACTTACTATATCATCAACTTGTCTAACATTTAATGCTGGTTGTTCCAAGGCAGTCTTACCAGCTGCCATGTCTTTGTACTGGTCCCAACCAAATCTAACTTTTGGGAGGATCAAACTGAACTTTAAATCGCAGTGGCTCTTACTCTTACCATATTCATTGTATTTCGACAGCTTCTGCAGAACGAGTTGCCTTAAAAATGTATCTTCTGACAACACTTGTAGTAAATTGACTATCAAGAAAGTATTCAGTATGGGGACAAGGCTTAAACCATCAGCAAAAGAAAAATCTAAGTTAGCTTGAGTAAAAATAAGACTTATTTATAATAACACTTGAATTGCAACAAGACTGCTTATTTACGTTGCCTTATCTTCTTAACATTGCTAACCTTTTTTCTGTAGGTTTTTCATTTTGTCTCAAAAATAAACATTACATGCCTAAGCTGAATGTGCTTTTCTAGCTTAAGAATGACAAATGTAACGTGGTGCATATGTTGTACATTAAATGTGTAATCAACATGCCCATACAATCTAAAGTCCTAATGTAGAAGTAACAAATTGACATGTCTAATTGTGCTGACTAGGATGGCACCAACTCCATGCCAACTTACATTTTGCTAAAGACGAAGACAAGTTAGGGATTGAGGCTTCTATTCTTAAGAAGGGAGAAATCAAGTGGGACGAGTTCAAGACCTTAATTCCAACTTTCTCATAGGAAATCATTGATTTTCCACCATGCCAAGAGGAGAAAGCTATAGTTCATATAAATCTGTAGCATGAATATCAGAAGTTCTTGGAAAAAATTTCAGAAGTTTCTTGGCGATAATTTTTATAAAATTTTGTCACGTAAATCGCACACAACTGCCATCTGTGTAGGATCTTAGAAGGGGAGGTCATGGACTCCATCCCCAAACCAATGTTTTAAGGCAGCAGTATGACTTGGGATCAAGACCAAGTCACTTTTGGGATTAACACTCGCTGATGAAGATGATGTGAGATCGACCATATCTTGAGCTTCTATTCTTAAGAAGGGAGAAATCAAGTGGCACGAGTTCAAGACCTTAATTCCAACTTTCTCATAGGAAATCATCGATTTTCCACCACACTGAGAGGAGAAAGCTATAGTTCATATATAAATCTGTAGCATGAATATCAGAGGTTCTTGGAAAAAATTTCATAAGTTTCTTGGCAATAATTTTTATTAAATTCTGTCACGTAAAGTGCACACAACTGCCATCTATGTAGGATCTTAGAAGGGGAGGTCATGGACTCCATCCCCCAAACCAATGTTTTAAGGCAGCAGTATGACTTGGGATCAAGACCAAGTCAATTTTGGGATCAACACTCGCTGATGAAGATGATGTGAGATCGACTATATCTTGAGCTAGGGGGATTCACTGGGAGCAGCATTGGTTATTTGTTTTCTTTAGCCAAAGATAAGGTATGCTTTTATTAAAATATGATACTAAATCAGGCCAGGAAAGACAAACTAAAGAACATGGATCTATGCTGATATCAAGAGGGGAGGAGCGGAAGAAAGCATATATATGAGCAGTTGCATAAGCTTGAAACGACCAAAATATGGCCCTCTTACAGGCAAGGGAAAACATCCACTCTGAGAAGAATAAAAATAAAAAAATGCACAATATATTCCAACCTGCTGCCTGAGAGAATTGAGGAGAGGTCTGAAAAGTTGCATGCTCAATCTGTTCTGATGGACAGCCTCAGATTGGTGTCTAGGTCCCCTTGTTTTGCTTGGACGCAGACCTTTCAATTATCAGTGCTTCCTTTGGTGGTGTTGTGTTCATGACTGGAGGTAAAAATTCCTATGCTTACTGTGGTTGACCTGCCTGATGAAGCTTTCCCAAGGGTTGGAAAATGTTGGGGGGCACATCGATGACGAGTCTGTTTGATCTTTGGGTATAGGGGTTGCAAATCATACGGGAAAATTAAATTTTCTCTTGTAGCCTCTTCTGCGGGGAACTTAAGGTATCCCCTCTCTCTGCAAGCCTCTCTGAGTGAAAATCCAATCAATGAGTGATTTACGACAACTGAGCCTAACAATAAGGTAGTTGTTTTCCATTGTTTGCACAAAGTGAAATCAGGTTTGATGTAATGATTTCTGTTTTGAGGACAAAGTGCCGACATGCGAAGGATGAGTGGGTAGCCAAGTGTACTTGACTATTCAACAATGCAAAAATAACAAAACAAGAATTGAGATTGAGACAGTTGTTGACGCTACATGGAGGAGGGTCCACTTTATCTTCTCCCCTCGAGTCCTCAAATGCCATAGCTTCTCATTTCTCATACATCAATATTTTCTTCTAGCAGGGATCTGCCCCCACCTTAGGTGAGTGTCGTTGTTTCTCTCGATTCAAATTTAACCTTGGGTAGTTGTCATGGATAATGACTTGGTCTAAATTAGTGGAAATATATAAACCATATATTGTAATTAAGTATTGTAAGAAATGGTTAAAGGAGTAATTATTATGATTGTGATGTATGAGAAGTTGTGAGGTATCATTGTTTATTTTAATTTTGTAATACACGTAGTTCCAACATGGTGGGCTACTTGAAACCTTTGTACCTGCCCTCCTAGGGACTCCTTGACTCCTATCTATTGTATTGGATCCTAAGATCATATTAATCTATCATATCATGGAAGTATTAAAACTCGTATGTGTTATGGCACAAGTATTTTACATCTTGATGTGATTGAGGAGAAAACTCCTTTTCTTATATTCTATGTTTTGTGTGTCATCTATACTACAATGTGTGTGTCATGTTCTCATAGGATTATCTCTAAGCTTGTGAGGTTTCCATCATACATCATGTACCTGTACCGAGCTAGCAGTGGCTTCTGCTGTCCTCCCCTCTACACATTTTCCAGGATGTACGTATGGGTAATTTGCTGAATAAATGGTTGAATAGATCTCTATCACAATTGGGGGAGGTGGGGGGCAGCGTGGGCAGGTGTGGGTGTGGGTTTAAGGTGGCACTGATTATTAACCACTAAATCAATGCTGACCTACCCAATCAGTCCTCAAAACAAATCACAGAAATAGGCTTCTTTTCTCTATGTGACAAACTCATTGAGTCTGTCAATCTCTTTCAGTAGTTTTTCGGCTCTCTTTTTTTAACCAATCTAGTCTGAGCTCCCAATCTCATTACCAATCTCAAGCAGAACACGACCCATAGGTGCTATCTATTAAATAAGGTCATGTAAAGTAGGATAGGGTCAACCTCTATCTGCCTGTGGACAATACATACATGCATACATGCATACATACATATGGTTATAGTCCTTGTCCATACCCACTTGTCACTCTCTGCATGTTGACACCCCCAATCAGTGAATCACCCAAACAAATTTTAGGAATAGGCCTCTTTTCTATATGTGACAAACTCATTGACTCTGTCAATCTCTTTTCATTAGTTTTGCAGCTCTCATCTTTTAACTAATCTAGTCTAATCCCTCAACCTCATTACTAATCTCAAGCAAAGCACGACCTAGAGGTGCTATCTATTAATAAGGTCATGGAAAGTAGGATAGGGTCAGCCTCTATTGGCCTGGAGTATATATATGGGCATAGTCCTCATCCATACCCTCTTATGTGTCACTTTGTGTGTTGACGTCCCCACCCCTCATCTTTGTCCTCTTGGCCATCCTCTTCCTCCTTGGGAGGCTCATATAGTGCCTCAATCATTGTTAGACTTAGGCTGGTTTGTCTCAATATCTTGGTGAAGGGCCTCCGACTAGTCCACTTGAGCATCTACATGGCCCCCCTCAACTTCTTTGTCTACAATGTCATAGACCCTTGAGTGGGAGGTGTAATGTCTTTGCTAGGAACATTTGTGTCGTGGACATCTAAGACATCATCTAGGAAGGTGTATGATACTAAAATTTCGATGTCCTCACCAATACCCTAAGATGCTATCCCCCTAAGTCAGTGGATTCATCTAAATAAGAATGTTAGAAAGTGACTTTGACAATGTCCTTTATAAATGGGACTAAGGGTAATGGTGAGCTACTAATAAAGAGCTTGGGACAATTTGTCATTATTGGCAATTCTATAAAAATACACACGTACATATATCAACTAAACTATTAAGAGGTGTTGTCCTTTGAGGAGAGAGATTCCTCAACAAGAACGTATGTGTTGGTAGGTGGTTGTAGAGGCCATGCTTAGGGGCAACTCCTCCTCCAAGCTCCTTGTGGGACTAGTCATCTTGATTGGAGTGTAAAGTGATGTGATACTCCTCATCATCCAAGATGCCAACGAATGCCACCTTATTTTGAGCTTAGCCTTTGGCTTCTCCAATGACAACGACTTGTGTGTAGAGGAAGACTTGGTTGCAGGCAAGGAGTTGTCTACTTAATCTTCTTTCCAAGAAATGGCAATCCCAAATCTCTCCACTGAAAATATATCGATGATGAGCTACCCCAATTAAAATTTGGAGTTGTTGCTATTGGAATAATTGTCATTGATGTCAAAGGAATTGTAATGGATATGAATGGAAATGTCAAACGGAATTGTTGTCGGAAGTGAACATAATTATTGCCGAAAGTGAACTGAAGTGTTGCTGGAAGTGAACGGAAATGTCGACGGAAGTGAACGGAAATGTCGACGAAAGTGAACAGAATTGTCGACCTTGGCCGACCTATTGGGAGGAGTTGTGACCATTCGAGTGGACCTTTTCACTTGAAGAGGCATGACCTTAATTTGTGGCTTTCCGTGGGTTATAAATAAGTGCATAACGAATGACAAAAGAGTAGATTCAAAAGTTGAAGATAAAAAAAAAGAAGAGCAGAATTTTTAAAGGCAAATTTTTGTGAGAATATTAAAAGGAAAAAACCAACAAGTATAAGGAAGAGTATAGCAGCGAAAACACTCAAGTGTAGATTGAATCGAAAGGAGATAAAGCAAGTGTTCTATCATCCGTTGTTTTGACAACAAATTTGAGATAGAAGAGTGATTTTTTCTGAGAAGGGTGGTGCCTTCGTTTTGAAGAGATTGGTGTCTCTTTCTGAGTTGGTGTTTGGTGAAAGGGGTTGGTGCTCCTGTAGGTTGGTGCTTGCAAAATTGTTTTTGGAGTAGGTGCTCCAGTAGGTTGGTGCCTACGAATATTTATATTAAGGGAATTTCTCCGTGGTTTTCTTTCGAAAGGTTTCCACGCAAATCTGTGTCTATTTGCATTGTGTGGTTTTGCATTGTATTTTTTGATTGCTTTGAAAATATTAATTGTGGAGTAATTTGAGGTTTTGGATTTAAGATTAATGGTCGAAAGCGAAAAAAAAAAATCTTATATTGATTCACCCCCCTCTCAGTATAAGCTTGTGCTTAACAATTGGTATCAGAGCCGGTTCCTTCGGTGTTAGCACAACTGCTAGAAGGTAGATCTTGGAAAGCACATATGGCAGGATCTCAACTGCTGGATGGTTTCTCCACTAACAAGGCTCTTTTGTTCGATGGAACAAATTATGCATTTTGGAGCATAAGGATGAAGACTTGCTTAATGGCCATAGGTTTCGATATTTGGCGAGCAGTGGTAATAGGATACACAATGCCACAAATTGCACCAACGGATGCCACAAATTGCACCAACGGAAGCCACTGGAAAAAAGGCTAGTGAGAACAATGCAAAAGCTATGAATGCAATCTTATGCGGGCTTTTAGAAAATGAGTTTGTTAAGGTTATGCATTGTGAACTTGCAAAAGAGATTTGGGATAAACTCAACACTATTTATGAAGGTGATAGTAAAGTTAGAAAAACAAAACTCCAAACCCACCGAAGGCAGTTTGAAAGTTTAAAAATGAAGAATGATGAAAACATTGCTGGGTATCTTCTTCGTGTCGATGAGATTGTTAATGTCATTCGAGGACTTGGAGAGAAAATTGAAGGATTTGTGATCGTTCAGAAAGTCCTGAGATTGCTACCATTGAGATTTGATGCGAAGGTCTCCGCTATTGAAGAAATGAAGGATTTAGACATGATGAAAATGGACGAGCTCCATGAAATTCTTACGGCATACGAAATGAGAAACAAATCTGAGAGACAGTCGAAGAAAGAGAAGATCAAAGAACCAGAATCAAGTGAAAATTCAAGTAGTGAAGAAGATGAAAATGAAGCTCTATTCATTTGAAAGCTAAAGAAAGGATCGGACAAATATAAAGAAAAGTTACCATTTAAATGCTTTAATTGTGGTAAAATTGGTCATTTTGTAGTCAAATGTCCAAATAAAGGAAATAGCGATGATGAGGGAAACAAACCAAAGTACAAAAGGGGATTCATGTCGAGCAAAGACAAGCAAAGATTTGAGAAACAAAAGAAAAGCCTATACTCCAATAGGTATAGCAGCTCATCTGAAGAAAACAAAGAAAGTGATGTTGAGAGTGATAATGAAGAGATTTTGTTCATGGCTACAAAAGAAAATGCCGCCACTAACAAAGATAATTTGGAGGAAGATGAAGACATGGAAGAAGGTGATGTGAACCTTGAAGAAGAACTTATTTGTGCATTGGAAGAAATGAAAGCATTTAAGAAGAAGAATCAGAAACTGAAGTTTTGTTCTCCTTTGCTTTCTTTGTTGATAGAGCTGGTTTTTGTATTCTGGGCTTCTTCCTTTTTGGTCTCCTTTTTCACTGGTTCCTTAAGAGTTTCAACATAGCTCTTAGCTTTCTCTTTTTCCTTCTCATACCCAATGCTTGACTTGTTAGATGGTGATCTTTGACTCTCTAGAATCTTATTCAAAACTTCAGTGCTTTTCTCATATTTCAAGTCACTTGCTATTTTAGAATTCACCTTTTCTAGATCCCTTTTTAAAGTCGCTATCTCAGATTCATACCTTTCACAGTCTTCTCCTTTCTTCTTTAGCTGATCCGTTAGATCTTCTTCAATTTTCGGAGCTGTAACTTCAAATAAAATCAGGTTTGGTAATTATTTTGATGGATATTGTTATTATTGCAATCATTTTGGTCATAAGAAATTAGATTATAAAAAGAGAGTCAAGGATATTGAAGTCAGGAGCAGAAACAAAGGAACCTATGGAGCTTCGAACAGAAACTACAATTCGTTTGCTTCCTTATCAAACTTTGATGAAGCTATAGTTTGTTACAAGTGCAACAACTATGGGCATATAACATGCTATTGTATAAGTGTTTTTGAATCTGTAAGACAAGATCAAAAGTTCAAGGCTCCAAGATATAAAAGTATGGCATTTGCATGTTGAGCCATAAAGAATTGCATGTGCTTCATGCACGTGAATTTGAATATTTGCTTCGTCAAAACACTTCCCACATGTACACCAAAACCTTTGTTAGGCCATCATTATATAGAGATCACCCAACATGGATAAAATCACATGACTAGTGTCAAAGAACACAAACTATTCCATCCCAATTATCAGGTATTAAATCCAACTAAGCCACAAGAATTGTTTGAGAAATAGGGTATAGGTTTCGTGAGACCATTCAAGCACCTGCCAAAGAAAGGGCAACAAATATATGCTGGTGGCAACAAAGTATTTGACAAGATGGGTAGACGTTAAAGCTTTACCAGTTAATACAACCAAAAGTACAACAGATTTCTATTCTAAGACTACAAACTATCGTAGAAAGTGCTAGTGTTAGAATAGATGAGATCATAAATCAAAAGGCAAAAGAACCTTCAGAAGAGCCTCTAGAAATACCCAATCTTGTAGAAGAAGGGGAGGAAGAAAATGTAGAAAAATTGAGTGAACCTGAAAGGCAAGACACCAAAGAACCATCTCGCTTTGTTCAGAAGAATCATGTTGAAAGTCAGATCATTGGCAACATAGATGCTGGGGTGCAAACCAGAAGAAGAATTGTAAGTATACCCGAGCATGTAAATTTCTCTTTGTTATCCGAGGTAGAGCCTAAGAATTTTTCTGAAGCTATTCATGATAAACATTGGGTAAAAGCAATGGAAGAAGAGTTAGATCAAATTGAGAAGAATGAGACTTGGGAACTTGTGCCTAGGCCAATAAATCAGAATGTGATTGGCACTAAGTGGGTTTTTCGAAACAAATTGAAAGAAAATGCCCAAGTCACTCGAAACAAAGCAAGGTTGGTATGTAAGGGGTATGCTCAAGTAGAAGGTGTAGATTTTGAAGAGACTTTCACTCTTGTTGCTAGATTAGAAGCAATTCGAATATTTCTTGCATTTTCAGTATTCAAAAGTTTCAAAGTCTATCAAATGGATGTTAAATCAACATTTCTAAATGGCAATCTAGAAGAGGAAGTTTACATAGAATAGCCAGAAGGATTCCTCTTATCAGAAAACAAGGATTATGTGTGTAAGTTGAAGAAGGCTTTGTATGGATTGAAACAAGCTCCAAGAGCATGGTATGCTAGGCTTGATAAATACCTACAAGACCAAGGATTCAAGAGAGGATATGCTGATAGTAATCTTTACATCAAAACTGAAGGAGATCACCAGTTAATTGTTGTGGTGTATGTAGATGATATAATCTTTGGAGGAGACAATGATTAAATGTCTAAGAGATTTGTCGAAGATATGCAAAAGGAATTTGAGATGTCCATGTTAAGTGAGTTTTCATTTTTCCTTGGTTTACAAATCTCTCAATCCAACAAAGGAATATTCATATCCCAAAGCAAGTATGTGAAGGAGATATTGAAGAAATTCCATATGGAGGAGTGTGCCCCTGTTAGCACACCTATGGCTACAGGGACGATGTTGAGCAAAGATTATGAATCTCCGAATACTGATCAAACTCTTTATAGATCAATGATTGGGAGTTTACTATATGTGACGACATCTAGGCTAGATATCATGCAAGCAGTAGGTATGGTTGCACGATTTCAAGCAGCTCCAAAAGAAACACATGTGCAAGCCGTGAAACGTATGTTCAAATATTTAAAGAGAACCTTGGATTATGGGTTGTGGTACCCAAGAGGTAAAGACTTCACATTGGTAGCGTACACGGATTCAGATTGGGCAGGTTGTGTAGATGATAGAAAAAGTACAAGTGGAGGAGCATTCTTTCTTGGAGATAGCTAGTATTATGGTTGAGTAAGAAGTAGAATTCTGTATCTCTATCCACATCATAAGCATAGTACATAGCGACAGTGCTATGTTGTACACAAGTTCTATGGATGAAACAAACTTTGAAAGATATCAAAGTAGAGTATGATCATCCAATCTCCATATTCTACGATAATATTAGTGTGATAAATATTTCGAAGAATCCAGTTATGCATTCTAGAACGAAGCATATCCCTATACACTATCATTTCTTGAGAGAACAAGTGACAAAACAACAAGTAAAATTGGAATATGTTTCCACATCCGAACAGATGGCATATATCTTCACTAAGCCACTTCCAAAGGAAACATTTGAGTACGTACGACAGAAGTTGGGAGTAATATCCTTTGCTTCTACTCATTAAAAATCAAGAGAAGCATTGGTTAAGGGGGAGCTAAATTTCTTTTTTCAGCTCCTTGAATGACCCTTCGCCATTGATGTCAAAGGGGGAGAATGGCAGTACGGGGAGTTAGAGCAAGGGGGAGTTGCATAAAAGAAGATGGGGAGTTGCAGAAAAGATCTTTTTGGAAGGTTGCCATCAATCACAAAGGGGGAGATTGTTGGAATAATTGTCATTGATGTCAAAGAAATTGTAACGGATATGAATGGAAATGTCAAACGAAATTGTTTCCGGAAGTGAAGGGAATTATTGCTGGAAGTGAACGGAATTGTTGCCGAAAGTGAACGGAAATGTTGCCGGAAGTGAACAGAAATGTTGCCGGAAGTGAACGAAAATGTCGATGGAAGTGAACGGAATTGTCGACCTTGGCCGACCTATTGGGAGGAGTTGTGATCATTCGAATGGACTTTTTCACTTGAAGAGGCATGACCTTAATTTGTGGCTTTCCGTGGGTTATAAATAAGTGCATAACGAATGGCAAAAGAGTAGATTCGAAAGTGGAAGATATAAAAAAGAAGAGAAATTTTTTTTCTTTTCACCACTCCATTTTGTTGTGGAGTCCTTGTAGCTGAGTATTGTCTCTTAATTCTATGATCTTCGCAAAACTCAATGAATTCATTTGAAATAAACTCACCTCCTCGATTTGACCTTAGGCATTTTATTTTCAACTCTTTTTCATTTTCTACTAATGCCTTGAAAGCTTTAAACTTTTCAAATGCTTGTGATTTTTCTTTTAGAAAGGCTACCCACGTCATTCTAGTATAATCATCAATAAGCAACATAAAGTAGCTCTCATCTTGCATGCTTTCAGTGCTGGTAGGACCACAAAGATCCATATGAATCAGCGCTAGTGGTTTGGTGGTCGAATATTCCTTCGTTCTGAACCTTGCTCTGGTTTGCTTCCCGTGTTGGCATTGCTTGCATAGAGTGCTTGAAGGTTTCGTTATCTTGGGCATATTTTGCACAGCCTGTTTGTTGCTGATTTTCACAAGATTATTAAAATTTGTGCCCTAACCTTCTATGCCATAGCCAACTCTCTTCAACTTGACTTAGACAACATTTCTCTCCTCTCATTTCTCCAAGCATGTATAGGTTGTTTGTGGTTCTATGAGCATCTACAATTAGCTCTCTCGTGTCTCTTTCTCTGATCTCGCAACCTTCAGAAAAGAACTTGAGTGTGTGCCTTGATCACACATTTGGCTAACACTTAGAAGATTATGCTTTAACCCTTCCACATATAACACATTTTCTATTTTGGTTTTTCCATTATCGAGACTAAGTGTACCTTTTCTTGTTATTCTGGCTGTAGTGTTGTCTCTGAACTTCACCATGCCTTCATTGACCCTTTTTAACGAGATGAATTTGCTTTTATCTCTAGTCATGTGTCTCGAACATCCACTATCAATAAATCATTGTTGTCCATCTCTAGCATGGAATGTTGTTTGAACGATCATTGATTCTTCTTGCTTCTTCTTCCAGGGCTTTGATGGTTCTCTTTTCTTTATCACTGGAGCCTTGAACTTTTGATCTTGTCTTCCAGATTCAAAAACACTTCAACAATAGCGTGCTATATGTCCATAGTTGTTGCACTTGTAACAAACTATAACTTCATCAAAGTTTGATAAGGGAGCAAACGAATTGTAGTTTCTGTTCGAAGCTCCATAGGTTCCTTTGTTTCTGCTCCTGACTTCAATATCCTTGGCTCTCTTTCTACAATCTAATTTCTTATGACCAAAATGATTGCAATAATAACGATATCCATCAAAATAATTACCAAACCTGGTTTTATTTGCATATCTTGGAGCAAATGGTCGACCTTGGCCTTAGTTTTGTAAGCCACATATAAAATTATGGCATTTGCATGTTGAGCCATAAAGAAGCGCATGTGCTTCATGCACGTGAATTTGAATATTTGCTTCGTCAAAACACTTCCCACATGTACACCAAAACCTTTGTTAGGCCATCATTATATAGAGATCACCCAACATGGATAAAATCACATGACAAGTGTCAAAGAACACACAAACCATTTCATTCCAATTATCAGGTATTAAATCCAACTACGGCACAAGAATTGTTTGAGAAATAGGATATAGGTTTCGTGAGACCATTCAAGCACCTGCCAAAGAAAGGGCAACAAATATATGTTGGTGGCAACAAAGTATTTGACAAGATGGGTAGACGTTAAAGCTTTACCAGTGAAAACAACCAAAAGTACAATAGATTTCTTATATGAACATATCATAACCGCATTTTGATGTCCCATGAGTAAAGCAAGTGATAGGGGGACATGCCATAAATTAGGTGATACTAGAAATCATAGTAGAAAAAAACTTGAACCGTGATTACTCGACAACCAAAAATTGTGACCCGTACTCGGGACTCGGCAATTACTTGACAATTACATGACATTACTCAGCGCTTTTATCGCTACTTTAAAAAATATATAATTTCATAAAATACAGTGAAACACATTAAAAAATGAAATGAATTTAGAGAAATGATTGTAGAGATTTAGAGAACACATAACTCAGAGTCATATACATGATTTATATTAATTTTTAAGCAAAAAAGAGTACAATATGAATGATGAGTGCTCTATTAAATATTTTAAACGAAAAGAAGACTATTAAATACTTTCAACTATAGACCTTTAAACAATTAAAATACGAAAAAAAACCTTGACCAAAACTTATTAAAAATTTCAAATAATTTTATATTTCGCAAATTGAAAATGACTTAAAATGTCTATCATAAAACTTAAAATGTAACTCTTGAATTCAAACAATAAAGATTATCAAACATCTACAATATGTAGTTTTAGTAACACTGTAACTGTATCTATACTGTATCATAGCACATGCAATTTCACAAAATACATGTAGTTTTAGATGAAATACATACAGTGTCATAGAATATATTTACCGATTTGTAGCTTTGCTTTGTTTTAAATGTAGGCAATATGACTAGCCTTATTATGGTCAATGCTTGGAACTTGGAAGGTTGTGTGCTAGGATTTTTCTGTATCCTTGATTCCTTTTGAATTCATACAGGGTGGAATTTCAAGAAATAAACCGAGGCTGTTAGAGCAGACTTGTAAGTTCAATTGATGATAAAAAAACTACCTTCAAAATACGTCTTTTGATCTAGCCCGCAGGGTAACCGTGTAATGTTTTTGGGCAGTCCGTAGGGTAGAGGTAGACGCAAGGTAACAATATAACGTTTTTGCAAGAATATATAAAAACCAAGGAATCATTATCACTGAACAACATGGCTTACTAGTGAAAAACGAAGCAAAATCATATATCCTCAACGATGAAACACGACGGTGGAATAAAAATGAAAAAAAATAGGGATTTTGATTTAGGTTTTACCGTTTTATGTTTTTTATTTTGTTCCCGGTTTTTGACCGGTTAGCTGGTCAAAACCCGTGGTTTTCGGCGGGTAATCAGCCCACGAAACTTGCGGGTTTTGGCTTGGTAACCGGCCGGTGGGTAATCGGGTGTCTACCCTGGGGAGTGCTTTAAAACGAGTTTTCGTGAGTACTCGGCAGATACCCGTGTTTTTAATACCATGCTAGAAATGGTGGAAAAATTGAAAAGAAAGCATAGCGAGTCAACTGATTACAACCCAAGAGCTATCGGCCAAGCAAAAACTTCAAATGAATCAATTATCACCACCATTCATAAGACTTGTGGTATTGAAAAACAAGATTGGGTTGAGAAACTGCTAGCTGCCCTATGTGCTTATAGAACATCTTTGAAAACATTCACAAGGTTGAAACCTTTTCTGCTTATGTATGTACAAGAAGTTGTGTTGCCAAAAGAATTTCTGGTACCAAGTGTAAAAGTGGCAATGGAAAATTGATTGAGGAAGAAAGCTTATGTTAAGTGATAAAAGAATCGTTGCTCAATGGTAAGTTGGAACCATACAATGAAGATGAAAGTACTAACATGATAAACATATAAATAAAGTGCAGTTCAAACCAGGGATGCTAGCACTGCAATACATTGGAAAATTAAGCAATAAAGGACAACAATAAAAAATTTAATGGGAAGATCCTTTCAAGATAATCGTAGTTTTTGACAATAAATCCGTACAATTTAAAAGATTAATTGAGAGCTTCAAACATTACTTTCATTATAGATAATGAGTTATTAAATACCCCAAAGAAGACGCTACAAACAAGGAAACTAACATAGCAGATTAACAATAAGAATGACCATAAGCTTAATAAAGTTTCATGGTAAACTTATGGCCAACAAACAATAGCTAAACGAACTATTAACAAGCCAAATATAACACGAAGTGTCATATGCTTTACGTTAGCAAATTATTCTAATACCCTCCCTTAATGACTGAACCGAAAACAAATCCAAGCTTATCTCTAGATTTTACAAATTTATCTTTTACTCAAAGGTTTAGTCATTATATCAATGGGTTGCTTAGAGGCAGTTCAATAATAAAGACATATGTCTTCATTATTAACCAATTGTTGGATGTAGTGGTGATGAACTTCAATGTGCTTTTTTTTAGCATGAAAAACTGGATTCTTCACCATCTTTAAAACACTCTAGTTGTCGTAAAAGATAGATGTGGGTGCAAATTAATCAAGGTGAAGATCCTCCAGAATTGGTTGAATCCACATCAATTCACGACTTGCACTAACAATGGCTTTGTACTCAACTTCTGTAGAAGACAAGGCAACTATTTCTAAAGCTTACTCTGCCATGAAAATATTCTCGAACCAAAAGTGAAAACATAACTTGTTTTAGACCCTCTTGATTCAACTGATTGTGCCTAATTTGAATTAGTATACCTTGTTAGCTTAAAATCAACATATTTCTTATATAAAATGCCAAAGTCAAGAGTGTCTTTGACATACCTAAGAACCTGTTTTGCAACTTGTCGCATTTTTTGAGAACAATCATGTACTATTAACAAGAAATAAAAAGCTATGGATACAATATTAGTTTTTCATAGGACCAAGAAGATTTGCATGTACCAAATCTAACACACTTTCTACTCTCCTTGCTTTACCAAGAGGAAAGGGTTGCCTAATTGTTTCTCTTGAATGGATTGAAGTCCATTCACCATTTGATTCTTGCACAAGCCATTTAAATATTGGTAACTAAGATGACCATATCTTTCATGCCAAAGAGTACTATTTCTCTAAATTGTTGCTAAAGCATATTGTTATACTGATTTAGGGTCTAAAAGTTTGTACAAACCCTTTTCCCTTATACTAATAGCAAATCTTTCTGCATAATCCGCTCCTCCTTCCTGTGCATATTCCTTAGCAACAAGACGAACTTTATACTTATTAAGGAACCATCTAACTTACATTTTACTTTATGAATCCACTTACATCTAATGGACTTCTTGGGTAAATCAGACAAAACCGAAGTTCCACTTTTTATTAGTGCATCATACTCCATTTTCATGGCAGATTCCCATTCAGGATTTCCTTAAGCATTTGGTTCAAATTTTTGTGAAACAATTGAATTGAGAGCAAAATTTTCCTGCTCATGACTTTGTATCACTTGCTTCTCGGATCTGATGGATCTACTTTCCAATGATTTTGGAAGCTCATATTGCCGAACATCTTGCAATGTGCTATAGTACCACTTTGGCCTTTTATGTTGACTAGTTAAATCACTGTTTGTTTTATTAGATCCTTCCATGGAGCTAGACCTCTTTGGTGTTTAGCCTTTTTTAGCCTTGTTCCACTTTAGTATTAGAATTTGATTCACAATCGTCAATAGGAATCCAAAGATTATTAGTATCAATATGTGTACCATCTTTTGAGAAATACAGAAATTTATCAATCTATGTTGACATCTCTAATCACTATCACTTTATTTGTAGAGATATGTAGTAACCTATATGCTTTGGAATTCTCATTGTTGCCAACAAACATGTACTTCTTACTTTTTGCATCTTAACCAATCCTTTTTTCTTTAGGAATTAATGCAAAAGCAGTACAATAAAAAATACGAAAATCACTTATATCAAGTTTTCTACCCGGCCATGCTTTTTCAGGAGTGATATTTTGCACACCTTTACATGAACTCCTGTTTAAAATATACACTACAATATTGACAACTTTTCCCTGGTATCGAAAAGGTACATTTCTGCGTTGCACCATACAATGTGCCATCTCCATGGTAGTCATGTTTCTTCTTTCCACTTCATTTCGTTGTGGAGTGTAAGCAGTAATTGTTTGTGTATAACTTCTTATGTGTAGTATGCTTTGAATTGCTTGGAGACATATTCTCCTCCATTGTCAGATTTGAATGCTTTGACCTTTCTCCCTGTTTGATTCTCAACTAGTGCTCTCCACGCAACAAAGTTAGCAAAACAATCTGATTTTTTCTGTGGAAAAAACACCCACATTTTCTAAGAACAATAAAAAGCTCCAGATACAATATTAGTTTTCATAAGACCATGAAGATATGCATGTACCAAATCTAACACACTTTCTGCTCTCCATGCTTTACTAGTAGGAAAGGGTTGCTTAATCTATTTATCCAATTGACATTTTGTACAAACACCTTGATTCTCTTGAATGGATGGAAGTCCAATCACCATTTGATTCTTGCCCAAGACATTCAAATGCTGGTAACTAAGATGACTATATCTTTCATTCCAAAGAGTGTCACTCCTCTCAACTGTTATTAAAGCATATTGTTCTACTAATTTAGGATCTACAAGTTTGTACAGACCCTTTTCCCTTATACCAATAGCAACTATTTCATCAAGGTGCAGTTACCTTACATTTTGTTCCCTTCGAACTTTACTACCGGTTGTTTGTTTTTGGTGATTTCAATGATGGATAAGTGATTCTTATTCATATCAAGTACATATCTAACATTAAAAAATGTATATTTGTACTCATTCAATATGATTTGCACATCCCCACATACCTTAATATCATGTGTCCATCCATCACCTAAGGAAATAATTACATTACTAGTATCCTCAATGAAATCTACATTCCAATCTTGATGACATGTGTAGTGTCGAGATGCTTTTGATTCGAAGTACTAAGTGCGAGACTCATTGTATTGGGTCACATGACATTGTAAAGGAAAATTCAATAGATGCTTCCCCTTCTGCGTCTTCTGCAACATTAGCATATCTAGACTTCTTGTTTGCATTAGCCACATCTTCTTGTTGCTTTCGACAATCTTTCTTAAAATGTCCTAGTTGCTTGCAATACAAACATTTCCATTTTGACTTTTTTGATGCATTTACATTGGTTTTAGAAATGTCATTGTTTTCAGACCATTGTTTTCCCTTGGCTTTTGACCATGCCAAGAATGCACTTTCTGTAGACTTGTTGAAGCAATAGAGTGTTTTTGTTTTCTTTCCTTCTGCATGAGAAGTGTTGACAATTTCTCAAAATCCAGTGTTTGCATTTCTGCGATCATATGCAATGACTCCACAAAGGAATCATATGATGGTGGCAAATTCTACATGACAAGAGAAATCAAGTCTTACACACCTATAGGCTTATCCACCACTTTTAAGTAGTCACAAATGTCTTTCAATTGCAATCATAATTTAGAAATGGACCCAACTTCTTGCATTTTAGTTGAAAACAACAAATTCTCTAAATTTAACACCTTTCTGGTTTCAAAACCTTGATATTTTGTTGTAAAATGTTTTCATAACTTTGATGCAATGGTTGCCTTTCTAATTTCTGTTATCAAGTTATCAGTGATTGAAAGTTTCAACAACATTAAGACTTTTCAATGATGTTTATCATAGTCATTACGTTCATTATCTAGTCTATGTTCTTTAGCAAGTACAATTTGATTAAGATTCTGATACTCATAGATGGTAAGTATTTTGCGACTGCATAAACTAATATTTTTCCCTGTCAATTTTTGGGAATCTAGCAACAATAAGTGTTGTAAAATAGTCATTTTGACCTAATTTTTCACTGAACAATTAATTAGGAAAAATATAGACTTTTACAAAAAATTCTTTTGCGTACTGAGTCTACTCTAAAACTGGACAATGCTGTCAGTTTTCAACAAAAAACTCTTTACATTTTATGAGAAATTTAATTGTGTTCTGTAAAATTGCCTAAAAATGACGGAAACAATTAAATTTCAATTTATACAAACAATTTGGGCAACTTTCTTTTTGCATACGGTGTTGTTGACTTAACTAAACATTGTGACAAATTTTGAAGGGTTTTTGCCTTTCCCTTCACTAGATATGTAATTAATACCGTCCTTTTCAGGTTAATCTAGGCAATAAAGTGATTTTTTCTAAAGTTTATATTTAATAAACTTTTGAAATATTTTATTGTTGGCAAACATTGTTGCCCTAATTTTTATAAAACTTGAAAAGTTAGCCATAAATTTTATAATTTTAAATTGACCAATGAAAGAACACCTGTGCAGCAGCAGTGGATGGCATCCTGGTTTGCATACGGCACCTCTTTTTCTGTGGTTTTGGCTTTGATCTGAGTTGATTCAGACCAACAAAGAGACTTCCTTCTCCCTTGGTGCCTCTTTTACCAGAGTTTGTTCAGAACAGCAAACAACAAAACTGAACAAACTTTTGACCAGAGGGCTCTGTTCTTTACCAAAGCACCACTCCATGGTGTTGCCTACAGGAAGGTCCACGTCTCTTTACACTGAAAGGTGTCTTTTCTCTTGGCTGTGTGCTTCAAAATGTCTCCCAAAACTCAGAATGACTCTATGTTATCTTGTCCGTGTCTTTCTTTGAACACCACACCCTTTCTACAATGTCTTGCTTGGCTGCGCCTTGTTTCCAGCAGGGAAGACAAAACAGATCAGATCAAAACTAAGCTTTGCTTCTTGCTGCTTGTCTTCTTATGCCAAAGTGCTTCACCTGGTTAGCAGATTGTTAACACGCCATGCCAATTCAACATTAAGCCTTTCCAAAACAGTAAAAATACCAAACCATGCCTCAATTACACAGGCTTGTCTCCAAGGGTCCAAGAAAGAGTCCACACTGGGTGCATTTATTTACCATGCCTCCTCCTTGATCAACTCTCCTCCCTCGTAGAGATTTACTCCAGGTTCATTTAACCGTAAGCTCTAAATACCATAAACGATTAATTGAGAACTTCAAGCATTACTTTCATTACAAATAATGAGCTATTAAATAGCCCAAAGAAGACGCTACAAACACGGAAACTTACATAGCAGACTAACAATAATGATAAACATAAGCTTAATATAGCTTAATAGTAAACTTACGGCTAACAAACAATAGCTAAGCAAACTATTAGCCAAGCCAAATATAACACTATGTGTTATATGCTTTACATTAGCAAATTATTCTAATAGAATTAGCTGATAGCGATGGGAATCATCATCCTAGTCTAATTAATGCATCCAAACTAGAGACAATGCCACATCAAGAACGATATTGTTGGAAACTTCATTGAAATAGACTATATTCCAAATCTCAATCACCAACAAAAAAAGTATAACATCAGTCGTTGACTGTTGACTAGATAACTAGGTCTCATCTGACCAAGGATAAAATTTGAAGGGTTGGTTTTACTTTAATATGTAAGGGTTGTTAGAGCATTTTCCCTTTGATGTTGACTACTTAAATGATTATTTGTCATGAATTGAAAGAAAAAAAAATGGCTTAAATTTCAAGAGTACTAGGTTGGTGCTTGTGGATTGAAAATCAGTGGTAATCCACTCAATGCTATATCATGGATTGGCATGCCATAGTGTTTCAATGTTTTTTTAACAAGTATATTTAATAATGCAATAAAAATATTAATAAACATTCTTCTTTACAAATTTAGATAAATATAAGTTACAAAAATAATCCATTGAATTAAATCATGAGTCGAATGTGGAAAAATGTGGTCAAGATATATGAGAGATTTTGTCATTGTTTCATTATAGAGAGACTTCATGTCATAGATGTATTTTCTTTAACAGTATATGGTTCAAAATAAGTTATATCATTCTTGTTATTTATCTTACCATATTCTTTCCTCAAATATAGTTCATTACAATTGATGACGGCGATCATGACTTTTAACATTCTTTAGACCAAAATGATCTGTAGGACCCATTGAATTGTGTAGACAATGCAAATTTTGTTTGAAATCCTCTTCACAAAGTGTGATTTTTTAGTTATCTTTGTTGATGCCAGTCATTGCACTAATCCATGGCACTTTCCAAAGTAAAGTGCCTTCACAATCCATGGACTTTTCCCAATTTTTGGACTCTTCCCAATGACGTTCTTTTGTAATCTTTAGACTCTTCCCAATGAGTTTCTTTCGTAATCTTTGGACTCTTCCCAATGAGGTCCCTTTGTAATCTTTGGATTCTTCTCAAATAAAGTGCCTAAAAAAATTGGTTAAATATTACTTGGTAAATTAGGATCAACAATAGAAACTGCATGTGATTTCCTTGTAAATTGATCAACATTTGGTTATTTGAGAGATTACTCAACAAAATTAGAAACATCACAATATGTTAAAATTGGTATGTGGTGGGCAACTTAAAGCATAGCTCTTCTATTAAAAGAATTAATTTTACCATCCCTTTTCGGTTGATGGGGAATATTAGAGCATGATTTTTTTTTTGAAGTGTATTTTAAATGTTACCCCCCTATGACAAGCTAGGGGGCATTTGAAGGGCACCAATGACTTCAAATTTAATTCCTGCATCTAACAATAATAATCCCCTAAAAAGCACGACATGAGGGCTGAAATGCAAACAAGGCTGCAGGAAACTCGCCATCTCTGTTGACATCTGACAGTGTTTTTCAAACATAGCTGATTGACAATTAACAGAAAGACAAAAGGCTGTTAACATGTACATAGAGAATGGTGGCTGATGGACAAATAGGTTGTTTCCGCCCATTGATCATAAGAGTAAGGCTGCACAATTTGAGGCCCAAAGATAACCAAAGGTGTCTATGAATGGAGGCTACATGTCAAACAACACATCATTCTTAGACATTGATCTACAATAACTAGAAAGAACTACCCAGAGTGAGTCTTGATCTATTCATCGGCAACCAACAGTCAGAAATGACAAATGACAATTGACGATCAACATATATTGGTTGAGCACACCAAAAGACATGAGAGTCATTAATAGGTGAAAAGACAGGTCAATTTAAAAAGTGCCATGTGGCATTGAAATTAAAAGGAGAAAAATTAAAGTAAGTTGAATGCCCAACATTTTCAAGTTTGCAAAAATAAGGTAAGGAGCCCCTATTTGCTTCAATAGTTTAGTTGAGACTTGTAGAGGTTAGAGAAATCATTGGATTGGCTCGATATGGGTTGTAAAACTATGAATAGTCCATGGTAATTAGGAGACGTGTATCCTGGTACTTGGGATGGGTCTCGGGTACGGAGATGCGTCTTGGAGATACAAAGACGTCCCTTGAGTCTTGAAGACTTCGTTTGAAGTCTCCCGCATCTCCTATTGGTGTCTCCTAAAAAATAGTCTTCTACCTTAAAATTATATTATATTTTTTTAATATTAAAAGTTAGAACTTCAAAACCTAAAGATAAAGTTGAATAATAAAAAATAAAATATTAAAGTTAAAAACATAAAATTTTTCAATGTTTATGAAATAAGAATCTAATGTATTTTAATTTTTCATTTTCAAATTTTTTAATATATAAATATTATTATCTTATTTTGTTTTCCATCCCATACCCAATATATGAGAATTAATGCCCCCATCCTCGTCCCTTTCCCCATCCCCTGCCGAATATGGTGAACACAGATCTTGTGAAAGGACAGAAAACACGAGGTATACCACTAATTGAGCATGAGGCCCAACCTTTCCTAATAGTAACAACTGGCAAGAAAATTATTTCTAATATAGATATTAGCATCCATTGGATATAAAAAGATTTCTTTTTGTTAAGACAAGTTATATGGGTTGAGCTAGAACACATGCTTTAAATGATTACAAGGTATTGGAGTAAAAGATAATCGTGCTCCCTGTGGCAATGTTGCAGGCAGATGCGTCTCCCCGTACCCCTTGTACCCCCATTCCTGTCTCCCTGTACCCTCGTGCCCCCATCAATAGTACTATATTTTTTGATTTTTTTAATTATTTTCATATAATAATAAATATATATAATTATAATAATAAAATATTAATATATTTAAATTATATATATAGCCGTCTCCTCATACCCCCGTCTCCTATTTAAAAAATAAGGCATACCTGTCGTACCCATCTCGTACCTGTACTTGTACCTGTACTCGTCTCTTGGCAACTATGACCTGTGGTAATTAGGGATCTACCTTCCGTGCAAAAAAATCATTGCTAAATTTTATTTAGGTAAGAGTTCAATTATCTACTTGCGGCAAGAGTTAAAAAGTGGCACTAATTTATTGTGTGAGACATGTAATTTGCCGAAAGATGAGGAAAAGGTGACCCATAGGCATAGTTACCAAGTTTGGCCGCATCTCGGCAAAATCCGAAACGATCCGCATTTTTTCAGTCTTTCAAATTAATGTGTTCGGTTCGGTTCTTTTTTAATATTAAAACATAAAAATGTTAAAAACCCTAAAAAAACCCTGTCATCTAGTGCAAGCCCTAAAAAGTGCAGTGGCAAAGCCTAAAAAGTGCGGTTGAAAACCCTAAAACACCTTATTTATATGTAATGATTTGGTGGAAGTGAAACAAAATGCAGATGTTAATCTTTTTGCAGTAAGATTGAAAGCAACTTCGTGAGATAAATGTCGAAGGGCAAGTGTTTGACAGCAAACTGCAAACAATATTCTGGATTCAAGGTAGGATGTCAACGACAAAGTCAGAGGGAGGCACGATCCGATGATGGCGAGCACAAACAGTTGGGGAGTGGTGGTGTTAAGACCAGAGCTCAGTTGAGAGTTGAGAGTTTGAGACACTAGGCAAGCAACTAGCGGTTTAACATAGTCGACAATCGAGCGACGAGGCAACGTGAGGTAGGGTTCATGATCATCTTTGTTTTTGTTTGTTTTTACTATTTAGGCTTTAGCCTTTAGGTTTAGGTTTAAATGTTTAGGGTTAGAAACTTAGATGTTTAGTTTTAGGTTTACGTAAATTTATTTATTTCATATTTTTATTATTCGATTTTATTTTATTTTATAATTATCATTTATAATGTGAAATATAAATAAATTATAATTTCTATTTTATATTTATATATATTTATTTTTTCATATATTTTTTAATTTAATTTTTTTTATATATTCGATTTTATTTTATTTTATAATTAAATGAATTTATATTTAAATTATAATTTATATTTTATAGTGTTTTAAATATTTTTAAGTTTTTAATTTTTTTAAATTTAAATTTTATTATATAGTGTCGTGGAAATATTCTAGATATGACAAGTCTCCCATGAATCCAAGGAGGAAGTGGAGGAGAATGGAGAAAAATGATGTTTGGGAGCTTCTTGGAGTAAGTGGGCAATGTATCTTGTTGGTTGGGTATATCGGGTCGAGAGCACCATGTATAGATAGTGATGGTGCCCCCCCTAGATAGAGCTCAGGTGAGATGGACGAGTGCCGATTAGAGTGCCCCACATCGATATTTTTGGTCCTGGATCATCAACAAGAAGTTTTTGTTAGAGTTGGTCCTCTAGCCATATCTAAAATCTATCTATGGGGTGAGCGTAGCGAATACCCCTCTCCTTTATATCTAAAATCTAAATTCTAAACTCCCAATAGAGATAGAGATAAAGATATAGTTTATTGGGAGTTTAGATCTTAGATATAAAGGGGAGGGGTATTCGCTATGCTCACCCCACAGCTAGACCCGATATACCCAACCAACAAGATGCATTGTCCACTTACTCTGGGAAGCTTCCAAACATCATTTTGCTCTGTTCTCATCAGATTCATGGGAGACTTGTCATATCCAAAATCTTTCCGTGACAATATATAATAAAATTTAAATTTAAAATAAAAATAAAAAAGTAAAATTATTTAAAACAAACACTATAAAATATAAATTATAAGCTAAATATAAATTCATTTATATTTTACATTTAACTATAAAATAAAATAAAATTGAAACTATAATAAAATATAAATTAAAAAAATATATAAAAAAGTAAAAATATTTAAACATAAAATATAAATTATAATTTATTTATATTTTAGATTATAAATGATAATTATAAAATAAAATAAATAATAATATAAATACATTTTAACTTTATATTTATTTATTTAATAGTAAATATTAAAATTAATTAAATAAACCTAATAGTAAAACTAAATATATAAGAAAATCAAAATTAAAAAAATAAAATAAAAACTAAAAATATTTAAAATTAATAATAATATAAAATTAAAGTGAGAACTTAGAAGGCAAGTAACTACATTTATCATAATATTACAATTTATGTAATATTTTTTATTATTTTTTAAAGTTGTCATTTTATTTTTTATAGGTCATTTAAAATTAAATTTAATAATTTTTTTTTATAGGTATTTGCTTTTGACCAGAGCTACGAACCGGTCTAAGACACAATCGGGGGCCCAAATCCCTAAGTGATCATTTATCACATGTACTAGATAAACCGGCCACAGTCGACACGAGAATACCAACGACCACAACCGGTCGAAGAATACCAATGACAGCCACATCCGGCCTTAGATACTATTGCGAGATTTGAACCTGGGTGGGGTTTTTTAAACAACCAAGCCACTTTACCAACTCACCCACATCTCATTGGTAATTTAATACTATTATGATATGCATTATTTATTTATTATTTTTTATAGTTTTATAATTTTATTTTATATACGTCATTTAGTAAAATTAAAAAAATATTTTTACAGTTTTTTAAATGTGTAATAAAAAATGTTTATAAAACTCTTGCAGGGGAGCAAGTTACAAAGGATTTGCGATCATCATGGCAAGCCAACAACTTGAGAAGAAATACATTATTCAACGAGATGCGAATCTTAAAAACATACAATGCACTCTTTGTGGCTTAAATATTACAGGGATTATAACAAGGGTTCGGTACCATTATATTGAAAGCCCAAATGTGAAGATTTACCCAATAGCGACGAAGAACCCTATATATGCACTATTTGTAAGTCAAATTTGAATCAAATATGAAATGAAGACAGTTGCATCAACATCTAAATTTTCGAAGAGGGCTAAAATTCAACATAGTCTGACATAGTTTGATTCATTTTTTAGCTCAACTCATTCCCCACCATCTACCCGAGCTAGCGAAAGTGCAAATCAAATGTCCCACCCCCATTTCTTTGAAAGTTATGTGGATGCTGTAGGAAAAACATGAGATAGGCAAATTGGTGGCCCGTTTTTTTATGCAAATGCCATCCTTTTCAATGCTGTTCGAAATCCACATACGAAAGCAATGGTGGATGGGATCACCGATTTCAAAAAAGGGTACACAATGCCATTTTTTGAAAGCCTAAAAATTGTTCTATTGGAAGAGGTGACATCAATATTTAGTGAACTAGATAAAATGAAAAGGCAATGGAAAAAATAAAGTTTCACTATAATAAGTGATGGGTGGTCTATAACACAAAATGAAGGCCCCTCCTCAATATATTGACTTATTGCACTAAAGGTTTTATGTTTATCAAATCAATTGATACAAGCAATGATGTGAAGATTGCATATTTCATTTTCAAATGCATTGAATCCGCTATTCTGGACATTGGAGAATATGTTGTCCAAGTTCTTAGGGATAATGTAACAAATTGTAAAATAACAAGGGAACTTCTAATGGATAGGTTTCCTTATTTGTTTTGAACTCCATGTGTACCTCATGTTTTGGATTTTTTGCTTGAAGATCTTGCAAAGTTGGAGTGGGTAAATAGTGTTGTTAGAAAAAGGAAACAAATTTTCAACTTTATACCTAATCACCGGTTGACACTAAGCTTGTTTCGCTCATTTGTAAAGGATCAACTTCTCCTTCTGATTGAAACAAGATTTACATCTAATTTTATCACTTTGCAAAGGGAGGTGGAGAGAACAACATTGAGAAGAGTTGTAGTTAGTGAAGAATGGGCACAATCTAAGCATTCAATGGAAAGCATTGCAAAGGACATCGAGAGAATTATTTTGGGTAGATTGTTTTGGGAGCGCGTCGAGAAGACTCTAAAGGTGTTTGAGCCACTTGTCCAATTGTTAAGATTGGTTGATGGCATGAAACCTTGTATTAGTTTTGTGTATGAGGATATGGAGCAAACAAAAAAACAAATTAAAAAATTACTAGCAGATGAAGGCGATAAAGTTTAGCGTATGTGGGGCATTGTGGAAATTCGATGGAACATGTTACATCGACCTATACATGCAAAAAGTTGCTATTTGAATCCCAAGTTAATAGAGGTGGATCATGATGCATATGAGGAGGTAAAGAATGGTGTATTGACAACAGTAGACAGGTTGGTTCAAGATGAAAATGAAAACGCTAAGAAGGTAGTTGACTAAATTCAAGAACCAAGAAGGTATGTCTTCTTATAAGGAAGCACAAGAAGACATTGTTAGTATGGATCCTCATTTATGGTGGTAGATGTATGGTTTATTTTACTCTAGAGTTACAAAAGCTTGTCGTGCGTGTCCACAACCAATGTGCTAGTGCTTTTGCATGCGAAAGAAATTGGAGCACGCATAATTTGATCCATACTAAAGAAGAGAGACCGATTAGGAGCCAAAAAGCTCTCAGATCTTGTGTTTGTCCACAACAATTTAAGTTTGATGAGCACAATCTTGCAAAAGAAGATGACAATCTTCGTCTTGGAGAACCATCATTTGAAGGAGTTAAGGAAAATATTGGTAGTGTTGACGAGTGTCATAAAGGATTTGCTGATGGTGCTAGTGCTAGTTTTGATTTTGAAGTAGGGTTTGATGTTGCAAATGTTTGAAACTTTTAAGTTTCATATCAATTTTGAGCTTAGGCTCTAAACTATGAATATTTTGCTATATGTTAATGTAATTCAAGTTTGAAACTCTTATGCATTTCTCAAATTTGCAAGTGTTAAATTAATGTTCATTCTTTTAGTAGATTGAAATATTTTGCATATATATATATATATATTTTCCGAACTGAATTTTATCAGATTTTTTTTCGAACTTTTTCAAGAATTCGGCATTCCACATTTTTTTGGCCTTCCGAATGGATTCGGATTTCCGAACCTGGTAACTATGCCCATAAGGCATTGCAAAAACATTTCAGATATAAATTTTTAGTTGATAGATGTGTTGGTGAACCAAAGGCAACTCTGTAAGAGCATGGGGTTGATTTGAATACCTTGAAAAGTATGGCATTCAAGGAAGTGACTGAAATTGCATTAGCCTTATAGTTTTTATCTATCATAAATTATGAGATGCCATTCTGGTGCATCAGGTACATCCAAGGCAAATTGGAAATTGCAAGGAAAAAATATATTTGGGCTGAATTTGTGACTAAGAAAATGAATTATCGATTCTATAAATGTTGTTTACAGGGGGTTGGACACTCTACATGTGCATTATATTTGCAATTGCTATTATCCATACTCACAAAATTTGATAGAGGAGATACTGTTAGGCCATCAATGTATAGGGCCATTGATTATGTTGATGTTCCAAGGCCCTAAGAGAATTTTATAGAACCAAGAAAACTAGGCAAACTAATTCCTATTTAAAACAGAATTGTGTAAGTGGTAAGAAAATTAAAGACAACATTGCAATTGAAAGGGGAAGCGGTTGTAGACTAATCAAATAATGCCACCATCAGCTTAGTGATCATTCGTGGCCACAGCTGCAAGCAGCAGAGCAGGTTCTGGTATGCCTTTGCTAGTGAGTCTTTTAACCGCCTTGGTTGTGACATGTTTAGAAAAGTTGTGACATGTATAGAAAACCCAAGCTCACACATGTTCCTAAACAAACATGGTTGTTCAGCAAAGGAGAAAGTTTTGTGAACAATTGAGGAACATGGAGGTGGAAGGGCCTTCACATCAAACTGAAAATTGATAAAAATAGAGGCTTGCCATTGATATTGTGGATTATGAATTGGAGCCAACACAAATTAATGTACCTCTTAGTGGTGAATTTAGTGATTAGGTTGCATCTTTTAGTTGATTCAGGTGATTGGTACTAATGGCAGTTTGAAGGACATGCTGGATTCTGTGACACATTAAAAGACTGTCACAATAATGTTTTGATGATTTAAAAAAAAAATGAAGTTGCTATCAGTGCCAGCAAAAATTGTAAATTTTATGAAAATTTAACATTGATAACCAGCACGCACTGCGGAGACAAAGATTTAATTACTGCAGAGGAAGAGCAGAAGAAGAAATTCAAAGAAGAGAATGAGGAACTGTTAAAAAGAAAATCTACTGTTGGGTCAACTAGATAATACAAATATACAATTATTTTCCAAGAAATAGGAAATGCAGAATGTGGTAATGCTTAGGGAGGCTGTGGATTTCCATAATGAATATTTTTAGCTGACAGCAGACCTGAAGTTTGGGCCATAAATATTACAGAAGTTGTTGGTCCTAGCTCTGATAAAGAGAACCAGTGGGCTAGTAAGGGAGACAACTTTCAGGATGAAGACTAGAGGAAGCAACTGAAACACCACAAAATGTTTTTCTGCTCCCTGCAGATCCCCCACAGGACGAATTGAATGAAGAAAAGAGTTTTGCTGTAGAGATGGCTTCAATGGTTACTGGTATGAGCAACCAGAATCACCAAACCCACCTGCAAGCAGCAAGTCTAGCCAATCAGGAGACTGGCTATTTCTGTTTTGGGACGGGTGGGGTAGTGTAGGCAGCATAATGGGCACTCAGTGCATATTGCATAAGTATTAGCTTCAAGTAACTTGCTAGACAATTATGTTAATTAATCATTATGTGTTTATTTGGTAAGAGTATCACCAAAACACATAGCCTTTTGGGATAAGTCGATAACCCTTTGATCATTTTTATATGGACAAGTATGAAGTAATGAAATCATTCATCAATTGCAATCAATAACTATCATTTACTTTCTTATTGCCATCTATTATTTGCTGTTACAAACTGCTGTGAATTTTGTTTAGTGCTGTCATTCTCATAAAGCTGTCAAGAATTTAGATAAGGCTGAATGCATTTTATTATATGTAGTGCCATTTTATTTTTGTGATGTGATATTGGAAGTCTCTGCATGTGGGAGAGAGACGTAATCTTCGTAAGAATAAAAACGAATACTACTTGGTCAAGGACGACCTACTGTTCCTTATGAATGCATGCAAAGGAAAGCAAAGAGATGGATAATACACATGCTTGACATGAAGGAGGAAGGAAGTAACCAAGACTTCCAAGACCACAAAAAACAGAGCATCAGGGTGATTAACTTCCGATTCCAAGCAAGGTGAAAGAGAGGCTCAAGGGAAATCTTCATCTTCCAAATAACTAATCTTTTGTGGGGACCAAAAACCTTCCCGTTGGAGATGTATGAGTTCCAAACATATTAAGATATATCAAATCTAGGTGTGGAAGTGGGATGAAGTTGTAAGTACCTTGAGTAGACTAATAATTCTAGTTTCTCAGACACTAGAGGCAGATTTGACAACCCTGACACGTCTACAAACTTGCCAAGAGGTGATTTTCTTCGTTGCCATGGGAATTTCTTTGGCGTTAGATGTTAGGAGGGATTCTAGAGGGAGTGCTTTGCTTCCTTCTAGGATTACCCAACTTGGCCCCCTCAGCCCTAGACACTCCCCCGATGAGCAATATCAGTTCTTGTATTGACCTCTGTCCTAGGCATGATCAGAGATATTTGATAGGACCATCATCCAGTCTTTCTAATTTTCTTCAGCCCATTCGCTTTGGGGTTCCTACTTCCCCAACATGGCTATTTGTATTGGTACCTTAACCACAAGGGCTGAGGCTTTCTGACTTTGGGTTTACCTGTTGTTTATTTTCAGTGCTTTAGTTCTTTTTTATTTAGGCTTTGTTCCTAAGGTCCTTTTACCCTAGCACTTTCTATTGTAAGTGGATGTATTCTCAAGTCCCCTTGACCTGTTTTTGGTCATTTGTGAACATTAATATAATATAATTTGTTTTCAAGAACTGAAAGGTGAGCGTTACTCAGTTTGTTGGGGAGGGTCTAGATGTAAAATGGGGAGCTTAAGGAAGAAGTAACTGAATCACCCTTCTAGACATTAAAAAACATTTATCCGCACACCAAGTGTATTTGTGCATGAGCTCTTGGAAAACTATGACAATTAAATGACATTTATCCCCACACCAAGCACACAGATTGAGTTGAGCAAGTGGGAAGGGGTTGCGGCTCTTTGTGGGAGTGAATTGCAGATATCTCCTTGATTCAAGAGACATCAAATATCTCTGTAAGCATTTGTAAGATTTTCATGCATTTAAGCATAGTTACCAGATTCGGCCGTTCCGCATTTTTGCGGGCTCCTAGATTAAAAAATTCGGTTCGCCGTATTTTTGGACATGAAAACTGTACGGACAGGGAATAACAATGGAAGTCAACAAAAAAATTTAGAAAATGTAAATCTAGTCCGAACCCAACGGTATAGAAATAAAATAAACATTTAAGTATAAGAAACTAGATGTCCATATATAAATGTAGATGTCCATATATAAATGTAAACTTATACTTTAAGTTATATTTCATTTGTATACTTTCAGGGTGTTTGAGAGGGGTTTCAGACCGCTAGGAGCTATAATGCAAATTCTAGGTTTTGGAGGATCCTATCATATTGCAGGGTTAGTCAAATTCCAGGGTTTCAGGGTTTCAAACTTAGCCATATTTTAGGGTTTCAAGATTTCAGAGTGGCTCCCATTTTGCTTGCTCGCAAGTGGTCTCAACACTACGGGAGAGTGGCCGAGTGGTTTAAAGTGGCACAAGAAGACATTGTTAGCATGGATCCCCATTTATGGTGGCAGACGTATGGTTCTTCTACCCCAGAGTTACAAAAGCTTGTCGTGCGTGTCCACAGTCAATGTGCCAGTGCTTTTGCATGCAAAAGAAATTGGAGTACGCATGATTTGATCCATACTAATAAGAGAAATCGACTAGGAGCCAAAAAGTTGTCAAATCTTGTGTTTGTTCATAGCAATTTAAGATTGCCTGAGCACAATCTTGCAAAAGAAGATGACAATCTTCATCTTGGAGAACCATCCTTTGAAGGAGTTGAGGAAAATATTGATAGTGTTGATGAAGCTGGATGGAGGATTTGCTGATGGTGCTAGTGCTAGTGCTAGTTTTGATTTTGAAGCTGGGTTTGATGTTGCAAATGTTTGAAACTTAAGGTCTATAACAATTTTGAGCGTAGGCTCTAAACTATGAATATTTTGCTATCTTTTAATGTAATTCAAGTTTGAAATTCTTATGCATTTCTCATTTTTGCAAGTGTTAAATTAATGTTCATTCCGTAGTAGATTGAAATATTTTGCATATATATAATTTTTTGAACCGGATTTTACCGGATTTTTTTCTGAATTTTTTCAAAAATTTCGCATTCCGCATTATTTCCGCCTCCCGAACGCATTCGGATTTCCGAACCTGGTAACTATGTATTTAAGGGAATATTGTGTTTTTTTTGTGGAGTTTTTATATGCCAAGAGGGTTTCCTCCACATAAATATGGTGTCATTGTGTATGTTTGGATGTTATTTATTTCCTTGCTTTCATTTTGCTTTCATTTTTTCATTGTTATGCTTCAAGTAAGGGGTCATGACAATTGGGTTTCATAATATTTATTTTTCCACCAAATGTATGTTGTATTCTAGCAATTTTTCTATTGAATTAGTAACACAAATTCATTAGTTCTGAATATGCATCTGTGTTGAATTTTGCCACAGCACAAAGCTATGCAATTATAGATCACCTGTGGACGGAACAAGGAAACGAGGAAGTATTTGTCATTGGATGTATAGGATAGTCCTCCTTTCTCTGTAGTGTGTGCTACAATCAATGCACCTATATCTGCTACCGTCTCATTTAGTACTTGCCCTCCAAAATCATGGTAAGTTGGGGCTTTGAACTCTGGACCAGCCACAGTCCAAGGTGTCAACAATTGCCAATAAATAAGGGGACTAAAAAATGGAAATAAAAATTTATCACTAAGTGAAGTTTAAAAAATAATAACATTAATTTAAAGACAAATGCAAGTTAGCAATTACTCACCTGACCACGTTGATTGGTTTTTTTGTTGAAGTATGAATAATTTTCCAATTGCCCTTCTTGCTGCATCGTGTTGTCCTTGTTCCAACCAGAACTTCCAAGTCCTGGTTGAGAATTGCGAGTAGAAGGGCATGATACATGATTTTGATATAACTGAAGGACAGAAAGTAGGAGACAAGTGGCTGAAGGGTACAGAGATGGAGATAATGATGTCCTCTGCTCTTTTTTCTGCCTCTGTGTGCTCTCCAATTCGTCAAAGGTCTCTAGCAGAATAATCATATTGCTCAAAGCCTCTTGTTGGGCAGCTTTGCATGGGAAAATGTGCCTTGGATCCGTGCAAAGAGGAACTTGAGGCAATTAATGCCTCCATGTACTTACATACTGCAGTACTTGTGTACTGCAATACTCGTGTATAAACCTCTTCTCTCTTTTTGCTTGGATTGCCATACTTCCATGTAAAACCTTTTCTTTGCAGCTGTGCCATCCTGAAGAAGAGGTCAGAAAAAATATAAAAATATTCTCGGACTCTTAACTGCTGTATATTTCCAAGAAAACAACTGTTGTTAGGGATAGAGAACAGAGAAAAATGGAGAAGATTGGTAGAAAATGCAAGAAAATCAGAAAAAAGCAAGCAGAAAATAAGCTTGCAAAGTCATTGCAGATGTGGGAGTTAACTGAGTTGAGGCAATCACTCGTTTAGCCTGACTTGGACTCGTGAGTACTTGGTAAGACTCATAACATCTAATTATTGTGTGTGTATGTATATTTTTGTATGTTGAATGCAACCCATTTTTGGGGGCAAATAACGGGTGTTGTGCATACCTGGATTCCCACACCCAAATGACCTTACGGTCAATCTTGCTATTATATACTTGACTTAAGTCTCTGGGTTGTAGTAAATCTGCTATAAGATCAACCCATTTAGGGGCAGCCCTTGGATCTCTTATAAATCTGGTAGAAAGATGAATGGAATGCTAGATTGCCCCTATCTTTATAAGTTGGTGGAGGTGAAAGAGGTATGGTCCCATTTCTTCATTTTGCAGGCAGTTGGTGAATGGAGCGGTTATATCCAGTTTATTATTCTGGATAGAAATGAAAGTGTATGCATGAATATTTAGTAACTCATTCTACTACATCTTAATGGAGCGCCCCTATTTAATTTATTTACAAAGGCCAATTTTTGCACTCAGTCACAGAGTTGAGGTGCATTGATGCTCATGAGTAATGTGTAGCAGTATCACCATCCCTTCAGCTGACTGATAGAAAGGGAGGAAACCTGTGATCTTAAGGCCTGTATAGATCCCCCCCTAGTTGATTTTTTTTTTTCATATTGACTACTGTGAATATCTACCTAGATAATTTTGACCATCTTCATAATTCTAGTGTATGGGACCCTTGATGGGAAACATTATATGATGACCCCTAGTCAGCACAGGTAGGCCTTTGATTCTCTTGAGGAATGCTAGGATTTGACTAATGGGATCTTCTTGTTTGCCTAATATGGATGTGATGACACTAAAAATTGTTTTGAAGCAATTTGGAGAATTCTATGCTATTTGATTAACAAGATCTTATTTTTTTGGGTGCTTGCCAGTTGATGCATATATCCCAAGATAATATGGGCAAGTTAAAATGGAATTGTGCAAGGTTGAGCAGTTGACCTCACAAATCAAATGCATGCTCCTTTGTACAAAATTTGCTATTTACTGACAGTACACAATGTCTGATTAGAACCTGCTACGCTACCCTAATAATCTGTTCTATCAAACTTTATGCTCTCTATTTAGAATGTATATATCCCTTGAACTACAAGGCCTAAGCCACTCTCCTCTCTGTCTGATTTATAAAAGCAAATTTAAACGGTGCTATGTTTCCATGTTTATAATCCTAGACTACCTATAGGAATGGAAGGAGAGTTGAAACCAGAATCCAGCTCCTCAGAACAATGAAAAATAAACCGTATCTTCATTTTCTGGTGCAATAAGGAGATACAAACTCTCTGCTTCAGCTCTGTGCTGCCTAGGTGTAGTTACTCTAGCGATTGTTTTAAAATGCTGAGTTGAATTCTGTTTAGGAAATATTATTATTCTTTCGCTCAACCAAATGTTTTTTTTTTGACAATTAGGCCAGTGACACCCACTCTACTTACAAGTTTTATGATGCATTGTCTTCAAGGTGTCTAAACAAACATGATTGAAATATTTGTTTCCAGGCAGCAGCAAGGCACCAACGAATGCTCTTGGGACAGAAAAGTTGTGGCAGGCATTTTTTGTTAATCCAACCGAATGGTGGGACAACAGAAAAGATAAGGTAAATAATTCATTAGTCACATCCCACTTCTAGAAAGTTAGGAAGTGTCTTCTGTAATTTTTTTCTTCCCCTCATTGATATCGTTTAATAAGTATAAAGTTAGGCGTACTAACAAAGAAATCTACAGAGGAATCCAAGAGCTCCCGATTTCAAGCACAAGACTACGGGTGAAGCACTGTGGGTTGACAGTTATAGTAATCCATCTTGGGTTAAATCTCAGTTGGACAAACTGGATGAAAGAATTGTGTTTTCAAAGCAATTCACAAAGCCTCAGCAGTCATTATCATCTTTCGAGGATAGAGATTTCCACCTTTTCTAAGGGTTACCTTGACTGTTAGAGACGGAAAATCTGACTTGCAACTGCAACATTGTATCATGGGCAGGGAAAATTTTAAGTGGTTGATGTTTTAAAACAAGAATCGAAGAGTTGGGGAATCTTTCCATTTCAAAATGTATGAAATCTATGTGGTACAGGCTGATATTAAGAAAAACAGAGAGGTTAGTTTTAAAATTTGTAATTTTTAGTGAACATCTAATAACGTTATGTACATTTTATATAAAAACTGTCATTTTTTTGAATTTTTTTCTAACTGGCAAATGTAATTTTTGAAAATTGCGGAAAGGTAATTAATTGGCCAAAAAAGGTGTTCCATAATTGCTTGACTGTTTGTTGAATTTGAATGTGTTTCCAAACTTTTGTAATGTCTATCATAGCATTTTTTGGGTCAACATTAGGATCAGCTTATCTTCTTCAATAAGAAACATCACAAGGTTAATAATTTGCTTGAGTAGGAAATTAACTCCTTTTCTTTAAAATATATGACATTCTTTGGGTTTCTTGGATATCAAGGGAAGATATAAAATAACCTTGATAAACTATTTACATTTTGTGCACTGCCTATGTGGTGTACTAAGATGACTTGCTATACATCTTTTCAAGTTTGTACGAGAACTGCTAATATTGTATATTTGAGAAGATACTGTTGTTCATATGTTGCATTAAGCAAAAACCCTTTTTCAACTGTAATAAGTTATATTGGGAGGCTCCACAAGTCCCTTTATGAAGATGATTGGAAAATGTAGGAATGCGAAAAGTGGGACACTTTAAAGTACCCACGAAATCCTACAAAAGATATTTGAGTAGGAAACTAACAAAGGATGGGCATTGAGGGGTAGATGGATGTATCTTTGTACTAGTTTCCTATTCAAATATCTTTTCTAATATTTTTTCCAACTAGGTTATTTTAGTATGTACCACAAGTCCCCTTTTGAAGAAGATTGAAAATATCTGAAATGTAAAAATGAGATCCTTAAAAGTACCCTCAAAATCCTAGGAAAATATTTGAAGAGGGAATTAGCACAAGGATGAGAACTAAGGGGTAAAGGGACATGTCCTTGGGGATCATAGGTATTTTAAGTTCTAGAAAGTTGCAATGTATAGTTTCCACATTTTAGTTGCTTATTAAGAACATATGTTACAATGATCAAATGTTGATATTTTGGTGCACTTGGATTATTTTTTTTAAATTTGGGATTCGTTAGCATTCTTTGTCGACAATTCTTTTAAATGTTTGATGGGATGACAATCGAGGTTTTGAGTGGATGTTACACTTGTATATAGCTTGTAGTATGTGAGTAAAACTTTGCATGAGAAGCTTGAATATGGTAGGTAACCAAGACCAATTAGGATAGGGCATGAAGTAGATTTCGCTGGTTCTATACAACGAAAGCAAAGTGAGGAAGAACTAGGTTTTTCAATCTAGGTATAGAATAATACTTTTCCGAGATGAAGATATGTTTTATATTTTTTCAAGATGAGATAGTTTGGATGATTAATGTCCATTATAATATTAAAAGATGATGAGGAAGAATGCAAGAGAAACAAGAAGCTTAGATGCTCTTGACAGCAATCCATTTCAATTCATGATTGATGTTGAAGAGCTAAGTTCTATTTGTTTTTTGATTGAAGAGCATATCTATATATTAATAAAACAAGATTATAGTATAATGCTAATCATACAAAAAAACGGGTGGAAAAGTCACCTCCCACGAGTAGAGTCATATTGAGGAAGAAAACACCTCAGGAAAGGACCAAAAGGTGGTCAATAAATGATCACAAAAAAAAACATCACATCAAAAGATCAACAACTAAGCACAAAGAGCAAAGGAACATAAAACAATAAAGAGGACAATTAAGAAACTGTAATTATAATATTAAAAGATGATGAGGAAGAATGCAAGAGAAACAAGAAACTTAGATGCTCTTGAAAGCAATCCATTTCAATTCATGATTGATGTTGAAGAGCTAAGTTCTATTTTTTTAATTATTGAAGAGCATATCTATATATTAATAAAACAAGATTATAGTATAATGCTAATCATACAAAAAAACGGGTGGAAGAGTCACCTCCCACGAGTAGAGTCATATTGAGGAAGAAAACACCTCGGGAAAGGACCAAAAGGTGGTCAATAAATGATCACAAAAAAAACATCACATCAAAAGATCAACAACTAAGCACAAAGAGCAAAGGAACATAAAACAATAAAGAGGACAATTAAGAATCTGTAACAAATATGGAAGTTGGGGGAGGCAGTGGAGACGGTGGATCATGAAGTTTATCACCTTGTCCTCCCAGAGTAGGAGGATCCTCATCCACAGGGAAAGACTTTAAATTGTCAGTTTGTTGAGCTTTTAATTCAGTACCTTTGTGTTTTTCAAGAAAGATTTATGGGCATAGTCGCGAAAATTTGTCTTGGGGGAAGGACCCCAACCCCTATTGTCACCATCGTGATTCGGGGGAGGAAGGCCCCAGTCCTTGCCATCGCCTCTAGATCTAGAAGAGCCACTTAGACCACTCCGTTGTGGGGAAGACCATCAAGGTGGTGACTAGCGAGGAGAAAGATTCATGTGTCTAGTTATGGAATGTTGTTGACGTGGACCACGCCCTCGTCCTCGGGGAGGCGTAGGTTAATGTGGTGGCTCAGGGGGTTCACGGTGAACCATGCATGGGGCATTTCTACAGTGGTCGAGCAAATGTTGGAGATGGTTAAGTTTCAGGCGAACTTTATCAGTCTGACTTTGAATTTGAAAAGTAACATTAGATAGAACAATAATGTTGTTAGTAACAAAAAAACTATGTTCAAACTCTTCATGATTAAAACAAGTCTAATTTCTAGCTTTCCATATTTGTAATAAAATATCATCTCGAAAGATCTGTCAAAATGTATTGTATTTTCCAAGAAGCAGAGCTGAGTCCTTCAAGAGAGCCATTTTCCACGTAAAGAATTCAGGTTGGAGACACTGGAAGAGGGAATAAATCCAATGCCATGTAGATTGCGTATGAGAGCAAAATAAAAAAAGGTGCTATAATGAGTTTGGGTCGGATCTTTATAAACTCAACACAAAAATCATGAAGTTGAACACATAAATAATAATATATTTCTCACACTATAAAATATTTTCTCTATTGCATATTCATTTGGGACATTACATCTTTATAGGAATGTCTTTCCTATGAACAAGATGAACCGTATCGCTACAAATCTCTCCTCATATCCCCATGAATACTCATAAACCTATAATCATAATATTGTTGTAACATACAACGATATATCTAACAAACAAATATATTTTAACAACTAACTAAATATATATAATAGTGAATTATTACTCTTGTAATTATTCACATTACAATAATCTCAAATTAATGTGAAGACTAAAATTTCTTAACATTCCCCCTTTTAGGCTTTACACGGTAATTTATGTTTCACAGGGCTTAATGAAAGTAGAGAAGGAAAATATCAACTTCTCATCAACCATTCATTGTTGAGAACACATCAATTGAATCAGTGTGGGAACTTCAAACATTTACATCTGTCATCAACCATTCACTAAGGGAGCCGCATCAACCTATACAATGTGAGAATTTACAAGCAGGGGCTATCTGTTCAATTTTCACTCATGTACCTCATAATCACCTTTTTATGCAATACACTATGTGGGAAAATAAAAAATACACCTCTTATTTGTCACACTTACAAACAAGCGCTGAAAATTTAAAAAAAATATATGCGTCACTATAGCAAAAGTGCCCTTCTATTAGTGGCTAATGAGAGGCGTAGAAATTCTCCATCCTCCAGTGTTTGCCAACCTCCAACATGAAAAGTTGCTCCCTCAACAAATGTGTCGATGAAGTTCATTCTTTGCATGTCGTTGACAAGGCCTCCCATTGTGTACATGTGATAATGCGTCCGTTACAATAAAAATTTTGACTTTGACGACCAAATAACATAAAGAACTTTTTACAAATGATCATATTATTTTATAACATACAAGTGACTTTATTGACTTTAACGATTACTTATCAAAATCCAATTAAATATTGAATTTGACAATCTATTTGACACTTTTGAATTTTTGTACATATTAACAAATGGACCTATGACTATTTGAACATAATCTTAACATTTACTAGCATGGAAAAAATATTAACTATAGACCAACTGTTGTATTAACTCACACCTCGTCTTGAACTCGAAATAACACTAATAATTGTAAATCTAAAAACGATTTTATAAAGCTTTTAGCTACACCTATCGACTCTAAACTAAAACTAAAGACCAAATATAATAAACACAGACTACACAATCCATAACAAAACCTAATACCCTGAGTTGAACAGAGAAATATTCACCGATAGAACTTGGCGTTAAGGATAGGTGGCACTTGGATCGAGCGACCCATCAGGTACAACAAATACTCCAATAGATCTTCACGTTGACATCGATGGAACACAACGGTGAAAGAATTCTAATTTCTCAGTGTAAAAAAAACACAAAATGACAAATTGAGCATTGCCAGTCTTCAACGAACAAGGTGATGTTGAAATGAACTACACGGATCCATCAGGGCGATGTGAGAATAGATTGCAAAAATAGTGTGGCATGTTGATGTTATCACTGAGATATGTCACTTGCTCATTCACAACGAAACATAGTGCAAAAATATATGCAGATCACAAAATATACACACAGATCTGCAAAATCGAGTTGCCACGCTTGGATTGAGGAATCTATATTATCAAGGTATCCTTAACCAGCTTGGGCGGAGACTAGATATAATAATTTTAATTGGAATCTTTGATATCGACATCAAAGTTGGTTCAGGGAGCTCACAGTTGCAGGAGCTATGATGACAGAATTTAAGGTGAAGCCACAACATGACTAAAATCATACAGAAGATACTAGATCGCTGCAATCGATGATTCGCATGGCATGAGCGACAGTCTAAATCGAGCTTGAGAGAGGAAGTTGTGTGCTAGTTTGAAGAGGAAGCTTGACTGGAAGAGATCTATGATATTGCCCAGAATGCAAAGGAAAACTTATTTGAACAGGGGCTTGAAGTGATAAAATCATAGGTCAACACGTCGATATGGAAAACTCGTTGTCAATCTCCTCTTTGTGATGCATGGAAGACGTGTGCGACTATGAAGTTGAGCGCAAAGGTGTATGAGAAGACGTTAATGAAAAAGAAGTAAAGTTGGATGCATGTCCATTGGAATATCGATGCTGAAGCTGAATAGTCTTCTTTCACGTGTCTTTTTATATTACAAATATTTGTTTGAATAGGTGGATCTGCAGGGTTGATAAATCCTCGCAGGAATAATAAATCACGCCTCCCTTCGCCTTAAACATGCAGAGTGCCTCTCCCTTTGAGCATGCAAGCGTATTTCCTTGTGGCAGAACTTTGAGCATAACTTATCTCCTAGGATATGAACCCTTTAAACAGAACTAGCCCTACTAACATAATTGATATTGATTTCTACACAAAAACTTTCTGCACAAATCTAGTTTCTCTCATTACCAGGGGCAGCCACAAATTTATAGAAACCTCTTAACAATTTTAACACTCCATGAAGAAATTAGATAAATCCCCTGCTTTGATATCAAATAATGAGTCTAGTTCAGATCTTCATAAACTAAACACAAAAATCATGAAGCTGAACACAAAATAATATATTTCTCACAGTATAAAATATTTTTTCTATTACATATTCATTCTGGCATTACATCTTTATAGGAATGTCTTTCCTATAAACAGGGTGAACCGTATCACCACAAATCTCTCCTCATATCCCTATGAATACTCATAAATCTATAATCGTAATATTGTTGCAACATACAACAATATATCTAACAAACAAATATATTCTAACAACTAACTAAATATACTTAATAGTAAATTATTAATCTCATAATTATTCACATTACAAAAATCACAAATCAATGTGAGGACTAACATTTGCTAACAGTTTAAAAGTCTTAGGTTGCCGACAAGCCGGGTAGATGGGGTTTGAGACCCCTAAATGCTTGAGCCGGCCACCCATAGGGAAGTCCTGATAAAGGAGACACCATAAAAAAATGAATTTTTTTTGGGCTCAATGATAGCAGACCACACAATGTTAAAATGCTTAGATTAAACACCATGACTAGAACAAATATTTCATTTGAGGTTGAACATTTCATTTGGAATGTGTTGAGGGGTTAGCAAATTATAACCCAATTGAGGAGAATATGGAGTGAAGGGAGTGGCCATAGGCCAATGCTAATCCCTCCACCAAGGGACAAGGGAGTTGACCTCTATACTATGCAAATACTCATCAGGTATGGAACCTTGAATTTTTGCTATAGCCTCTGCATCTAAATTATTTAAATAAAATTTATTCTGCATTTGCTGCCAAGTGAGACAAGACTGATTCACCTTGCAAAAAAGATCATCTATAGTTTTCAAAACTTTCTTGAACAGTCTTAATCCTTTAACCCAAGAGACTAAGGCAAAGAGAACATTGTGAAAATTTAAGCAAGACAATCACCAAAGAGAGTATTAATGGAGAGACCATTATTAAAACCCTCGCCAATCCAAGTAAGATGGGGTTTAAGCTTATCCCATTCTTTCCATAGGCTTTGCACAACGAAAGTACCCTTAATTTTAACTGGGACTGGGGTGACATGAAGGGAGTGAATGCCTAGGTCTTGCCAAGCCTTTCTGCCACATGGAAACCAGTGAGAAATATAGTGGCGAAGAAGAAACTTCTAGGCTTCATCACCAACAAGACCTCTAGTGATCCATTTAAACCCGAGAGCAAGGCCTTGAGTTTTCATGTCCAAAAGACCCAAATCGCCAGCGTCCTCGGGCCGACATCATATGTTACAGGCAACTCTGCGAAAGTCCTTATGACCATAATTAGTCCATAGAAAATCTCTTAGGAGTTTTTCTAATTTACTGTAAGCAACATTAGGAGTCCAATAGGAAGAATAGTAAACATGAGTAGCTATCAAAACCTTAGAACAAATCTGAAATTTGCCAGCTAGAGACAAAGGCTTTGTGATATTGAATGACTTTTTTTTCAACCCTTTGTACCACATAAGACACTAACTCAGAGGGAGAAGCCCAAAAAACAAAAAGGATACCAAGGAACTTAAATTGAACCCATGGAAGAAGCCACTGCCATTGATATCCCTCCAGCCAAGAAGGTTTGGGACTCAGAGATTGGCAATAGCATTGAGTATTTTTTCATTGGATAGATGAGCTTGAAGCCAAACAAAAAATATGGAGGCATTCCATAGAATTCTTAATTGACTCTTCTTCCTCTTGAAGAGTGATAAAGGAATCATCTGCAAAATGACCATTCAACAACTGTCTATCAAATTAAGGGAGGGAAATGCCTTTCACCGATCCCCTGGCAGTGTAATTAGCTAACAGGGAGCTAAAACCTTTTGCTGCTATCATGGATTATGAAGGGGCTAAAGGGCATCCTTGTCGGATAGAACAATGAATTTCAAACTGAGAAGATTGAGTGCCGTTGATTGTAATACATGCCCTAACATTCTAGGAGAGTAATTTAACCATGTGAACAAATTTGGGGCCAAAGCCAAGGCTCTGTAGCATGCCAAAATAAAAGCCCACTCAATACAGTCATATACCTTTTCAAAATCAATCTTGACGAACAAAGCATTTTTGATTAGAGACATGAGCCCATTCCACACCTTCCCAAACATCAATGACATTATCTAGAATGAACATGTGTTGAATAAAGCCAATTTGTTCACTTTTGACAATTAAAGGAATAATATGTTTGACCCTGAGGGCTAAAGCCTTAGAAATAATCTTATAAGAGACGTTGAGAAGATTAATAGGTCTTCAGTTGGTGATAATTTCAAGGTCACCAACCTTGGGAAGAAACTTGATATTACCCTGATTTATAAGGGGTCTCAAAGAATTAGTTAAAATAACTTCAAAATATACCTTATGAAGATCAGGGCCTATAGTATCCTAAAGAGTCTAGTAGAACTCACACGAGAAACCGTCAATTCTTGGGGCTTTGTCTACCACCATCTATTTAACTGTCTCATGGATATCACTGAGAGATAAGGGCCTATCACATACAATCCTTTGGGAATTGGAAACTTTGCAAGGAACAACTTGAAGGCATTGATGGAGAGTTGCTTCTCGTTCTAGAGGAAGCATGGGCTGGAAAAACTCCATGGTAGTGATGAAAAAAAGCTTGCAGAATGTTAGGAATTTTGGTAAGCCTAGCATTTCCTTCCTTGACAAATTTAATTATATCAGTAGCACTTCTGGAATAAAGAAGGGCAAAGAAGTCCTTAGAGACTTTGTCTTTTATTTTTAACCAATGCATACGAGCTCTCAGCTGAGCTCCTCTGGCCTTGTGGGCCTCCTCCACTTGAAACTTGTGACACCAATCGACAACTTGAATTTGAAGTTGAATATTAAAAAGAGACAGTTCCAGCTCTTGTGCAACCCAAATGTATTCATGGTTTGTAGCATTATACAGACGTCGTTGAAAAAAGGTTGCTTGTTTACCATAGATCCGAAGAAAGGTGGAAGTGTGAGTAACAACATCTAACCACCACTGGATCCAGCCAGTGTCCCTCTCTGGGCAGAGAACCAGGTTTCAGATTCTGATAATATGCCCCACTATTCCTTGTTTAAGGTGAGTAGTATTGAGATAAAATTGAGTCAAGACATGCTTCACTTGAGGTGTGGTCCACTCAATATTGAAATAGATAGGGTGATGATCTGATAAAAAAGTATCAGGGATGACTGACACTGGTCGATCATGCACTAGGGCAAAAAAGAAGAGATCTTGTTCAACTAGCAAAGCTCAGTCTAGCCACTAAAGCATCTTATCTTCTCCCTATCAAAAATTGGACCAAGTATATCAGGGGGTGTTTGAGTTTTTCCTCCGATGATGATTGGGATCAAACACCCCGAGTTTGTTATGTATATAGAACCAAGCTTCTCGTTCACTAGCACACCAAAGCATGGGAAAACACCCTTATCTTCAGTGGATTCCACTATGTTGAAACTGCCACAGAGGACCCAATGTGCATCAGGGAGCAAGTCGGCCAATGATCTCCATAGTGAGGCCCATTCCATAGCATCATTAGAAGCATACAAGTTAGCAAGCCCAATGATGCGATTATTAAAGTAAAAAAGGGTCCAAACCATCCAATGGGTGGGATCCGAACCCTAGGTAACAATTTTCTGAGAAAGCTCTGGAGCCAATAAAGTGACAGCCCCACCATGCCCAACTTCATGCCTAGTACCCTAAAAAATGGCCCCAGGCCAAATTATTCGTATTGTGTTATGTAGTAAAAATCCAGAAATCTTAATCTCTTGTAAGTTGTATTGTAATTTTCATACTGCTAAAATGCTGACAACTGTTCTTGACCGCATACTTATGTGGAGGATCATTAAGGCCCCAAACATCCCAAGAGTAAACGATCATTGGGAATCGTCGAGGTGCGTGCCATTCTTCTTTGTGAGATCTTCAAGCGCAACAAACCTATTATACATCAGCTTGTTTGGCATGAAGTCAAGCATTTTAAATGGTTATCTCTTACGAGCCATATATTCCTCCTCCTTAAGGGATGGAGAGGGACTTCAGTAATGTCAAAACATTGATTTACGATCCAAGGTGACTAGACTTCATTCTTCCTTTGAAATATTCACCCTAGGAGAGGGTTGTGATGGTGGAGTTGAGGGTGGCGCCTTAGCCAAAGAAACCACTACTTTTGGAGTATGCATAAGCAGAGGTGGAGTTTTATTAGGCAAAATAATTTTGCCAGTAGATGCCGAGGCATGATTGTTCCTCACGGGGCTATATGAAGAAGCTTGTGGCTTGCCGCTACCTTTTGAGGAGTTATTATTTTTTATGATAGTGACTGTGGTCCAACCATCATTGTTACCATTTTGAGGTTTGGCCTCAGGGCCACCTTTTTTTTGAGAAGTAAGAGGCACATGAAACATCAAAGGACATTTCCAGATCATGTGGTCTGAGGATTGGCACCAAAATCAGGTATTCAGGGGATTGATATATAAAACTTGTTGAGAAAATCTATTAGAGCCGATTTGTATATCAATGGGGTCTTTCAAGTGTCAAGATAAATCCACTTCAACACAAACCCTTTTTTGGGGACAAGCCATAAAGAACTTGGTCTGCTCATGGCATATAAAGCACCCTATGGGTTTTATGAGCTGATCAATAAAACCCCATAAGTGGAGCGGCAAGCCAGGAAACTCAACCCAAATGAAGATTTTCAACTTTGCTTGTTCTAAAACTTGAAAAGTGTTGCGAATAAACCAAGGCCCATGGTTGACAATGGCTTTGCAATGTTCAGGGTTGGACAAACGAAATTGAAAAAAGCCCTTGGTAAGTTTCACTCCATGGCCTTGCCAGTGATTATGAACCCATTGTTTCAAAAGCCTCTCAGGGGGGACTCGATCCACACAATAAGCAATCAAAGTAAAGTTTTCAAAAAAATGACAGGGTTTGTCAAATTCAGGTATATCTAAAACATTAGATAATGGAGAATTGAAATTAGCAACATTACCTCGTGGAAGACTTTCAGGGCAAATTTCCTTGCGTGGTTCGTGGCCATGGTTACTTGCACTCGCTCCAGCTTTCTCTACATTCACGGATGCAGAGAGAAAAGTGGAGTTCATTTAAAATAGGGTACCCCCTATCGCCTAGAAGGCAAATCGCTAATCAAAATCAACAATAAATGCAAACTAAAGCAAAATCTTGCCTAGATTTGTGACGATCAACACTGTGACAAAAAAGCTTAAAGGCTCATCAATGCAGAGCTCCAAAACCTAATCTATGTCGTTTCTTTCAATACCTACGTTTTCAAATAAAAATATGTAAAAGCTTAGCTAAGTACCATTTTGAGAGAAGATAATTGGATATTATTTTTCTTTTTGATCCGTAAAAGAGGGAATCTATTGGAGCCTTCATTCAAAGCAAAAAGTTTTGTTTTTTGGATTGAAGAGAAAAAAACAAAACTAAAAGTTTGATAAACATACATTTAGAAAAAAATGACTTGGCATTTTAGGAGATTTTAAGAAACATATCTTTACAATTTCACAGGAAGCCTTGTGATCCGTAAATTAAGTGGATATTCCACTCTAAGCTTCACCAATACAAATCTTATACTCCTAATTGAACATATGATTGTTCTATACTATTTCCATTGCCAAAATATAGATAAACCAGGGCCGAAAATAAAATGTACAACAAATTGAACTTAAGAAAGAAGCATAATATAAGACAACCCAAGATGAACCCACTATATGCCCTCTCGGTGTGTGAAAAACTCCAGTGGGTAAAACAATTACATTCCCCTATCATTGTGTAATTCAATAATTGTATAAATTATTGTCAAACATGGCCTTCATGGATAGAGTTTTCACTACTACACTATCCAAAACTTGCACATGTTTGTTTTGCACTTAAGAGACTTCACAATGATCCAACACAATTGAAACAACCATTCACAACTAGGAAACAATGAGATAACATGACAGACCCAAACTTGTAAACTACAATGTGAGTCCAATGTCAAGATTTTCCACTAACTTATTTGATGTCCTCTAGATTTCATAGAGGTTGTATTTGTGCCCTTCCATCTTGGAACCTGTTAAAGAATCCAAGTGAACCGTCACCAAGGAGTGTTTGCAACTACTTCTATTCCCATGTTTTGTTTGGTGGTGAAACCATTGGTTTATCTAGACTAGTGGTTACGTGTTTGCCCCCTGCAAATATTGACGGTTACGGAACTACACCTACAAATGTCGACGGTTTCGTTATCTTTTCAAAACCCTTAATTTTAAACATTGTAAGCTATTGAATTCATCTATACAAGAATGTTTGGACCAACCCAACACCGATTCTGCCATTGCATCTTAACTAAAAAGTTCATTTTATATGAGCAAACTTGAAAAGCTATCTTTACACAGTGTTTACATACATGAATTACATAATTCAGTATAGTGGAAAAGAACTAGACAACATGTCTTGTAAACTAGATCCATATTTTGGATTAAGCCTTCTCAATTTGAGGCTTTCATGTCCCTAAAAGCTTTAGGAACTCTGTAGGTGCAGAAATCTCTTCCCAAAGTCTTCTCTGGAATACCATTTGGCCTTATCAAGCCATCGACTCTTCAACCCAACTAATGAATTATCTTGCACTCCTCTTCTTGTAGTCATTTCTTCTTTAGTAGCACAATATCCTCCTCTAATTCCGAGTGACTATCAAGAGCAAGACCTTCAATTGAAGGTAGCAAAAAATGTTTATCTTCATTGTCTTACATGGAACACTGAAAAAGGTGTAAGTTATCGACACTGACAACAAAATAAAACTTCATATAAAGAGGCAAATAAAGTTTGAATGCATTCTTTCCCACTTGTTTCAGAGGCTTAAGCTTCTTGGTCTTACCTTTGAGTCTCTCTCTATTCAAGTACAACCGTACCTTGTCTCTAACAAGGAAACTATGCTAAGTTATATGTTAATCATGCCTTGGTTTGTACTTGGCTTGTGACTCCTTCAACCTCTATTGCATTTGAAGGTGATTTTGTTGGATATTTTCAATGAATATTTCAGCTTTGTGGACCTCCAAATCTACTTTTCCATTTCCTTTGTATGGTTGTCTTAAAACAACATCAAATGCACATGGAGGTAAGTAACCAAAACAAGATACAAAAGAAGTTTTACTAGTAGAAGAATGTACTGCCATGTTATAGGAATGTTGAATATACACCAATTTTTTATCCCAAGTCTTTAGATGCTTCTTGTTGTACCCTTTTAGGAGTCGTACGGATGTTCTTTAAAAAAAATATGTTTGCCCATCGGTTTATGGATGAAAAGTGGTAGATCATTTCAACGTGGTATCCATCTTCTCCCACAATGTGGCCCAAAACTCACCAACAAATATTTAGTCTTGGTATAAAAAAAAAAAACACTAGGCAAACAAAATGAATCCACACATTAGCAAAGAAAAAATTAGTTGCATCATTACTTTTGAGGGTCTTCTTACAGATTAAGAATACACATATTTCTACTCGAATCCACAATCATAAAGAGATAGTTATGTCCCTTCCTTGACATAGACAACTCACAAAATCCATGGAAATACTCTCCTATGGCCTAAAAGGAACTAGTAATGTCATATACAAACACAACTCCTTGTTACTACGCTTGCTTGTACTACATATCACACATTCCCTTATGAACTTAGCAACATCAAATTGCATATTGGGTTTATAAACATACCTATGTAAATGTGCAACAATCTTTGTAACACTAAATTGTCTTGAAAATTTTGACATATGTGCTTCTCTCATTAGCTAACTCTTCACTCTTTAGGCAAACAAAGCTTATCTAACTTTTAGAGCAAACCATCTTGGAGGGAATGATCCCCCTTGGGATCAAATCATGCACCTTGGGACCTTTTTGCCAGAAGATGTGTCTCTAAAACTTACATCAAACTCACATCCTTCTACATAAGACACAAATAAAAGACTCAAAGCATTATGGTGCCTATTACTGAAATCAAATGAAGTGTAGATAACAATTTTTGTATATATTTGATAATCAAATGAAATTGTTGAAAAAACCCCATCCATCTATAATATCTAGCTTGCTGAAGTTTGTTTTCTGCTAGCAAATATTGGAGAGGTTGGTGTTTTGTGTGGACAATCATTTCCTTACACATAAGTTAATGTTTCTATTTCTTGACCACTTGAACAAGAACATATAATCATTTACCGTATGCACAATAATTCATAATTGTACTATGAAATAACTCTGAATGGTAACATACATGTTTACGTCTTTGTAGTAGAACAACCTCCATAACATAGTTATTAGCATCTATTTCCACCTCAAACGACAATGGCAAGTTAGGAAAAGATAATACCATACATGCCTAATCTTATGTTTGAAAATAGCAAATGCATCTTGTTTCTTCTTACCCTAGATAGAAGTCTTAATTCCCTATCTCCAACTACATAGCCTAAGTAGACTAATGATTATTGAGCAAGTTCACATTTTTTCTCATTCAACACTAACTTGTTCTCATTTAAAATTTGCAAAACTTATTTTAAATGATCAACATGTTCATCAAAAGTTTTATTAAAAACAAGAATAGCATCCAAATACACAATGGCATAGGAATCAATAAATGGCCTCATTACCTCATTCATCAATTGCATGAAGGTAGTTGGTGCATTGTATAGACTGAAATGTAGAACCAACCATTCATACAACCCTTCCCTTTTCTTGAATGTTGTTTTACAAATATCTTTTTCTTTAATTTTCAATTGGTGATACTTGGATTTCAAATCAAGCCTAGTAAAATACTTGTAATGCTAAAGTTGATCTAGAAGATCATCAATTTGTGGAAGAGGGTACCTATTCTTAATGTTTATTTTGTTATTTGCTTTATAATCAATGCACAATCTCCATGAACCATCTTTCTTCGCCACCAAGACAATAAGAGACTCACATGGAGACATATGATGAATTACGTCTTGATTAATTAAAGATTATTATTGTTGTTTACCTCATTGGCATCCTTCAAGGATTGCCTATATATCTAGATATTTGGAAGTGTACTATTAGGCAGCATGTAAATTTCTTGCTTAATAGGCCTCACCGGTGGTAACCCTATGGGCTCATGAAAGCCTTTCTTGAACTGTTGCACCAACTCCCATACATTTCTACTCTTTGTTAGTAAACATGCTACAAGAAGTTTTATGTGCAACCACTTCTTTATTTTGAATATCTCTAAAACGAAACAAAGCAAACTTTCCAATTGCATTAATAAACTTTTTATCTTAAGATATAGTTACTAAAGAGATTTTAGAAGCACCTTTGTAGGCTGAAATGACGTAGTTCTTGCCATCCTATACTAAAAGATATTGATTCTCCTTATTAAGATAACATCATGGATATACAAATAAGGGCTGCCAAACAATGCACCACACACATCAAGAGGCACAACATGTACTATAAATTCATCAATGAAATGTGCATTAATACCAAACTTACTTTTACATTCCTTTGTCACCTTGATGTCTACACCTTTCTTCACCCAACCCAAAGCATATAGGATTAGATGATTGTAAGTATCTATTCCAATTTTGTCTATTAATTGTTTGCTTATCAAATTTGCTTGTGAACAATTATCTAAAAGAGAATCCACTTTTTTTTTTAATCTTAATTTTAATATGGAAAAGCTTAGAAAGTTCACTCTCTTGAGAAATAATACCACCCAAACATAGCTCTCTATTGACAAAGATACAACACAAAGTCTCATCCACATCAGAGTTGCAACCAATGTCTTCACCTTTTAGAAAGGGGATAACATTCTTCTTCTTCTTCTTGAACAGATGCAATTCCAAATATAGCTTCCAAAAATTATCCTTAGAAAGAGTATTAACATCATGATGCCCACAATTCATTTTAATATCCTTATAAATGGAAGTAACATTATGCCTACGTTTTCCTTTTCCTTTACTCTTATTCTTAGAACCACCTTGTTGCTTTGGAGTGCTTTGAGGGTGGATGGGCCCTTTTTCTTCTCCATTTCTAAGTAGTGAGCTTGAGAACAAGCCTCATCTACATCCATAGGCTTGGCCAAGAGGACATGTCTCCTCAAATGGCTATGGAGTCCACCAACATACTTCATCAAGATGTCATGGTCCATTATATCTTTACTTATTTGGAGCACTTTCTTGCAGATCTCACTTGTGTACTCTTGCATGCTTTGGCCTTGCTTTTGCCTAAGATATTACCAATACATGGATATCTCTTCCTCATAACAAATAGGATTAAATTACATCTTGATGAACATGTTAAAATCATCCCATAGAAGTATTAGGGAGCTTATTAACAACTGAGTTATGACCATAACTCTCAAACCAAGTTAAAGCATAATTTGTTAATTTTAACCTTGTAAAAGAAATTTGTTGGCTCTCATTATTCTGATGCAAACTAAAATATTCCTCTAGTTGAGCTAGCCAATGGTCAAGCATCTCCACATTGTCATTTTATCATATGGTTGAATCTTATTTTTTCCTTAACCTTGAATGGAGGTGGAACTTGGTTGTTATGGAGCTGCTCTTCCACCTTCTCATACTTGAGAGTGTATTCCTTGTTTGCTTTCAACGTCTCCATAGAATCATTAAGCTTATCTATGAGAATGCCCATGATGGAATCCAACTGATCAAGCTTGCTCATAGAATTATAAATGCTAGCTGCTACTCCTTCAAACTTGTAAAATCGCTCTTCTACTATATGGGAATCATCTTCATCATAATGGGTCATACTTCTGATCTCTTACTTCTAGTTTCTTATAGAAATGTAGTTTTCAAATGAAACTATGATATCTTGACCATTAACACTTTTTTCTCTAGTGACAGGTATATACTTTAATGTAGTAACAAACACACAAAATCACACAAAAGGAATAAAATTAATACTAAACCAAATTTGATACCAAATTGCTTCATAAACTAGGTGGATATTTTACACTGAGCTTCACCAACACAAATCCTATAATCTTAACTCAACATATGATTGATATATGACCATTCTAGACTACACCCATTGCTAAAACATAGATAAACATGTGTTGGAAATGAAATGTATGACAAACTAGACATAATAAATAATCATAACATAAGACAAAACACAAGATGAACACACAATATGACTTAGAAAAACCTGGTGTGGAAAAAACTCCACTGGGTGAGGCACAATTCTACAAGTTACTACCAAACATGGCCTTCATGGACAAAGTTTTCACTACTACACTATCCACATCTTGCACACAAGACTGTTTTGCACTTCTTAGATACTTCACAGTAATCCAACACAATTGGAACAACTATTCACAACTAAGAAACAACGATAGAACATGAACAAGGACCCAAACTTGTAAACTACAATGTGAATCAAGCTTCAAGACTTTCCACTTACATCTATGATGTCCTTTGCCTTCCATAGAGGTGGTATTTATTCCCTTCCATCTTGGAACCCACCAAATGATCCAAATGAACTATCACCAAGAATAAGAAGAGTCTGCAACAACTCCCATTCCTGTGTTTTAGCCAGTGGTGAAACCACCACTTTATGTAGACCGACTGTTACAAAACTGCCAGGGTGGTTACACAACTACTAGGGTAGTTACATGACTACCACCTATAAATAATAGTAATTATTCAAGCGCTGAGGTGGTTACACAACTACTCCTACAGATATCATTTTTTCCATCCTCGATAAAACCCTCACTTTCAAATGCTGCAAGTTATTAATTTCATAAATACAAGAATGCTCAGACCATATTCACATTGATTCTGCCACTTCGACTTAACTGAAAATTTTTAATTTACTTGAACAAACTTGAATAAGTGTCTTTACATAGTATTTACACACATGAATTAAATTAATTGAATATAGTGGAAATGAACTAAATGACATGTCTAGTAAACTAGTTCCATATTTTTGGTCAGCTTAGAAGGCAACATCTTCACCTTCTTATAAAATCTCTAGAAAAGAGGATAGATCAACATTAGTTGTCAAGCATCCTTCTTCCCTTGCGATAAATAAATGCCTCCACAGTCCTTTGAGAACCCACGTAAATTGAGTTCATGGCATCTAAATGTAATATTTGCGTTTCAGTCTTTCATCCTCTACATTTTCTTATGAATCCACAATACATTTTAAACTTCTCAGATTTCATTTGTGAGACAGTGGGATCTCTATGGAAGCCAAAATATCTTCTTCCTCTTAAATAGTTGCACCTTCCAAATCCTACTATTTTTAAAAATTTTGTTTCTCTATTGCCTTGGCCTCATTTAAACCCTCTACAATCGTTAGAACATCCACTTATAGGGCCTCATAATCTTGCAACCAGCTCCACCACTATTAAGGGAAGAAGTGCCACAATATTTATGGCAGTAACCAAAGCCTCCTTGATGTCAAACACTCCATGCTATTCTCTTAGGTAGCCAAAGAGTAGGCTTGGGTTCTATGTATATGATCCATGTCACAATCCATTTCTAGATTAGACCATTGAAACCCAAAACATCTTGGGGGAGGAATACTCTGTAACTTATGGCCAATTTTGTTGGATCATAAATATTTAACAGGCAAACCCTCTAAATCCACATGCTGTAGTGAAGGACCATGCTTAGATAATATCCAAATAAAATGAAACACATGTTTATAGACATCAAAATAAATGCAATCTCTTGTACATTTTAATTGAGACCCATCTGCTTCGAGATTGATCATTACAAACTCTCCAACCTTCTCTGCCAACATCTTGATCAAACATGGATTTCTTAGAATCAAAAGAAGCTAGTCGAAATGGATCCAGATGGAATCATAGTAGTAGATTCCCTAATGTATTGAAGAAGGGTTCCTAAGTTCATAAAAACTACCCAATCCTACCACAAAACCAAGGGCCATTATCCCACATAAAATCCTGACCCTCCATGGTTTGAAATTTGATTAAAAAAAAACCCTTTTGATAATAGAGTCAAAGATGGGAACACAAAATTCTTCATAGATACTTCAATCCAGGGAATTTTCTTTGAAGAGGATGGTCTCTTACCTATAAATATTCTCACCAGGGCCCTACTCCCAATTTCCTTTAAAAACCAAGTTGCATAATCCTTTAAAAGACATTTCAACCACATCCACATCCATTTGAATAGGGATGCCCCGCAGAGAAAAGGACATTGAAATTTGAGTTGCATGCTCATGGGGATTCATATTGCATACTTGATGGTAACTTCCATATTTGATTAAATTAATTATAAGAATTTAAATTTGAAGTGTTAGTTAAGAAGTTAGAGTTGAAGACATGCATGCATGTTATAACTCATATCAATTGGGATGGCTACTAAGAGAATATAATTTCTAAGCAATTTACAAGTGTAATTTGTTGTGTAAGTATATTGACAAGATTGAGTTACATTGTTCCACTTAATGCATGCAATTTCTTGAAAATCGTTTTCTATTAATAAAATCTACAAGTATACATCCCTAATGGGATCACACTCTAAAATATCACATCAATCACATAGATCGAGACATAAAAATTTAAATGAATTTAAAAATAAGTTTAAAAAAGACTAGATAAATATATTTTCAATCTAAAAAAGTTTGAAACATGACAAAAAACATGATAAATAACTCAACCAAATGCCAAGGAACAAAAACATTAGGTCACAACACAAATCAACGTAGATAATAGAGGTAGAGGGTCATCTAACTTGTCATCCTAACCACTACCAATCGGCAAATCTATCATATCAGGGCTCAGCTCCCACCCATTATTAGTTTTATCTTTATTTTCATCATCTTTTATCTCTTGTATCAATGATGAACTTGCTTAGGCCAATCGAGGGAATTTCCCTTGTTGATGATCCCACCATCCACCAATGTCTGGGAACACAGACCCACCACTAGTACGAGAGTTGTGAGATGACAAAAGACACTATGTACATAGTGAAACACTTCATCTTATACTTTGTGAATGGTGCCTACCATGAGCTCAATAGCCACAACCATGAGAAGGTGATCGTTGGTGGGGAGAATTTGTAGGAACCCAACTAACTACACATGGATCATTCCCCTAAAGGTATAATAGGGATTGAAGTTATTCAACCTCCAAACAAACATTCTCAACTTGCACTTGAATTTGAAGCATGACATTAAAAATCACTTACCCTTCATTAGTAATGGAAAACAACTTTCAAGAGATAAATGGTAAAATATTGCATTGTTCCTTTCTTTCCATAAATGAAAAATAATTTCAAATAAAAAATATGCCATATTTGGTTGTACTATATAGGTAACATGATTGAATCTCGTAAGAGCATTATTTTCCAGGAAAATAATTATGGATGCAATGGTTGAAAAAGGGTATGAATCCACTTTTAGGCCGACTGAGCATGCTATAAAAATAAAAAATTATGCTTGAGTGGCTTTGGGTTTTGGCAAGACAAGCATAAAGGATTAGTCACACCTAAATGAGTAAGTTTGCTACCAACAAATAATATTGGTGTAAAATGCACCATAGGAAATTTTATCTGCTTGGGTTCAATAATATCTTTCCAAACCCTAGAAGACCTTCAGTTCTAAGTCTTCGTAGACAAGTTAACTTTTTAGTGAGCAATTAGAGAATCAACCTGAATGAATTGAGGAGAGAGTAATTGATAACTAATTTGGAGTTTACACAAGTGAAATGGGGTTTGAACATGCCACTTATAGTCAGTCCACCATTTGGGGGTGATTGAACTCCAATCTTATGAAGGTGTTCATCTAGGATAGCTCTTTGAATTTCAAAAGGTGAGGATATATTGTTCTTATTAAGTTGAAACTTGTCATAGAGGTTAAGTTTGGGGAGCCAATTGTAACATTATTTTCAAAACAAGTATGAAATAACCTTTATACATTTAAAAAAAATTGAGACTCTTGATCCAAGGGACCCTAGTATGAGAGAACTAGAGACCACTAAAGGTAGCGAGAATTGAGTGAGATCCCAGATTTAAAACCATCTCTATCCCAAATTATGTGATAATTAAGAAGCTCCCAATATTTTTATATAATCTAAGACACAAAGGATCCTACAATTTTGACATGGACCTAAGCGAACAAAATAAATTTTAATACTAAGACCCTTCCTGTTATAAGGAATACCTTGAGAAATGTAATGGTGAATCAATACCTTCCATGCCTCATCTCCTTAAAGGGAATGAATAATCCACTTTACACAAATGAAAGTACCTTAGATTTTGACATCAAGAAGGACAAGACCTCCTACCTCTTTAGCCCTACAACATATATCCCAAGGGACTTTGTGAAAAACCTTAGAGCCTTTAGAATTATCCCAAAGTAAATCCCAAAAGAGACATTCTGACTTAGCATATGCATTCTTGGAAGGTTCCCAAATAAAATAATAATAGACATGGGTTTCTGCAAGGACCTTAAATAAAACCTAGAACTTATCGATTAGGGAGAGAGGTTTAGTGACCTAGTAAGAAATCTTGTTCTCAACCCTATAAACCACATAGTTATTTAAATTATAAGGATATACCTAAAATCAAAAAAGAATACCCAGGGATTTGAACAATTCTCTAAGTTGTATCCGATTACACTTGTAACTCTCTAACCAATGAGGTAGGGGGTGTCAACATGTCTATATCATTGTGTTTTATTCCATGGAATAGAAGATCCAATGGCTAGATAAAATATCTCTAGAAATTAAATACCATTAGAAACATAAACTTCTTCTTCAGTGAGAGTGACAAAGGAATCATTAGCAATATGTCCATTAACCATCTATCTCTGAGATTGAGGGAGGGAAATACCTCTAACTATTCATTTAGAAATGCAATAAGCTAGAAGATAGTTGAACCTTTTAGTTGCAAGAAAAAAATGGCAAGGGATTAATTGAAACCTTACCTAATGGATCTGAAAAAACAAAAAACATCATACTGAACCCATTAATGGTGATATAGACATCAAAATCCTAAAAAAATATTTTAACATTTTCACAAATTTGGCCCCAAACCGTAACACTTGAAGCTTGGCTATGATAAAAGGCGACTAAATTTTGTCACAGGACTTCCCAAATTTTATTTTTACAAATGGAGCTTTCTAGTGTGAGGAACAAGTCCATTCCATCCCTTCCCAAACTATAATAACATATTATAGAATGTATCTATTGCAAATGAAACCAATTTTCTCAAGACTGATGATGAGATGCAATAAGTCCATTACCCAAAGAGTAATAACATTAGAACTAATCATGTAAGACATGTTCAAAAGATAACATGACACAAATTTTCAATGAGCTTTGGATCCTTAATCTTTGGAATGAACTTGATATTGAAATGGTTAATGAATTTATTAAAAGAGTCAATTTGAAAACTTGTAAGTAGACTTTGTGCAAGTCTTGACCAATAACATCCCAAAAAATTGATAAAATTCACAAGGGAATCAATCATGTAAGATTTGGCTAAGATAGCCTAACATGATTCTAAGGCCTAATGGAAGCACTCTTTCTCACAAGATCATATCTTGATAAGAATAAACTATATTATTATCAAGGATGCATAAAGAATGTGCAAGTCAAATGCAAGAGATGAATTGATTCAACTAGAATCAAAGGAGTTGCATAAATGCAATAAATTAACTTTACATTCCACATTCCATATTTCATTACAAATGCACTACTAGATTACACAATATATAGGAAATAAAGAATGGGGTAGACAACCCATAGTGGGGTGTGATCCACTCAGAGTGGAGTGACTATATTGTGCACTAAATACATGTGCACATAATTAATATCTATTTATGCACTAAACATATGTGCACACAATTAAGTCCTAGGTAGGTAAGCTCAAAGTGAATAAGTGTGAAAGGAACTCAAAGGTAAAACTAGTTTGAATGAAAACCCTTTTCATACCAACACCCCCCCTTAAGTGCAAATTAAGAGGAAAGCAAACTAAAAACATTTAAAAAATAATGGGTCTTGGCAACAAGGTTTAATGAGGTATCCATGTTCAAAATGATCCCCAAAAGCACAAGAGAGAAGGAGAAAACCCATAGGGAAAAACTCTTCCTTATGAGAGGATGATAAGAAAGGGTTAAGTGTCTCTCCCTGAAGTAATGTTGAAGTCAAGTGCCCCTATGGATGCCAATCCATCTTACTAGAATGCATGGATGTCAAGTCGTTGCAAACGCCAAGTGATGTAGGAAATGGTGTTGAATACGTGGATCACTTAAAGTAAACACTGGATGCCAAGGTAATAGGTAGGGAAATGAACACAAAGAAGCATTGCTTGAACACCCCCCTCAATGCTGAACTAGGAGAAGGTATCAATGCATGTCTTTGTTGATGTATTTGGTGGAAGTGGTGACAAGGGAACCCAATGATCACCAAACTACAAAGAAGATCTTCAAGACATAATGGATCTGTAACGAGGATGGAGAAACTATCCCACAAACTCAATTAGAAACTAAAAGAATGATAAAAAGTACATAAATCCAAGAGAAGTATGAGTGGATGCAACCGTTACTTGAACATCATCTTACAAATACTCTAGTCCCTCTGAAATTGTCAAAGTTTGGCGACATATGTGATAGATACTAAAGATACAATCAAGGAATATACAACTAAAATATATGCCAATGAGACATGAAATGGTCCTCATATGGGTTTCAACATACAAGTGCTTGATAAGATACCCATTTACAATGGAGGAATTTTTTTTTTTTCATGAGAAAAATTATGAAAAAACTCAAGGCAGTAAGAAAGAGTCTTTGAGATGTTTCCACTAAAGAATGTAAGACACTAATAAAGGGACCTTGAAAAGACATGAACTTTGTATAAATACATTTAACAAAGGATGGTATAATATAATGTGAACATTGGATGAAGTCGAGACAATGGCAACTTGACATGTAGACTAAGTAAGAACACTGATTTAGAAAAATACAAGTTTTTATGTGAGGGGGTCTGACCACCTTTTAGACTAGACCTCACCTATCGGGCTTTGCCAACAAATTCCATTTCCCTCTCTCACTTGTGAATGCACAACATAAGTGCATAATATATAGGAGTAAGAGGAGAATGGGGAATAAATAGGTGGCCCTCCCACTAGGTGAGTGGGTTGGCCATTGTCCCCCATTAGGGACTAAGTGGAGAGGCCATTGTCCCCCCCTGAGGGGTGACAAGAACCCACCGTGCACTAAGAACATGTGCACACAAGATTAGGAGCTAATCACATGTGTAAATAACCTAGAGACTAAGTAAGCTTAAAGTGAATAAGTGTGAAAGGAACCCAAAGGCAATACTAGTTTGGGTGAGAACCCTTTTCACATAAACACCCCTCCTTAAGTGCAACTTAGGAGGAAAGCAAACTAAAAACATGAAAAAAATAATGGGTCCTGGAAATAAAGCCTAATGAGGTACCCATGTACAAAATGATCTCATCAAGCACAAGAGAGAAGGAGAAAACCCATAAGAAAAAACTCCTCCTTTGATTCCAGTTGAATCAATTCATCTCTTGTATTTGTCTTGCACATTCTTTATGCATCCTTGATAAGAATATAATTTATTCTTATCAAGATATGATCTTATGAGGAAGAGTGCTTCAATTAGGCCTTAAAATCTTGTTATGCTATCTTAGCCAAATCTTACATGGTATGAGATCAGTCTCCAAGTAGCCATTACTCAACGTGATTCATTGCTTTGTGACTTGTCTCTTTGCCTTTGTGTAAGCTCTATTTAGCCTTACTTAGGATGTGATTATTCATTTTATGAATACTTAGTACTTAATTATTTTCACATGTGATTATCTCCTAATCTCGTGTGCACATGTTCTTAGTGCATGGTGGGTCCTTATCACCCCTTAGTGGGGGACAATGGCCTCTCCACTTAGTACCCTATGGGAGACAATGGCTAACCCATTCATATAGTGGGAGGGCCACTTGTTTGTTCCCCACTCTCCTCTTACTATTATATATGATGCATTTATGTTGTGCATTCACAAGTGAGAGAGGGAGATGGAGTTCTAAGTACTTATCATTGTATTAATTTATTTTGTATAATAAATAGTTTGATGAGATTTGTGTGCAATTCATTAATGTGGTTGTGGTAATGTAGTCTTGGAGAGATCTTGGGTGAGTTTTCATAACTCTATCATGGCATCAAAGCCAAGTAATACAAAGAAAACCCTTAATACATATGCATAAGTGGTATGATCCTCTAACACAAACATGTCAGACTAATACCAAATGTTAAATATGGCCTACATAAAGACAAAGAGACAAGTCACAGAGCAATGAATCACATTGAGTGTAGACACTAGAAAACTGCACACAAATGGTTCTAGATGTCTAAATGCCTCAAGACCCCCTAGGGACCACCTAAACCTAACTGACCCTTGACCCAACCCTTTTAACCTAATCAACAACACTATTCACCAAGTCACTATTCAAATGTATTATTCATATGTACTATTCATGGAGTACTATTCACTATCACTATTCATGGTGACATGACGTGTGACTCAATAGTGACATAGTAGGTGACATGATAAGTGAGGTGGCTTGGAGTGGAACATCATACCCCACTTGGGAGACTTGTCAAGAGTGTTTAATGACATCATCAAGCACCACAAGGGCCACCTTTGGAGGTATGGCACAATTTCGCTTAAGGGGTCATCATCAAGCATGTGAATTTTTCCATAAGCATAAAGTTGGTGACAAAGTGTGTGGGGCACATTCTTGGATGCTTTGGAAAAGACAAAAGAGGGTGGTGGAAAGTATTTTGGACCCATATGAGTTCATAGGCATGATCTTTGCTCGTTTGGTAAGTGGGAGACACACTTGCAAAATAGGTGACACACTTTGTGAAGTGGGGATTGCCTTTTTGACTCTTACACATGGTAAGACTTGTCCCATTACTCTACTTGTCCTCCCATGAGGAAAATTGTGCCCCATTTCCTCTCTCCTCACTATTTCATCCTTTGTCTTCTCTCTTGGCAAAATGCTATAAGAGTTGGCTTCATGAGCTTCATAGTGAGGTTGAAATAATTCATATTGAAGGTTGGAATCATTCATATTTGGAGGGGGAAGAGCTTGAAAGTAATGGGAGGTTCATGATCTTGAAAGGTTCATGAAAGTTGGAATGAAATAACCAAAACACCCAAGTTTTGGTTTCCATTAGTAGGAGAGTTTTGTTTGTAGGTTTCTAGTCTTCCAACCAACACTATGTTAAAATTTCTCCAGACATCTTCACCAACATCTTGAACAATAGCTTCACCAACTTCTTCAACATCTTCATCAACATCTTCAACCAACTTCAACATCAAAGCTAAGTATCTATTTTGCATTATTCCGTTACTTTGTTTTATTTATCATGCATCTAAATGTTATTTTGTTAGAACATTAACATTCATTTGTAAAGTATCTATTTCTTTAAATATAGTGTTTTCATGTTATGTTATCTTTCTTATCAACCTTTCTTTTATCAATATTGATTTGTATCAAAAAATGGATTAACAACCTCCTAGATAGTTCACGCTTCTTGGATCTAGCGTGCTAAGCAATCCACCCATCTACCTAACTAGCAATCTTTTTATAGTTCTCTCTTATTATAGGTCATTCTTCCCAAGCCAAAGAAGAGTATCTACAACCATCTAGATTACAGAGTGCACACCATATCTCGGTTCTCATAACCTCTAGCAATCTTTCAGTTTTACCTTCTATAAACATAGAAAAAACAAAAATTTGAGTAAAACATTTTGGAATGCCCGATGGGACCTTCTTTTCCTTTTGTCAAAATGTTTCTCTTGATTTTTGTATACTTATAAATAATTAAGGTAAGAAACTAAGAGAAAACATTTTGGCACGCTCAATGGGACCTAACATCATCTAGGTGCCCATTTCTTTCTTTATTCTATGCTCATACAATGACATTTAAAATTTCTTTTGGGTTTAAAATAAACCTTACATACATTGATTGCTTGCATGTTTTTAGTTCATCTAGTTAAATTAAAAACAAAGGTAATCAATCATAGTTTTCACTTTTGTTATCACACACTTTACCAACTACATCAAACCCCCAATTGACATAAGGCTTGACTAGGATTTCATCACCTAGCAGTAAACCTTCACTCTTTGTCTATTTTACTTGGACTTCACTACCAAAAAGAGAAACAACAAACTCAATTCTTTGATTGAGTCTAAACTCTAAATTTTAGTATATCTTGGCTAAGCACCTGACACCTTATCGTTGTGGTGTGTGAAGTCAGGGGATAGGTCCTAATATCAAGCCACGTAATGACTTTCAATACAAATTTTTGAGAGCTATAACAAACTTGAAACCAACCATAGACTTCTCTTCTATTACCTATTTTATAAACCAAAGTTCTTCTTCATTCTTTCTAACTTGAGGCAGAAGCCAAAAGATAGATTAAAAGGAACCTTAAGACTTAACATAATTTAGTGTGTATTTTATATTTTTGACATTTTATTATCTTCTCTTTGTTTGAGTTGTAAGAAATCAACCTTTCACCATATTGCCTCCATTGCCTTATCTAATATGGAACCAATCTATAGTCTCTCCTGGAGATCTTAACTTTGCTAGAATCTTGGAGAGCAACCCTCTCGCCTTAGAGTGGTACCTTGTATCACGAGCCACTTATGCTCCCTACCTCACCTACAATCAATCAAACCCTACCTATCACCAATCAAATTTCAACTAAAACCAACCAACAAACTGCCAACTACCACTTAAGCTGGTTAAAATGTTACTGGATCAAATGATCAAGTTAGAATCATCTATTATCAATATTTATGATCAATCAAACCCCATCTACAATCAAACAAACTTCACTTACAACCAACCAACAAACTATCAACAACTATTTAATTATTATCATACCCAACCAACAACCTATCAACATCTATCATATCAATCATCCCAACCTTGTCAAAACTTGGGCCATCTACCCCAACTATCATATCAATTACCTCAACCCACCTTATCAAGCCAACCAACCTTATCACCCTTAACCAGTCAAACCAACCTACCAACCTATCAACCTATCAATCTAACCAATCAACTAATCTATCAACTTATCAATCCAACTAATCAACCAACCTATCAATCAACCTATCAACCAACCAACCTATCAACCTATAAAGCCAACAAACCTCATTAAACCAACCAAGTAGCTTGCAAACTCAAGAGCCATTAATGCACCCTTTTCTCAAGTAGTACACCTCACTGATTTCAAAAGATATTCTTTGTGTTCCTCCTGATATATTCAATATCTTAGCCTTGAATATCTTCAAGCAATCAATCATTGAACCACTTCCTTCACTCATTGTTGAGGAAACCCATAACCAAAGCCCTCAACACAATGAGACCCATCAATCAGATTTATCCCTTAGCAAACCTATAACTAAAGAAGCTATAATCGGACCAACCTTAAGCAATCCACTTTTTGACCAAGTGGAACCTTCACACATTTCCTTATAAATCATAACCAATGAAACCAACCAACCTCTTCCACTCACACATGTGAAACCAACCAACCTACCTCTTCCACTCACTTATGTGGAACCAACCTTGGCCACCATTTACCCAACCATCAACCCTACCTTACCAACTATCAACCCAAACTTAACAATCACTAACCCTACCTTACCAACCTTAAACCCTACCTTATCTACCATCAACCAAACCAAACCTACCATTAACCCAACTGAACTTACCATCGACCTAACCTTACCTATAACCATTCGCCCAACCTTACCAACCCAACCAAACCAAACAATCAAACCAACCTATACACCAAATCAATCAACCACAATCAACATACTTTTTAACTTAACTATAACCAACCTATCTAACAACCCAAACCAAGATCAACCCATCAAACCTACCAACTATATCCTAACCTACCTAAGTAAGGTTGAACCACATTTTTATAATCTTGGTGCAATGAAAGACCTCCCACCTGAACCACCACCTACAACTTGAACTGACTAACCACTAACCACTAACAACTAACAACCTCTTTTGAGAGGTGGATGAACTCATCTTCACCCCTTGTAAAACCTCTTATTAACCAACACTTCACTTTGGGATCTTTTTCCCACATTTACCATCCATGGAAAGAGCAAACTAGCAGAACTTATATAAGGCTTTGACCATTTATCAACCCCAACCATACCTTAACAATTAACTAAACTAACCCTTGGCATGTTTACCTCAACATATCAACCAAACCTATCAACCAACCAACCTTGAACTGTTGGATCTTACCCTTCTCCACCAACCTATTTGGGAGTCAGCTTTTCCCCCAACCTTTGGAGAGTACCTTCTCCATCAACCCAACCTGAACCAAGTGGTATACCAAATTGAGTCAACCCAATAGAACACCACCCAACCTATTTAGGATTCACCTTCTCCCCCTGGAACCATTAGAGATTACCCTTCTCCATCAAAATATCACCTAACCAACCTTAGTTTTTTGTCAATCAAATCTTTTCCACGTCTAATCAAGTGTCAAAAAGTAACTAGGAGATATTTACTCTCTTGATTGACATCAACCATTTATGCAAGCATGGATCTGGGGTATATCAGAACTTTAACCTCCTCAAATACTTTTGTATTTACACACGTTCTTTGGTTAAACCAAGTTTCTTGTCATCTTGTGTCTAACTTAAGCTCATCCCTTATTTTAAATCATTTTCATCTCCTTATCTTTAAAGACAACTGATTAAAAATAGAACCATGTGATTATTTATCACAGCTATAGCCTAATCGTAAATATGGGTACCACAGTTCTACCCATGGAATGGTTCTCATGGATACTTTTCATCTCTAAACAAGATGGAATCCCATGGTCATGTGTCTCTCAAACCACCCTTTTCACCTATCATCAACATTTTTGTGTTAAATTTTTGTTGTCCATAGAGGTAGACCTTTAAGCCTAAATAGACTTGTCCATGTCTAACCTCACATTCAAAATCATTTGGGATACCAAAATATCATTTGGGTCAACATCTCTAGCATGCAGACTACTCCCTTGAGGGACAACTGCCCAAAACTAAAATTGTTTAAAGAGATAGAATGCTCCGTTAAAGGACAGCTACCAAAATAAACAAATCCAAACTTAGACCACTCCCTTGAAGGATGGCTAAGTCAAAATTTTAAAAGTAATCATTTGAAGCTTCCCGGATCGATCAACTTCATCAATGTCAATAACAATAGACCCTATATCAAGGTCAAAATAAGTTGTCCCAAGAAAGCTGTAATCAACTTTCAAATTTGGCATTAGTAGACTTCTTGTATTGATCAGTCTACACCTAGCATATGACATGGACTTATCTATCATGGTTCCTAGATCACCTATAGAAAGTGCAAGCCATCCTCACATAAGGTTACCCTACCTATCACCCACTACCTATCATCCATCTCCCCTTTTATCCTCCATAAATCAAGGGATTTTTGAGATTACCTAACACCATGTGATCAAGTTACCTTTTTTTAACCATCGAACTAACAAACAAAGCAAAACATGATCAGAGTTTATGTTCATAAGCCCACCCATCTTACCATCATGGTCTTTATCAATCAGAGCATTTAACCTCCTTATATTTTCATGACCATTTAGGAAGTGTCTTCTCCCTTGTGATTCATTGAAGCTAGCCCATCAAACCAAACCAATTAGTGAACCTATTTGGGAGTCACCTTTTCCATCAAACCAATCAGTGAACCATTTGGGAATCACCTTCTCCACCCTTTGGAGCTTACCTTTCTTCGTAAACCTTTAACCAATCCAAACCATGTGGTACATCAAATTGGGGCAACCCATTTGAGTACTACTAACCAACCCTTGGAGAGCACCCTCTCTAACCAACCAACCAACCATTAAACCACATCCACCTTGACGTTGGCTATTTTGACCCAAATTATTTGTATATTTTGCGATGACCTTGCCTTGGTCCTTTTGATTGCACTAACCAACTTTGCCATGTTGACCATTTAAATTTTCACCATCATACCATTTGTGTTTTTTGAGAGAGCACTTCCGAATTTAGATATCTATGAAAAATATTGACCTTGTCTAAGAGACTAACAGGTGTACCCAACCATAATTGCAATCACATGGTATATTGGTCACTTTTCCCTTAGAATTGACCTTTATTGTTACCAACATTGGCAACGTTAGTTCGTGTGTGATCTTGGCCGTCACACTTAATCGTATTTTATGCATAGGTTTGCATTTTAAATGCCCAACCTTTTTGTCACCAACCTAGTGACTCACTATAAACTACTTATCAAACCCACACCCTATTCTACTTTACTTCATTGACTCTCGGTTTGAGGGGGAACACCTCCTCCCATACTCAGGGCAACCAAACCTTCGACCAATAATCCATTTTTGTTTTGCAGCTTGTCAATTCAATGTTGCATAACAAAAAAGGGCAAAATATAGACACTACAAAATTGCATACAAATGGTTTTAGATGTTTAAATACCTCAAGACCCCCTAGGGAATACCTAAACTTAACTTACCTTTAACCCAACCCTTTTAATCAAATCACTGGTACTATTCACCAAACCACTATTCAAATGTACTATTCACAAGTACTATTCATGAATCACTATTCACTATCACTATTCATGGTGACAAGGCAAGTCACTATTCATGGTGACATGAAAGGTGACTCAGTAGTGACATTGTAGGTGACATCGCAAGTGAGGTGGTTTGAAGATGAAGTGACTTGGAGTGCGACATCATACCCCACTTTGGAGACTTGTTAAGAGTGTTTAATGCAATCATCAAGCACCATAGGGGCTTTGGAGGTATGGCATAGTTTCCCTTAAGGGGTCATCATCAAGCATGTGAATTTGTCTATAAGCATAAAGTTGGTGCCAAAGTGTATAGGGCACATTCTTGGATGCTTTAGAAAAGATAAAAGAGGGTGGTGGAAAGTATTTTGGACCCATATGAGTTTATGGACATGATCTCCATTCATTTAGTGAGTGGGAGACACACTTACAAAGTGGGTGACACACTTTGTGAAGTGGAGATTGCCATTTTGACTCTTACACATGTTAAGACATGTCATATTACTCCACTTGTTTTCCCATGAGGAAAATTGCGCCCCATTTCCTCTCTCCTTATTATTTCATCATTTGTCTTCTCTCTTGGCAAAATGATATAAGAGTTGGCTTTATGAGATTCATAGTGAGGTTGGAATCATTCATCTTGAAGGTTGGAATCATTCATCTTGGGAGGGGGAAGAGCTTGAAAGGAATGGGAGGTTCATGATCTTGAAAGGTTCATGAAGGTTGGAATGAAACAATCAAAACCCTCAAGTTTTGGTTTCCATTAACAGGAGAGTTTTCTTTGTAGGTTTCTAGTCTTCCAGCCAATACTTTGCTGAAATTGCTTCAGACATCTTCACCAACATCTTCAACAACAAATTCACCAACTTCTTCATCATCTTCAACCAACTTCAACAAAAAAACTATATGTTTTGTATTATTCAGTTACTTTGTTTTATTGAGCATTGATCTAAATGTTATTTTGTTAAAACATTATCATTCATTTTTAAAGTATCTATTTCTTTAAATATAATACTTTCATGTTATGCTATCTTTTTTTTCAACTTTTTTTCTATCAGCATTAACTTGTATCAAAAGGTGGATTGACAACCTTCTAGATAGCTCACGCTTCTTGAATCTAGCTTGATAGACAATCCATCCATCTACTTAACTAACCAACCCTTTTCTAGTTCTCTTTTACTGCAGGTTATTCTTCCTAAGCTAAAGAAGAGTATCTACAACTATCTGGATTATGGAACACATACCACATCCAAGTTCTCATAACCTCTAGCAATCTTTTAGTTTTACCTTTTTTTATAAACATAGAAAAAACAAAAATTTGAGTAAAACACTGAGTGATGGCTACTTGGAGATTGCTCAGATACCATGTAAGATTTGGCTAAGATAGCCTAACATGATTATAAGGCCTAATGTAAGCACTCTTCGTCAAAAAATCATATTTTATAAGTATAAATTGTATTCTTATCAAAGATGCATAAAGAATGTGCAAGACAAATGCAAGAGATGAATTGATTCAACTGAAATCAAAAAAGTTTCATAAATGCAATATATTAACTCTACATTCCACATTCCATATTTCATTACAAATGCACTACTAGAGTGCACAATATATAGGTAAGAAAGAGTGGTGTAGACAACCTATACTAGGTATGTCAATACTATGTGCACACACCAAAGTAGGGGACAAAGTGGTAGACAACCCATAGTGGGATGTGGTCCACTCAGAGTGGAGTGACTAGATTGTGCACTAAACACATGTGCACATAATTAACATATAATTATGCGCTAAACTTATGTGCACATAATTAATTCCTAAGTGTACTTAAAGTGAATAAGTGTGAAAGGAACCCAAAGGTAAAACTAGTTTGGGTGAGAACCCTTTTCACACTAGCAAATCAATTCCATGGGATTTATTAGCAGCCATGAGAATTGAAACTTAATGAAGGTATTCATTTGACAATAAGTGGTCATAATAAACCCTTTAATCTTCTGAGAGTTTGCATAGAATAATTTGCAGATAATTTTTGAGAGCATATTCACAGGATAGAGAAGTTTGTTGAGCAAAAAAAAATCTGTGATAATGAGAAACAAAAACTCAAAATATTTGGTAGTTTTTGTGTCACTGATTGACTTCACATATAGCCTTCACCTTATCAACCAATGGCTTGTAACAAATAAGGGAGAAAAAATCATTGGAATAATGGTTTCCAATTTCAACCATTACATGCAAGGATGGATTTGGGGCTGGAAATTGGATATATCTCTTTGACTTTCAGCTTATGACTCCACCCTGCAGTATCATTTTATAATTCCTCATTGAGAGGAGACATCTCCAATTCTTTTGAGGTATTAAGGTACTCAAAATATGATATCTCATATGATTCATGATGAAAAACAACTACTTATTTGTTTTAAATATGGACAAATAGCATCCCACAACCATGTTATCCATCCTAACTCCCTAGGAGGGCATGGAGCAAGGTTATAGATTCAAATGATATGGAAGTGTGTCTATTCATGGTTGAGGTGAGTTGTGTTAATGTAAAACTATGACTTGTCCTTCTTCACTTGGGTTGTTAGCCATTCAATACCAAACTTGATGGGGAGGTGGATTGATAGATCATCTCCTAAAAGAGCACTGATTGGGCCCTCAAAAATATTTGCATAGGTGAAGAGGTTTTGCTCTTCCAATAAGGCTATTCCTATTATTTTTACCACCTTATCGTCACCTTGTTTAAATTTGTACTAGGTAAACCCTAAGGTAATGGAAGAGTGATGGTGGTGGTGGTTGGGATGAGACAATCCAAGTTTATTTTAGATGTAAGACCATGGTTCTCTTTCATCAACACACCAACACATCAGAATAAGTCCCTTTTTATATTCCATAAACTCATTCATATTAAAATGGATACACAAAAATAGTTTAAGTTTGGAAGCGTGTTTGCAATCCGCTACTAAAATATGAATGAATTTCTAAATTTAAAACTGTATTTCTTATATCCATTTTAATATGAATGAATTAAAATTACTACTAAAATGCCATCCTTTCAACAACATCATAAAAGGTGTAAATGTTGGCGATGCGAAGGAATGGCCATCAAAATCAAAAAAATGTCCACACAATCCAATTAGTGGGGTTAGAACCCATTTGAAATATGTGTGGAACCAAGATAGATGTAATAAATGTTACTACTCCAGCACGTCTGTTCTCATGATTTGAATCTAGTAAAATGCTCCTAATCAAATAGATTTGGTGGCAAAATGAAGTGAAAATATTGAGATTTTAACTTCTTACAAACACAAAACTATCATATTATTAAGAAATGTACAAGTATCCATAATCATAAAATTATGAAACATGTCAATAAAGTTGCATACATTACAAGAGTAAATTATCATTACGAAACATCAAGGTTCATGTTGGAACCACTGTCCACATCATCTAAAGTGGAAAAGATGTTAGAAAAATAACCCTATTTATTGCCATGCATAAAATCAAACATGCAAAATTAATATGGGTAATCTATTATCCTGTTGAAGGCAAGTTATTTAGTCTTCAACAATTAGCTTTTCTCTCCCCCCAAGAACTATGTGACATGTGTCATATTCCAAATTATGAGATATAATTGTTAAAAATATATATATTTTAGTCTTTAAAAATATTTTTTTAGTTGATTCTATTTGTTGAAAAGAATTTCCTAACCATTTCAACTATGTTATGATTAGTGGAAAATAGCTATTTTTTAATAACCAATGAGAATGAAGTATTGGAAAATATTTATAACTAAACTATTTTTGTAATTTTTTTAAATCTTCGAATACTGTTATGTTGGTACGTAGTCAAGTATTGTCAAATTTCAAAGTTGCAGTGACCATTAATGTAAGTTGAAAGTGAAATCGTAAATGGTAATTTTCATTTCTGATTTTCATAAAGTGCATTGATTATATACTTGAAACTCTGACATAGATGATAATAACAAAAGTCACAAACATACCCATCTATTGCATCATTTTTCATTTAGGTATGAGGTAGTACTACTAGTCCCATTAATAATGATAAACAATTCCATTATGAATAGATAAATTTGGTCACTTTATTTCATGGACAACCGTTTATGATTGTAGTCTATGTGTGGTTTTGTTAATGCCCTCATTTTGTTTTCATTGACAAACAATCTTAGGAGATGGTTCTTGTTGGGTTATTCATTTTTTGTCTAGCTGAGAAGGAAAGTATTTGCACTTATTTTTGTTAGTTTGTTAATTTAATTTTAATTTTTGTGTCATAGTGTCAATAAGGTATATTAATTGCATGCATCTATAGGGGTTTGCATTGGCAATAGACCCATCTCGCACGATTAAATTTGTGGAAACAAATAAGTGTGTTACACTACATAATAAAATTTAAAGGAAGCCTTATGAAATTACAACTTCTATTTTGTTTATAAAATTTGATAATGTTGTGGTGGAGTTACAAACTCCAAATAGGCCTCAAGGTTGATTGGGATTTAATAAGGTTTGCTCTTTGCAATTCTTTTCTTATTGGTTTTTAAAATTGACTGTATTTCCAAATTACAATATATTTCATTTCTTTTTTTGAAATCCATGTCTTTATTTGATGTTGTGTGTTATTATTATCTTAAGATTTAATACAAGTCGGATATATGTGCTTTGATAATACCGAGTTCATTCCAAAATTAGCCTCATGAATGTCTTAAAAAATTATTTACATTAGTTATTACCCTTTGGGCCAATATGTATATAGGCTAAGGTTTAGTGAGCTCCTTATGGTAATTTATAATTTGATTGACTAATTAGATGAATATTAATTGGGACAAAATAAACTTTATGTAAACATTAGATCTGCAAAGTACTGAACTTGGTAGTGACATAATAAACAACTAGCTTTCACTATACATGGTCAGATTTAGTTTACAATATTTAAGTCTCCAAGCATACATTTACATTTATAACTATATGATATTTATCGTGTTGCTTATATTAGAATGTTTTCATTATAATTTTGATGTCAAATCTTGGAAATATTTTCTTTACATTTATAGGGTTAACATATTTAATTTGTTCAATGTGAACATCTATGAAACTCAAAGATAATGAATATTGGCCTAAATTTTAAGATATTTTACTGTGTCTATGATTAGAATAATCAAATTCCCCTTCTAATTTGTATTATCATTTAGATATTTATGAAATAAAATTATAGTTTCCATCTCTCACTTTTCTATCATACCTGAAGACAATGGAGAAACATAATGAACATCCTCACCTTCAAACCCGTGAGCACTCTATGGATTTCGTAAGCCTATGACCAACCCAGATCATAGAATCTCGCACTTGGAATCATCCCACGAAGAAAGCAAGTATCACTTGCATACAATGCACAAACACATTACAATATAAAATCTAGTTTAATGCACAAATAGCCATATGGATTAAGTCATAGTGGTAGTGTTATATTTTATTGAAGTAGTGTCATGTCAACATTATGAAGACTTTCATTTATTTAAGAGTATCATGATTGTATTTGGTGATCTTGTGGCCATGTAGATATTATGAAAAAAATTATGCAAACGTAATGCATGGAATTATAAAATAGCTTAATTATTATTATTAAATTGTATAGATAGATACTTAAAGTATGAAATATAATTAATTGATATTTTATTATAATTTGTGACCATAATGGGAGCCTTTCTCGTGTCATGTTGCTTAGAAAAAATACCACTACATAGAGAATTTAGGGAAATATTTATACTTATATACACACTATGCACCCCCAACGTGTACAACATAAGATTTTTTTGCCATACTGTTGTTTTAAACTATCTTTTTTTCCCTAGCTTATGTTAAAAAAAGAAAAACTTCAAAAGTTATATATACTTAAAACTAATTAGGCATTATTGACTATTTTGATCACAAGTCAAAATAAGTCAACCTCCCTATAATCTAAAACTTGATGTAGTGGTCTAGTAACATGTTGTAGGATGTGTCATGGTCAATTTGATGTCATTTAATGTCTTATTAGCCTTGGTCATGGTTCAATTTAGTCATTGTGTCATTTTATGTCATTTAAGGGTCATATATGGGTCATAAATGAAGGTGGTACAATTTTTAGGGGTGTCTAAGTATTTTAATATTCTTTACAACATCCAATGTGTCAGATTCCTTGTTAAGAATATCAGGACTAACTGAAACTTGCAAGTTCCTAACTAAAAATTAAAAAAACAAGTAAAAAAAAGGAGTTTTGAAGGTTGTACGGCCTATGGGAGAGAGTGGCACATGGGAGAAGATTATGAAGTGACCTTTCAACTTCCCTTACTCCATTTCAATTCTTGATATTTTTGGAAGTGCCAAAAATGGACCAAAACCATTTTATCTCTCCATCACTCCACTAGGCAAGCAAAATTGGTCAACAAGTCTTTGGATGGTACAACCAGTAGGAGGACTTCCAGATCAAATGTTATTGGTGGTGGATAGTACACTTGGTATGCTTCATTTTCATATTTGGAGTTAGAAGATTGGTTTTCTATACTTTATGAACCATTCCTAACAAGTTGATTGTCTTGTTTTGCTAAGCTAATCCCTACACCCTATATGTTTTACCTCTATTTGAGCATGTTATTACAATCTAGTTGGTGAAATGACTTATATAGGATTTGGAATTCCTTCTCTCATGTTTTCCATATTTGGTTTTATGTTTGGAAGTCATTTTATGAGTTCAAACCTCTTAGATTGCAGAAGGTGTATGCTAGTGAGGTTACAGTCAGGTTTCACCAATTACAAAAGGTTTATTTCTATGCAATGGTTTCAAAGAAATGTGTGGTGTTGTGTTTCATGCCTCTAATATCTTATTGACCCCTCTCTTTCCAATCTTACTCTCCAAGATTAACATCATGAAGGTTGCAGTCAAAATGTGACACAGTTAGCTTGTTGCTTACTTTCACTTTGAATCATGGTGTGGGGTCCTGAACATGTTCATGGAGGTATTAGGGAGATCCCAAAGGTGGTGAACATACTGTATAAATGTTATAAATCAAGTTAAACATCTATAATTCCATGAAACTGATTGTGACAATTATTTCTCTAAGATACACAGTCGTGTACCATTGAATGAGCATCTACAGGTGCCATGAGCCAATCACGTTGAGACAAGGCATTTGATTTTTTTCAATTTCCTTAAGATATAAAATTTTCATTTGAATATATTGATAATATCTAGGACTGGTTAAAGGATCCTTCACCATGCACATTATTCATGTTTCTACTCACTGCCTTGTCTGCAACTAAATGTATTGTACATCTACAACTGCCCTTAGGAGATGATCACATTGAAGGAATTATTTGAATTGGGTTGAAGTGTTTCATGGTGGAAAAAAACCATTTGAGAGTTTATGGAGGGTCTAAGACTAGTTTCAAACCTAGACAACATGCACATTGTTCATGTCTTTTCTTAACTGCTTGTACATTGAAATGTCCACCTATAGGTGGCACTGATAGAGATCTAAAAATGTTGCTCAAAGATGTTGAAACATGTTTTGAGACCCTTATTGAGGTCTTAGGGTGTTTAAAAGACTATTAAAGCCATTATTGATGCATTAGAATGGCAGACAGAGTGAGGAGTCACTTCAAGAGAAGGGAATTGAATTCAAGGACAAGTTTCCCTAAAGCTCCAAATAGAGCCCCAACCACTTTTGGTGTTAATATATGACAATGTGGCAAGGAGTTTAGATGCATAAAAATGTTTCCATATTGTATCCCTATCCTAGGGGTATTATCTTTCAAAAGGAAAGTGGGTGTTTGGTCCCACAAGTGATGAAAAGGATGTGTCAAATTCATGCATTGGTTCACTGCACTTTGGCAATGCTTTCTACAAGATTTTGAGTTTCCAAATAGCTTTGCACCCTAAGATAGAAATATAAGATCATATACATGTATGAAAAGTGATCATATAAGGGTAAAAAGGACACTAGTATTCCAAAGATCATAAAAAGGAGTGAAAGTATGAGGTGGTGACTTACATCACCACCTACAAGTGTGCTTGACCCTAAGACAACTTACCTAAAGTTGACTGTAGACTCCTATAGGTCCATAAGGTGAGCTTAGACATGGAAACACAAACACTTGTTAGTGGGATATGCATCCAAAGAAATCAAAGGTATCATAGACCATGTGGCATAGATTTCAAGATGGATACTCACCTACAAGACCCCTATTCTTCCATAAATGGTAAACTATAGTTGACTGTAGTTGATAGTGCTATGAGGTAGGATTGTCTTGGTGATTGGCCTAACACCTAGGTGATGAGAGTAGGTTAAAATGATTTTTAAATGGAATTAGAGACTTCAAAGACATGGAGGAACAATGAATCAAGGTCTAATATATATATATATATATATATATATATATATATATATATATATATATAGGTTTACCTTTCTCTTGAGCAAATAATATAGTTACAGTCAACTTATAGTTTTGTCTAGTCAAGAGCAAGGGGTATGCAATAGGAAATTTGGAAAAGTTGTGAAGTGTGATATGAATAATAACACATAAGAAGTGATATAAAACACCTCATAAGACTCTAATACAACATGAACAAATCATAGAGAGGTTTCATACCATAACCTACAACCTATATGCAAAAGCCTGCACAATCAAGGTTCAAAAAGTCTTAGGTTTTGAAGGAGTTGAGAGAGCTATTGAGGTTATCTAGACATGGAAATTGGTATAGATGGTCTTTACCACTTGGATAATCCCCTCATACTACCCTTTTTTCTAGGATAATAATGGAGATTCCCTTTATCCTGTCTCAAATAGAGGGTACTCCCAGAATGTGAAACCTCGCAAGTTCAACATGAAAAGATAGAATGATGAGTTGAAGATTGATTTAGACCTCTAAGAGAGATGATAATAGTTGTGTTATACATTAATGAACATAGGGTAACCTTCACAGATGTTAGAAACACATTGGGGTGGTCTAAGTTCATAAGTATGCAGGCAGAGCCATTAGGTCTAGTTTAGGCCTAAAGCCCTCAAGGGGGTTTGCTATCACTTTGGACAATAGATGGACATTATAATTAATTAAAACATGTTCATTTGGAGTTATAAGGTGTGTTTGATCTATTGAAGTGAAAGGGAGACAATAGGTAAGCCATTTTTTGGCTCAGACCAACTCAATTTTATACAAAATGCATGAAAAACCTCTAGAGGGAAACTTTGAGAGCTCACACGTACTTGGAGGCTTAGCATGGGAATTTTAAGAGTTGGTAAATGTTTAAGGAGGTATTGAACAAGGATTTTGTGTAATTGTTTCACAAATTATATGTTAGACCTGTATGAACAATCCTTAGAGGACAAAATCACTCTAAACTCTCTAAAACCCTTGGTAGTGACCCGATTGGGAAAATGAAGAAAGAAATGCATCCAAATGGGATAGAATGGCTTGGGAGATGATTGGAAGTTGCATAAGACTCTCCAGGGCTCCTCCCCATCAATTTGAGTTCTACCCTACTTGTACGAACAAGGTGAATAGTGGCTTTTCTTGACTATTTTTGGTGTTGTGTAGGTATGGAAGGGTTTCAAAAGATGCAAGTCACTTTGGGAGATAGGTTGGCACTTGATCTATCGTCTCACGTTCATTTCATGCATCATAAATCTCAAAATTGCCTCTACAAGTGCCTTTATCTCAGCTAGTCCAAACTAGCATAATGAACAAGCAAGTGAGAAGGTGAAAAATCTAAGTGGGAGGATTTTTAAGGTCTGACTGAGGAATAATTGGCCATCAGGGATATTTAAAAGTGTCATACACTCCTTTTTATGGAATGGTTTGGAAAAATGAATACGACTTTGGTGCCAAGTGTGCAAGGTGAGTGAAAGAGGAGCTATTTGGACTGTAGATAGTGATAATTCATATCCTAAGGAATCATGATGATTAGGGACACAATCAATACATGTTGGGGATTGTTTATAACCCCTCCCTCTTAGTGAAATCATGATATCTATCCATAGTCTATTGAAGAGCATTCCAAGGAGGCCAAATGATGAAGATAATTTTTAGGCATGCAAATAAAGAGTCCTATGCTACATTTTGTGATCTAAGAATTTGACTCAAGAGAGGATGGTTAGTATGGTGTTAGTTCTAAAATAAAAACAAAATAAAATAAACACACTAATAGCATAACATTTCTAGGCCTAAACACTAGGGAGAGCTTAGTTAACAAAAGCAAATGACAAGCACAACTAAAAAGCAAGGAATGAAAACACGAGAATTCCTTTCACCTTCTTTGGATGCTTCAAATGCCTTTGTAATGGTGTCTTGCTCAGCTTGTGCTTCAAGAGGTTTTCTTCAATAGAGTGTGGCTATCTTCATCTCCTCTTGGCACCTTTCGCTTGTGGCTTGGCTTGGATTGTAATCAATTTAGTATTATAACACTAGTTTCATAAAGCTTTTAGAACCAATCCTGCATTATAACTTTGCACTAATTAAGCTTAGAAATGATGTTGTGAGGCCTCTTTTTATAGATTTTTGGATTTGATCAGAATCAACCTCAACCATCCATCTCAAGATTGAGATGTGTGGTTGAGGATTAATTCAATTTTTAGAATTAATTTTGTAATTATCCTCATCATGGCATTAAAATAAGGGGCAATTAAGAGGCATGAAGGGCATCATGAAAGACATTGATGAGGCATGGGAGGCATGAATCCTGATATTTGTGGCATTTATGGCCTAGAAATGTCTTTCCAAGAAATGAGGTCACTTGATGATGTAGATATTTAATATTCATTTCCAAAACAAAGTATTTAACAAGTTTCCATGGAATTCTTGATTAGGCCTTGATTTGGGTTAATTAGCTCTTAGGCATGATTAAGCACATTGTGCACAAATTACCTAAATTGATCAAAATGCCATGTTATTGGTCCTAATTTTGACTGAATTTAAATTAGAAGACGTTGTCAGATGCATTAGAATCGTATTCACATTAAAAATATTGTCAACAACAAATAACAAGGGCATAAGTCTTGTGCAAAATATTTGATAAGAAAGAGCAGTCCAGAGCATGCAGGTGCAAATTTGGCATTTTGATTCAAAATGGACTGATTAAAGTTAGCTGGCCTATAAATTGCATTACCCTATTTAGGGATACCCTGGCCAAAATCGGCACTTGGATATATTAGTTTCACATCATTTTACATGTTTTAGTGTTTTTAGGCCAAATTGTGCATTTTGAGTAGAAATGGTCAAAAGCTTGGTTGGAGGTTATTGACAGTCAGTTTTAGATGTCTACATTTTGCCCCTATTTTGGAAAGTATTGCAAGCTATAAGCACAATAACATCTTCTCAAAGAATGAAAAGGTCTTGTATGCCTACAACTACAATGATGATAACTTAACTGTTTGATGCCCCCTCGGGGAATGGTTGGTGCAAGTAGGTCAGTAAACAGTCCCTCGATAAGAATCAAACGAGAGGACCAAAGAAAGGAAAGATGATGGGGTGAAAAATACAATGATATTGAAAAAGTAGTCAAAATCATTGAGAATGCCAGTGGGATGGTGTGCAATGATTTGCCCAAAGGTAGTTATAAGCATTGTACGATGATAGTGGCAACATGGTATGATAACATAATGATTTGCCCAAAGATAGTTATAATCATTAAGAAGATGGAGCTGCCCTAGTTAGGATAGACAAATAAGGTAAAAACCTGTCCTTGTATAGGTAGAAAGAGCAAAGTGATGACAACACAATGATTTGCCTAAAGGTGTTTATAATCATTGAGAAATACAGCGGGATGGTGTACAATGATTTGTCCATAGGTGGTTATAATCATTAGAACCTGATTATGGTAAACATGATAAACTTGATCGAGGATGATGATAACTTAACACAGTGGGTAATGATGAGTTGGAACTAACTATTAGTAAGGAGATGCTCGTCCAAACTAATAAATATTTAAATTTTTTCATGGTCAATTACTCTATTTAGGATATGATTGGGAGTGGGATTAGGATGTTGATGTCGAAGAGATGCCACCATTGCTGAATAGACTTTTTGAAGCTGAGGTTTGTTATAGCATGTGATGGTAGGCTTCATGATTAAGCACCATAAAGACTTGGCCAAAATATGCATGAAGATTGACTCCCTTAATCCAATACTCAAAATAAAACAATGTATCAATGATAGAAACCATGATGACAATGTAAACATATGAATATGGATGGATTCAAGTGTAAGTGTGGGCAAGAAATCACCCAATGAAGACACATAAAGTGAATCAAGACAACAGTGCTGAAAGCAAATAAACAGGTAGACAAACAAACAAAAATAAGTAGAAACAAAAAAATAAACAATGCAAAAAATCTTACGAACATTACCCCTAAAAAATAGGTGATAACTTAATAAATGAACAAAATAAGGGAATAGAAGAAAAGGAAGGAGATGACCGAGCTATCTTCATATGCACTAGGCAAGTGGACGCTACCTACATAGTTTCATGGATGTAATATCCAATAAAAAACTTTAGGCTAAATATAGTTCTCTCAGGGAATGGAAAGAATATGATAACTGAAAAAAACAAACAGAATGGATGTGATAGAAGAATAGGAATGGTCTTGAAAAATGGCAAGTGCGTGAGCGAAAAGGTCAAAAAATATGGAAAAACTAAATGATAAGTGATTTGCTTGTAATCTAGTAAGGGTTCCCATAATCCTTAAGACAAAGAAGTGGCCAATGTTTTTGTGTTTTTCTAACAATTTTTAAATGTCTTTGGAAGTGTTTTGGAGTGTCTCAACTCAATCAAAAATGATGAGACACTGAATGGGTCACGCTCACAAAATGGTGAGAGCATGGCTTAGGTTGCTCACAAAATGATGAGAATGTTTAAACTAAAGTTGCTCACAAAACGGCAAGAGAATGGCTTAAGTTTCTCACAAAATGATAAGAGCGTTTAAACTAAAGTTACTCATAAAATGGTGAAATCATGGCTTAGGTTGCTTGAAAAATAGTGAGAGTGTGGCTTAGGTTGATCACAAAATAGCGAGAGCGTTCAAACTTAGGTTGATCACAAAGTGGCAAGAGCATTGAAAAAAAGGTGACTACGCTGACCTCAACAAATATTGAGTGTTGCCTACATAGTCCCAGGGTAGGACCTCAAGTCACTGTAGTTCCACCCTTACAATGGAGGAATTCGACTAGTGCAGTAACCAATTCAAACAAAATAGGCATAATTGGTAAAAAGACATAATATGGCATAGGAAGTGGCAAGTTGGTACATAAAAACTTAGTATTTCCCCTAGTTTTCCCATAAATAGTTATAAATAGGACACAATGGCATAGATCAATGGCACTAATTTTCCCAAAGGTGGTTATAATTAATAGCAAGCTGGTGGTAAGAAATGACTAACAAATGAATGATGCAACTATCGAAACTTCTATCACACTGTCCCAAAATACAATCTCTGTATGAAGTTCTTGAACAAACTGATGAATTGATCAAATACCTTGATATTGAAACTACATAATGAATGAAAAAAACCAAGGTCAAATGGGCTAAGTTTTTAGAACACACAGGTTTGATAGGTTGAAATCGGAAAGTGGATATGGCAAAGAGGACATATAAGAATGGTATGTGTACAAAGAAGAATAGTGACAAAAAGGCATAACTGAAACGGTCCTTACAAATAATACACCTTAGCATTCAAGCATAGTATCGCTTGAGATAAATAATATTTATTAGCTCTAGAAGTTCATCACCATCTGGTATGGCAAGCCTGTATGCTCTTGATCCATAATCTATAGTGATGACAAAAGGTCCTATCCAATTTGGTTTGAATTTCCCTTTATGTTTCTTCTTGGTCGTGGTATTCTTTTGGTTTTTTTTGAGAAAAAGATCACCAAGCTCAAATGTTTGATACTTCACACGTTGATTATAGTGGCCTTTGAGTCAATTCTGATATGCTTGAAGATTGTTGAGCGTGGTTGTGCATTTTTCATCAAGTAGATCTAGCTCTTGTAGGCGAGCTACTTGATAGTCATGATCATCCAAGACATGTTTGAAAGAGATGCGTAATGAAGGCAATTCAACCTCAATGGGAAAGATGACTTTAGTACCATAAACAAGTGAGTATGGAATGGCTCTTATGGGGGTACGATGATTGGTATGATATGCCCAAAGGGCATGGAATATTTGGAGGTGTCAATCACGGCTGACATCATTGACAATCTTTTTGAGAATGTTGACAATGGTTTTGTTGGATGCCTCAGCTTGGCCATTACCTTGAGGGTAATATGTTGTAAAAAATTGTTGTGTGATATTATATTTAGTACATAACTGGTCTACATCTTTGTTCTTGAATGATCCTCCATTATCAGATATAATGTCAGAGGGGATACTATAATGACAGATGAGATGATTGAAGATGAATTTAGAAATTTACTTTTCAATCACATAAGTGAGGGGTATAGCTTCAACCCACTTAGTGAAATATTCAGTGGCGATAAGGATATGTTTATGGCCATCAAATGAAGTGGGGTTAATCTTCACAATGAGGTCAAGTCCCCATGTAAAAAATGACCATGGTGTCAACATCAATTTTAGAGTTTTTGCTGGGACATGAATCAAATTAGCATGTCGTTGACATTTGTCACATTTTTTTACATATGCAGTGACATCTGTGTCCATTGTGGGCCAATAATTGCCAGTACGCAAGAGATTTTTGGATAGGACTACCCCGCTAGAATGGGCTCCACATACTCCTTCGTGAACTTCTCTTAATGCTAATGTAGACTCTACCAAAGTTAAATAATGAAGTAGAGTTCCATCAAAACTATGACTGTAAAGGGTGGATCCAAGTAGAGTATAATGAGTGGAATGATGAATGAAGGCTTTGGTTTATTTTTGAGATAGGTTAGGTGGTATAATTTGGTCATGAAGGTAGTTGTAAAAGTCTGAGTATCAGATAGAATTAGGACCAACAATATCATAAATCATTGCAATGATTGAAGGTTCACGAGCTGGTGCTGACAAATTCTTGATGAAGAACTGATACTCTCCAGCTTTATCTATTTGTCAAATCAGAGAGCCAATAGTATTCATGGCATTTATAGTTCTATTACTAGACCTTGGTATGTGCTCAAACTGAATGTTGACAATTTACTTTTTAAGAGCATCGACCACGTCTTTATATGAAACCAACTTGTCATCTTTGGTCTGAAAATGATTTGTAACATGATTGATGATTAATGAGAATCACCATAAACTTGGAGATGAGATATATTCCAATATACAGCGTGTCAAAGTCCTGCAACAAGTGCTTCATACTCGACCATATTGTTTGTACAAGGAAAGCTGATTCTGAATGATTTAAGGATTAGATCCCCCTGTGGTGTAATAAAAAATAGGCCTACCCTAGATCCATGTGTAGTGAATAAACCATCAAAATATATCTTCTAGGGCTGCTCTTCAAGGGGTGTATCAATAACGGTCATGATAGATTCATCAAAAAATTAAAACTTTAGTGGTTGTGTGTCTATAAGAGGTGCTTCAGCAAGTTGATCTGTAAGAACTTATCTTTTGATTACTTTTTGATTGACATAATCTATGTCAAACTCACTAAGAAGCATGATCCATTTAGCCATTCTACCTTGCAAAGTTGTTTTAGATAGTAGATACTTGAGCAGATCTACTTTTGAAATGACCATGATTTTATTATTCAACATGTAATGACGTAGTTTTTGAGCTACAAAAACCATGGTTAAACAAGCTTTTTCAATAGGTGCATAGTTATGTTTATATGTAACCAAGGTATGGCTTAGGTAGTAAACAACATGCTCAGTTCCATTATCATCATGTTGAGCTAAGAGTGCCCCTAGGGCATGATCGGTAGCTGATAGGTATAAGAATGACTTTCTTGGCATAGGAGGTAATAAAATAGATGGATTGATAAGGTAATTTTTGAACTGTGGAAAAGCTATTTGGCAATGATCATTCCAATGAAATGAAACTCCTTTCTTCAAAAGATGCATAAATGGATGGTATTTGTCTGCTAACTGAAAGATGAAGCATCAGATAGACTGGATCTTATCTTGCAAACTATAGAGTTACTTCAAATTGGTTGGTGGTAGCATCTTGATTATAAGATGTTAGGTTGTGGAGCTAAAAGTTTCACCCAGATGCAAACATGGAGGTCGCTGAGTGTCACAGTCACCGACGTCGGTCAGGACAATTGACATCGATCAGGTGGAGACAGGAAGCTACCGACATCGGTCAGGGATCGGCCGACGTCGGTCATCTCCAGACGGATAGAGACCGACGTCGGTCCCCTGTGCGGTTTCAGAACTGTCAGTTTTATGAACAGTTTGTTAACGAATCGGTTGTTTGCATGTTAAGGACTAATTTTAGTCTTGAGCTGTAATTTTTAATTATTGTAATTGAAAAGTCTAATTATTGTTTGTATGGGATCTATTTAATAGACTCATGGGCTATATTGTAAAGTGTGTTAGATAGAGAGAGCAAGGTTAGCTCCTTCAGAGTGAAGAGAGCAAGGGTAGCTCCTCCTAGTGCCACAGTGCCAAGTGTGTAGGATCAGGTAGATCTGTGAGAGAGCAAGATTTGGTAGAAGATCCACAGGGATGTTGGTTTGGAGAATCATAAGGACTTAGTGAGGCAAGGACAAGAGTTCTTCATGTGTAAGTAAGATCATTTGATTTACAGGTTGTTGCAAGTTCATGAGAGATCTACTTGGAGTACTTTGAGTACTTGTGTACTGGCAGTAGTGATACTGACTGGTTGAAGGTGAATAACAACTCTATGTTTGAGTTGTTTGTTGTGACCATGATTGAGAGAGTGAACTCTTGAAGAGATTTACTGTTTACCCCCTAGAGGTGTGGGAGCCCTAGAGGAGTGTAAAGAAGATTGTGGCATCTTTTTTGTTGTATTTTTTTTTGGAAGAGTATTAATACAATTGGATATTATCTCTCATATTCTGTGTTATTTCTAAATTTCTAGTTACTTGTTACTTGTGGTTAAATTTGAGTGTCACAGTCACCGACGTCGATCAAGTGGAGACAAGAAGCTGTCGACATCGGTCAGAGATCGGTCGACATCGTTCATCCCCAGACAGATAGGGACTGACGTCGGTCCCCTGTGTAGTTCTAGAACTGTCAGTTTCATGAACAGTGTGTTAACGAACCAGTTGTTTGCATGTTAAGGACTAATTTTAGTCTTGAGCTGTGGTTTCTAATTATTGTAATTAAAAAGTCTAATTATTATTTGTATGAGATCTATTTAATAAACTCATGGACTGTATTGTAAAGTGTGCTAGATAGAGTTGAGTAAGGTTAGCTCCTTCAGAAGAAAGAGAGCAAGGATAGCTCCTCCTAGTTCCACAGGGGTGTCGAGTGTGTATGATCAGGTAGATCTGTGGGATAGCAAGATCTGATAGAAGATCCATCGGGGTACTAGTTTGGAGAATCATAAGGACTTGATGAGGCAAAGACAAGGTTTTTTCAGGGTGTAAAGAGATCTACATGGTAAGTAAGATCAGTTTGATTTGTAAGTTGTTGCAAGTTCATGAGAGATCTACTTGGAGTACTTTGAGTACTTGTGTACTGGCAGCATTGTTACTGACTGGTTGGAGGTGAACAACAACTCTGTGTTTGAGTTGTTTGTTGTGACCGTGATTGAGAGAGAGAACTCTTGAAGAGATTTACTATTTTCGCCCTAGAGGTATGTGAGCCCTAGAGGAGCGTGAAGAAGATTGTGGCATCTTCTTTTTTTATATTTTCTTCTGAAAGAGTATTAATACAATTGGGTATTGTCTCTCATATTCTGTGTTATTTCTAAATTTTTAATTACTTGTTACTTTTGGTTAAAGTTCGTGTTTAGTTGCTTATACAAAGGTAATCAACTGTGCTCTTCAAGAGTAGGGGGATCCTGACAAATTGGTATCAGAGCTAGGATCAACTAATAGGTGGTCAGAGCTTGTTAAGTGTTTATTGATTATAGGTCACTCTCAAAAGTTTTTGATTGAGTGAGAGTATAGTAATGGCAAAAGAAAGTATGGAGGAATTCAAAAGCAAGAATGATCAATTATGGAGTTATGGAAAGAAAGAGCAGGTAAAGAAAGATTGTTGATTGGTAGAAAATCAGCAATAAAAAAATAAAGAAGCATGTATTGTTGCATGGATTGTTGCACTGGTTGCTCTTATATGTTCCTTAGATAAAGTAGAATCTTAGTTTATAGATTCTGTTGCCTCTTTCCATGTAGCTTCAAATAAAGTATTTTTCTATGTTAAGGTCCATAGAGACTTTGAAAAGATTTATTTAGGGGTTGGTGAGCCTTGTCAAAGTATTGGCAAAGGGGAAGTGCGGCTGAAATTGCAGACAGCCAACACATGAGTGTTAAAGGATGTCATACAGGACCCAGATCTGAAGATGAGGCTAATTTCTTCAAAAAAGTTGGGTGATGAGAGATGCACATGAACTCTCACAGTGGATGCACTTGAATTAGCTGGTGGTAAAAAAGTAGGTACTCTTTATCTACCTACTTGTATTACTGATTCTTCTTCTGTTGCGAAGACGTGGCTTTGTAAGCTTGGTCACATGAGCAATAAGGAGATGCATGTTCTTAAGAGGAAGTCAGATGTCTTTGAGAAACTTAAGAACTGGAAAGCCTTGGTATTCATGGAAGAGATGATGGACAGAGATCAGCGGAGAGGACTGAATAACTCTGAGCAGGGCAGTTTAGACAGGGTGGTGATTCAAAGTAAGCTCACGGGTAAAAAGTCATCACTCATAGGAAAACACAGTTATCGGCATCAGTTAAAGGGAACCAACATCGATCAGATAGGTACCGATGTTGGTCATGTGCAGATAGGCAAAGTTGGTAATATCGGGCGGGTGGACACCAGCGTCAGTCAGGAAATCGACGTCGGCAGTCAGGTCAGTCGCAGGGAACCGACGTGGTCAGGTGCAGACTGAGAGGTGATCGACATCAGTCATTGGTAGAACAAATTTTGGGCGAACAGTAAGCTGTCAAGGAGTCTCAAATACCCATGTGAAGGACTGAAAGTGTAAGTAAGCCTCAAATTCGTTATTCCCCTTCTTTATACTTGTTGCTCACTGCAGAGCAAGTAGGATCCAGGAAACAGTGGAAGCATGACATGAATTCTTTGAAAAAAAATCAAACGAGAGATTTGGTAGAGTTGCCAGTCGGGATGAAAGCACTGAGAGATGAATGGATTCTTTGGTTAAAGAAGAGAGAGAATGGACACGTGAGACGGAAGGCCAGGGTATATGGTCTTGAGGAAGCTGCAGGACAGAGGTACAGGTTTGACAGGTGTATGACAAAGCATGGCTTGAGTCAGTGTCATTGTAACCATTGTATTTTCTTTACCAGGTTGGATGATGATTGCAACATTATCCTATTACTGTATGTAGTGTGTATGCTTGTTACAGGGTCACACATGTAGGGTTTTGCTGAGCTAAAGGTAAAGTTAGTTCAGTGGTATGTCATGAAGAATTTGGGAGCAGCGAAATTTTTTGGCATGAGTTTTTTTAGAGACATGGAAGGTCACAGGTTGATTTTGTCTCCAGATGATTGTGTGGATAAGGTAGTGGTAAGGTTCAAGATGCGGAATGTAGAACCAATTTGCACACTTATTGATGGACAGTTCACAGAACAGGGTCACAATTCACATGATGAGGTTAAGTACATGTGTACTAAACCTGTTGTTGCCTTAGTAGCGGGTGTTGTCAGCAAGTTCGTAGCCAATTTGGAAAAAAAGCACTAGAGAGCAGTTCAATGGGTTCTCAGGTATCTGAAAGGGACCAGCAGTAGGTTAACATGTTATGCAGGGTCAGGGACTTCTCTACATAGGTATGTAGATTCAGATGTGGCAGGTTACTTGGATGACATGCGGTGCACCATAGGATGTGTGGTGGTTGGTCTTCAAGATTGATCTTGAAGAGGGATACAAGTCAGGAAATAGATTAGACGATGTATAGGTACAGGTATAAGTGCAGCTGTTTATCTCTAAGTGAGAGATTGTTAGGTTGTGGAGCTAAAAACTTCACCCAGATGCAAACATGGAGGTTGTTGAGTGTCGCAGTCACCGACATCGGTCAGAACAATCGACATCAGTCAGGTGGAGACAGGAAGCTACCAACATCGGTCAGGGATTGACTGACGTCAGTCATCCCCAGACAGATAGGGACTGACGTCGGTCACTTGTGTGGTTTTAGAACTGTCAGTTTCACAAATAGTTTGTTAATGAACCCGTTGTTTGTATGTTAAAGACTAATTTTAGTCTTAAGCTGCAGTTTCTAATTATTGTAATTAGAAATTCTAATTATTGTTTGTATGGGATCTATTTAATAGACTCATGAGCTGTATTGTAAAGTGTGCTAGATAGAGTTGAAAAAGTTTAGCTCCTTTAGAAGAAAGAGAGCAAGGATAGCTCCTCCTAGTTCTACAGGGGTGTCGAGTGTGTATGATCAGGGAGATCTGTGGGATAGCAAGATCTGGTAGAAGATCCATCAGGGTACTGGTTTGGAGAATCATAAAGACTTGGTGAGGCAAGGACAAGGGTTCTTCAGGGTGTAGAGAGATCTACATGGTAAGTAAGATCGGTTTGATTTGCAGGTTATTGCAAGTTCATGAGAGATCTACTTGGAGTTCTTTGAGTACTTGTGTACTGGCAGTATTGTTACTGACTAGTTGGAGGTGAATAATAACTCTGTATTTGAGTTGTTTGTTGTGACCGTGATTGAGAGAGAGAACTCTTGAAGAGATTTACTGTTTTCGCCTTAGAGGTGTGTGAGCCCTAGAGGAGCATGAAGAATATTGTGGCATCTTCTTTCTTTGTATTTTCTTCTGGAAGAGTATTAATACAATTAGGTATTATCTCTCATATTCTGTGTTATTTTTGAATTTTTAGTTACTTGTTACTTTTGGTTAAATTTCGTGTTTAGTTGCTTATACAAAGGTAATCAACTATGCTCTTCAAGAGCAGGGAGATCCTGAAATAAGATGGACTTTAGTCGAATTGACTTCAATACCTCTATGAGATACAATGAAGCCAAGTAGTTTGTTTGAAGTTACACCAAACACACATTTCTTCAGATTGAGTCTGACTTTGTGTTAGGTTGTGGAGCTAAAAGCTTCACTGATGCAAACAGAGGAGGAGGTTGTTGAGTGTCACAGACACCGGCGTTGGTCAGGCCAATCGACGTCGACAGGGTGCAGACAGAAGAGCAATCGACGTCGGTCAAAAGTTAGCTGACGTCAGTCACCTTCAAGCAGACAGAAACTGACGTCGGTCGCCTGTACGGTTCAGAACTGCCAGTTTCACGGATAGTTAGTTAATGAACCGAGTGTTTGCATGTTAAAGAGTCAATTTTAGACTTGAAGCTGAGGATTTAATTATTGTAATTAGGTGTCTAATTATTGTTTTCATGAGATCTATATAATATACTCATGGGCTATATTGTAATTTGTGCTAGAGAGTAAGAGAGCAAAATAAGTTCTTTTTGTGTGTGAAAAGAGCATTGTGTGTTCGTCCTAGTGCCACAGTACCAAGTGTGGGTGCTGGTTTGGAGAATCAGAAAGGTTCTTCATGTATATATGATCTTGGTCAGCAGGTGTGCATGGCTACGTTAGGAGATCTGCATGGTAAGTAAGATCATTGATCTGCATGTGTATGTAGGTGTGGGATCCAAGTTTGCAGGTGTGCAGAATCAGATTGATTTGCAGGTGTGCAAGATCAGGGAAGACAGCAACATAATAGGAAGCAAGATCAGGTAAGATCTACTTGGATTACAGTGTGTACTCAAAAAGAGAGCAAAGAGAAAGGCAAGATAGTTCCTTCCATAAGTAAGATCATTTGGGTTGCAAATTGTTGCAGTTCAGAGGAGATCTACTTGAAGTGTGTGGAGCACTTGTGGAGTGCATGGAACACTTGTGGTACTGGCAGTAATGGATACTAACTGGTTGGAGGTGAACACCAACTATGTGTTTGAGTTGTGTGTTGGGATCGTAAGAGAGAGAGCTTTGAGGAGAGAATTACTGTACACTTGAGGTGTGGGAAGCCTCTGAGAGGTGTGGAGAAGAAGTGGCATCTTCTTTATTGTATTCTTTTCTGGATGAGTATTAATACAAGTTGTGTATTGTCTCTCATATTATGTGTTATTTTTGAATTCTAGTTACTTGTGATTCTGATTAATTTCTACATATTAAGTTGTTTGTATATAGTAATCAATTGTGTTTCCGTATTTCCTAACAAGTGGTATCAGAGCTAAGGTTGCAGGGAGCAGGTTTGTGTTTGGTTACAGGTCACTCTCAGGAATTTCTGATTGAGTGGAAGTATAGCAACGACAGAAGAAAGTAAGCTAAAAATGAAAGAATTAAAAAACACGAATGGTCAATTACGGTCTTATAAAAAGAAAGAGCAAGAAAAAAAATATTGTTGGTTGGTAGCAGATCAGTATGAAGGAACTGAAGAAGCAGATGTTGGAAGTGTTGTTGCACAGGATGCTCTGAGATGTTTCTTGGATAAAGTTGAATCTTGGTTAATAGATTATGTTGCCTCTTTCCATGCAGCCCCAAGTAGAGGGGTTGGTGAGCCTTGTCAGATTGTTGGCAAAGGGGAAGTGAAGCTAAAATTGCAGGCGGCCAACACATGGGTGTTGAAAGAGGTCATGCAGGTCCCAGTCTTGGAGATGAGGCTAATTTCTTCAAAAAATTTGGGTGAAGAGAGATGCACAGAAACTCTCACAATGAATGCACTTGAATTAGCTGGTGGTAAGAAAGTAGGTATCCTTTATCTATCTACTTATATTTCTGATTCTTCTTCTATTGTAGAGACGTGGCTTTGTAGGCTTGGTCACATGAGTAAGAAGGAGATGCATGTTCTTAAGAGGAAGTCAGATGTTTTTGACAGACTTAAAAATTGGAAAGCCTTGGTGTTTATAAAAAAGATGGCAGACAGAGATCAGTGGAGAAGGCTGAGTAACTCTGAGCAGAGCAGTTTGGACAAAGATTTGATTCAAAGAAAGCTCGCAGGTAAAAAGTCATCACTCACAGGCAAACACAAGTATCGGCATCATTCAAGAGGAACCGACGTCAAACAGACAGGTGCCGATGTCGGTCATGTGCAGACCAGAGCCGGTGGTGTCGGGTAGGGTAAGACCGACGTCGGTCAAAAGGATCGACATCGGTGACACTAAGACCAATGTCGGTCAAGAGGACCGACGTCGGCAGCAGGTAGACACCGACGTCAGTGGGGTCGGTAGTCAGGACAGGCACATGAAACTGACGTCGGTCAGATGCAAACTGTGTGGTGACTGAGATCAGTCACTATAACAGATTTTGGGCAGACAACAAGCTGTCAAAGAGTCTCAAACGCCCATGGAGAGGATTGAAAGTGTAAGTAAGCCTCAAATTTGTTGTTCCTTTTCTTTATACTCGTTGCTTACTGCAGAGCAGGAAGGATCCAAGAAACAGTGGGAGCATGGCATGAATAGGATGCAAAACCAAACGAGAGATTTGGTAGGGTTGCCAGCGGGTATGAAAAGCACTGAGACAAATGGATACCTTAGTTAAAGAATAGAGAGAATGGATTCGTGAGACGGAAGGCCAGGTCATATGGTCTTGAGGAAGCTGCAGGATAGTGGTACAGGTTTTGACAGGTGGATGACAAAGCAAGGCTTTAGTCAATGTCATTGTAACTATTGTGTTTATCTTACCAGGTGGATGATGGTCATGACATTATTCTGTTACTGTATGTGGATGGTTTGCTAGCAGGTTTGTATATACAGGGTTTTGCTGAGCTAAGGGTAAGGTTAGTTCAGTGGTTTGTCATGAAGAGTTTGGGAGCAGTGAAATTCTTTGGCATGAGAGACATGGAAGATCACAGGTTGATTTTGTCTTCAGTGGGAGCTGATGTGAATTAGGTGTTAGCGAGGTTCAATACACAAGATGCAGAATCGAAGCACACCAAGGGCTGGACAGTTCAGTGTCCGAAATCACATGAGGTCTAGTATAGACTTGAGTTTTCTCCAACAGTGGGAGCTGTCAGAGAGTTAGGAACCAATTCGGGGAAGTGGGTTCTCAGGGATATGAGAGGGACCAGCAGCAGGGATTCATGCTATGCAAGGTCAAGACTTCACTACATGGCCTTGTAGGTTCGGATGTGGCAGGTTACTCGAATGATAGGAGGTGCACCACAGATTGTGTGGTGGGTGGTCTTCAGGATTGATCTTGAAGAGGGATACAAGCTAAGAAATAGATTAGATAGGGTACAGGTACAGGTACAGTGCAACTGTTTATCTTCAAGTAGGAGATTGTTAGGTTGTGGAGCTAAAATCTTCACTGATGCAAATGAAGGAGGAGGTTGCTGAGTGTGACAGACACTGGCATCGGTCAGGGCAATCGATGTCAGCAAAGTGCAGACAAAAGAGCAACTGACGTCGGTTAGAAGTCGATCGGCGTCAGTCACCTCCAGGCAGACAGGAACTGACGTCAGTTGCTTGTGAAATTCAGAACTACCAATTTTACAGACAGTTAGTTAATGAACCGAGTGTTTGCATGTTAAAGAGCTAATTTTAGACTTGAATTTGTGGATCTAATTATTGTAATTAGGTGTCTAATTATTGTTTGCATGAGATCTATATAATAGACTCATGGGCTGTATTGTAATTTGTGTTAGAGAGTAAGAGAGCAAAATAAGCTCCTTCTGTGTGTGAAGAGAGCATGGTGTGTTCCTCTTAGTGCCACAGTACCAAGTGTGGGTGCTGGTTTGGAGAATCAGAAGGGTTCTTCATGTATGTATGATATTGGTTAGCAGGTGTGTATGGCTACGTTAGGAGATCTGCATAGTATGTAAGATCATTGATCTGCAGGTGTATGTGGGTGCGGGATCCAAGTTTACAGGTGTGCAGAACTAGATTGATTTGCAGGTGTGCAAGATCAAGGAGGACATCAACACAATAGGGAGCAAGATCAAGTAGAATCTACTTGGAGTACAGTGTGTACTCAGAAAGAGAGCAAAGAGGAAGGCAAGGTAGTTCCTTCCATAAGTAAGATCATTTGAGTTGCAGGTTGTTACAGTTCAGGGGAGATCTACTTGGAGTGCGTGGAGCACTTGTGGTACTGGCAGTAGTGGATACTGACTGGTTGGAGGTGAACACCAACTCTGTGTTTGAGTTGTGTGTTGGGACTGTAAGAGAGAAAGCTTTGAGGAGAGAATTATTGTACACTTGAGGTGTGAAAAGCCTTTGAGAAGTGTGGAGAAGAAGTGGCATCTTCTTTATTGTATTCTTTTCTGGATGAGTATTAATACAAGTTGTGTATTGTCTCTCATATTCTGTGTTATTTCTGAATTCTAGTTACTTGTGATTCTGGTTAATTTCCACATATTAAGTTGCTTGTATATGGTAATCAATTGTGCTTCTGTATTTCCCAACACTTTGTACTCTCTTAGTCTTTCAAATATCTTATGCAGCATTGTTAGATGGTCGGCCCTGGTCTTGGATTTTCCTAATATGTCATCGACATAGTCTTCAACAATATTGTGCATCATATCATGGAATATGACAGTCATGACTCTTTGATATGTAGCTCTCGCATTCTTAAGGCCAAATGGCATCCCCTGATAGCAAAATGTTTCCCATGGACTGGTGAACGTTGTTTTATGCTAATTTTTTGGCGTTATTCTGATTTGATTGTATCTTAAGTCATCCATGAGTGAAAGCATTTCATAACCTACCATGGAGTCGACAATCATGTCGATATTAGGCAATAAAAAATCATCTTTAGGACAAGCTTTGTTGATGTCTCAAAAATCAGTACAATTTATGATTCCTTTAGCCTTTTTGTTAACAGGTACAACATTAGAGATCTATTATGAATAGTTAATAGATCAGATACAACATGTTTCTAAGAGTTTTTTCAACTCTTTTTTTTACCAATATATCAATGCAATGATTCATCTTACATAGCTTTTGTTTTACCAATTTGGTGTCAAGATTAACCATAAGGTGGTGTAGAACCAAAGCGGGGTCTAACCCTGACATGTCAGAATAAGCCCACGCAAATATATCCACAAACTCTCTCAACAAAGTTATAAAAATGCCGCATTCATCTTCAATGAGGGATGCACCTAATTTTATCCATTTTAGGTCTGATAGAGTCCCGATGTTTACCTCTGTTGTATCTTCAACTAGGAGGGTCAAACTATCTTCTAGGATAGTAGGCACCAACTTGAACTATTGGACTATGTCAGGGTCCTCTATTAGGACTTGCTCTTCAACTTCTCCTAGATATGATGAGTCTGAGTCTCCTAATGGGAGATTTGGCCATGTAACAAAAATAGTCAAAAATTATTGGAGAATTTGATTAAATACTTGTTGTTCAAAACCAAACTCAGATCTACAGGCAAGTTCATCGTTGGTGGTCTCCTGATCTAAATTTGAAGAAGAATGAGCACCCCTATCTAATGATGCCTAAAACAGGTTTTCACCACTAGACTGGTCTTTATCTTTACTTTTTTCCTGGTCAGAAGCACCTCAAAGATTTTTTCACTTTGGGACCTCAATGTTTTACTTATTTATTTTTGGCTAAGGGTGTTCACTTACTCTCCAAAATAGGTTGTAGGATCCAATATGATTGAGAACACACATTTGTGATCTCCTAACAAAACATTGTCTCTAAGGCCTAACAAATCATAGAATGCCTCATCATTCTAAAACTCATCAATCAACAGACTAGATTCTTGTTGGTCTCAATCTATCAGTTGGGGATAATATAATGGCAATGGATTGCGATGAACAGTTTAGGTAAGGGTACAAATGGCATTGTTATCAAACAAATTGGTTTTAGCTAGGTCATCAAAAGTGAAGCTATGATCAGACTCTGCTTCACTATCGACATCATCATCACTAGTCACTGGTGATGGAGTTTGAATAAGATATGTGGGGTTACCCCCAGACAGTTTAAATCCAAGTCCATAAGGTCTTTCATACTTAGTCATGAAAATTGACTCGATAGTTCTCTTACTAATTCAGTTCGAGGCCTCTTCCTTCATAATTGTGATGCTCCATGATCCTATTTAGAATAGGATACTTTGCATTTTTATAATAATTAGCTTGTTTGTCATTGTATAACCATGATTCATCCCCTTCAAGAGGGTCAGGTCCTAGGCCAGATGCTGATACAAATGTGACAGGTCCCTTATCTTTATTCTTTCGTTGCCAATGCATATGTGGGATGACCTTAGGTCACCCAAAGGTTTTCAAATTCTAAGGAAGATTGGCAATATAAAATGTATCATGGGTCACATATTCTCTCGGTCCATTATCTGAAATGGTGAAATGATTAGAAGCTTGAGGAGGTGACATGTGGGAAAGGGAATCCAAGGTATTAAAATCTATGCAATTATCTAATGAAGGATCCATAAGTATAGCTTTTCCTCTATCCTGCTTAGAACTTGGATTCATATCATACTAATAATTATAGCTTTGAAACTCGGGCTCAAGATGCTTTTAGTACTCATATAGATGTAAATCACCTGGAATATTCACTTCTATCTTTGAGTGGAAAAACTTGATACATTAGTGTAGTGTTGATGGGACTGCACGAATCTCATGTAACCAAGGCCTACCTAGAAGCATGTTGTATGATAACTCAAGATCCAACACATGGCAAAGTGTATCATGGGTCAAAGGCCCAATGATAACTGGAAAACTAATGGTGCCCTATGATTCTCATTCCTGATTATCATAAGCTTTGATAGTTATTGTTTCTGGCTAGAGATCTGTCATTATGTACCTAAGAGTTTGATGAGTTTGAGGGACACTATGTTGAGGCCATATTCATTGTCGATAAGGACACATTTAACTTTATGTCATCTGATACAAAATTATATGTACAACAGGTTATTATGGAGCAGGCCAAGGGAAGACATATCGCTTTGGTTGAATGTGACTTGTCAGGCTGGAACTAGGTGTCCAACCAAAGCTTAAAATTTATCAAGGGATATGTCACTAGCAACAGTGGATTGGGAAAAAAACTCATTCAGGATGTTCTTGTGGATTATTGACACTCATAGCAAATTTAAAATAGAAATTTGTGTGTGTCTTCTATAATTGTTCCACAATATCAAACTTCTTATCCTAGTCAGTAGTGAATGGTTTATTCTGAGGCTGAATGGTTGGTTGGATGATAGGCAAAGTGGTAGATGGTTGTGGGCCTAGGATAGTAATCTTCAACTTCTAAGTTGTGATTGCATAATCAAGATTAAATATTAGACCATTATTGCTAACTGATGTTGGAAATGGTGTGGGACCAAATAAGACAAGTCTCGGTTGTCGATGCACTTGCATATGGTCACATGGCAAGAACGAGTTGTCATTATAAGATCCAAAAGTGGAAGTCTTAGTTTGTTGGTTTCCCAGTATGCACTCCTAGGTCAAAGAAGGATTATCCATGTGATTTGGTTAAATATTGTTGTTTAGCAATGGTCTAGGTTGATTAGTGTTTGGTCTAGGATTAATGGAGATGGTATTAACGCTACCCCCTGCAATATGACCTACAACCCTATTGTAGTCATGTGCAACTACATGGTAGGTTTATTGGTTTTTACCATTTTGACTTTATTTTTGTCCATTATTTTGTCGTTATGGATTTTGTTGCTAATTTTGTTGGTTCTATTGGTTTAGCCTTTTATTCTGATATTGTTGATTTTGTTGTTACATTGGCTATTGTTGTTGTTGCTTATTCTACTGTTGTTGATTGTTATGTCAGGAAAAAGGGTTTTGATAGATCCCAAGAGTTTGATTAGAAGTGGAAGCACCATTATCCAGTTTTATCTCCCCATTCTCCAACATATTTTTGATTAAATGCTTGATTTGGACACATCTTCATAGATTATGCCTGTTGACCCGATGATAGTCACAAAATTTATTTTCATGGTACCAATCAAGGAATGTTTTGCAAATAATACTTTGGCATAGGCCAACTAATCAGATTAGCAATGGAAAGCTTATGAAATACAGATTCAATAGGTTCTCTTATGTCACTAAAGACACGACGTGTAGGCATGGTTCTCTTAAGAGGAGGGGTTTGCAATGGTAAAGGTTGTTGTATTTGTTGTGTAGGTCTTGGTTGTTACACTTGTAGCATTGGTTGGAGAGGTCGTGGGGTAAGAGTAAGCTAAAAAATTGGTGCAGAGGATGTCTGTATAGTTTGGACATGACGAGATTCGATTACTCTATTTCTCACAACATTCCTATCGTGGTTGAATTGCTTTGGTCTTTTTTGATTATTGGCCTGTGTCAGTTGTGATGCTTGCACTTGGATGGGATGTTGGTCATTTCTATGATTGGTAGAATTAAGTTTGATGACTCTTTTATTGATGAGCATTCTCTTGATCAACCAACCTTTATCATTGATCTCTTTGAATGTATGTGCACATTGCACTTCTAGATGATAGGCTATCTCACTATGTAAATTTTTAATAAACATAGCATCTAATTATATATCTGGTAAATTGTGGGTGAAATGGCTTGCAAGGGCTCTCCATCATTGTAAATAACTTACAAAAGTCTCTCCAGCTTTTTGCTTTGCTTGTGTCAGGTCTACTAATGAAATTTCATGCTCGAGATTATAGGAAAAGTGCTGCACAAATTTATCAAAAAGATCATCAAAGTCTGTTACTGAATTCTTGGGTAACTTCTAAAACCACTCGAAGGCTTGTCCAACGAGGCTCCTTGGAAACAACATCAAAAGGTATATGTCGTTATATGCCATTGGTTGACATGCGACAAAAAATTTGGTCAAATGGGCCTTAGGATCACCCTTCCCTTTGTATTTATCAAATTTTAGTGGTTCATATCCTGAAGGAAATGATATCTGCAAATACTTCATATGAACGGATAGGAACATACAATATCCAATTTGAATTTTTTAGTTTGATTTCCCATTTAAATAACAGCAATTGCATCCTTCATCTATTGCAATTCTTGGGATAGAAAACTAGAAGGGATATTGGTTTGAGGGAGAATATTGGTTTGGATAGATGGTTGGGAGGTCACAAGTGGAACACTTTGACCAGGGTATGATGGAGACACTTATTGGGGTATATTAGCTTGGTTGGGGAATGTATTAGGGATACACATATGTGGATTAGGATGTACTTGAAATTGCACATTTAGCTACATGATATTATGGTTTGGGTTGGCGATAAAGGTTTGACCTGATGGATATTATGGCTGGGATGGAGGGATATAATTATCCTGTGCCTATTGTGGTTGAAAAGGGACATGTTGCCGACTAATCAAACTTTGTTGTTAAGTGGGAACTTGTGGACCAAGACCCTGTCTCTAGATTTGTGGCACATTTTGAACTAATGGTTGTCTCGTAGGTACTTGAGAAACATGGGGACCTCCTTGTTGCACAAATCCCTGTGAAGAAGTGAAAGCATGTTGTAAATTTGGCATCTGTCATTGACCAATATTTACATGTTGATTAGTCATTACATGGTTTTGAATTGGCATATTATTCTGTGGCTGAAGAGGTATGTTTATCATTACTTGGTGAGGTGGAATGTTAATTGCCCCTAGTTGAGGTGGTAATGTACTCATCCTCTGTTGTGTTGATACACTAGATTGTGTATGTTGTTATGGAATACTTCTCGCTATCTATTAAGGGGGAGTAGGATTCATCACACTATGTCATTAAGGTGTAACATTAATCATTGTTTGATTATCTAATCTTGTAAGTTGTACACTTAAGGAAGTGGTTGGTTGATGCTGGGGTACAAAAACTCATATTCCTTGGTATGATGATCTATTCATGGGATTAACTATAGGTACACATTGTTGGCTAATTGTTTATACGTTAATACCACTTTGATCAATATTGGATGTTGTTTTCACATTGTCCACTACATTTGGCTCACTATTCAGTGTAGAAGTCGAAGACACTTCTTCAATAACTGGCATATGTCTCAAGTTATCTATTGACGTAGTTTGTATAAATGGGTCGAAACTCATATTTTCTTGTCCAATTAATTCCATCAACACTCTTGTTGAAGGTACTAGGTCAATGAGGGGCTTACTTATCATGTTCATCTGATTGAAATCATGTTGTAAATTCAAGTAGGTTTGGTATGCTATTTGCATTTGGTTAAAGTGATCTTCCATGATGTTTTTGCCTCGATTGGATATACTGGGGTCTTGGTACGTTATTTGCAGTAGAGCCATAGGATTACTAGAAGAATCATGTTAATCATAAATGATATTGTGGGGCACTCTTACTAGACTTGGTAAATTTTCATGGGGGAAGTCTACTAGAAACTTAGCCCCTACCTCTGTGGCCCTAACCAAAATCTCATCTTTGTTCTCTAAAAAATGTCACTCAAATAAAAATGGATCATATGTGGAAGTTGTATTGGTAGAGTATGGTTGTTGAAGTATTAGCTCGTCTATCATGGGTATTGTAGCTAAGTATTGTGCAATTTGTTTTTGGTCTTGTTTTGTGTAAGGTGGTGTGTTAACCAGATAGTTAGCCAATATATCTTGGCTTTGTGCCCCTAATTGAGTATTATAAGAGGGATAAGACTCCATCTCATAAGTAATGTTATCCACATAGGGGTCTTGTAGCATTTTTAATGTGCAACTACATTACTAATCCTTGGATTGTACATGAGTCCACTACGAGTGTAGGAGTACATATTGGGATCCATAGTCAATGTTTTGCGATGAAAGGTCAAAGAGTTCTACAAACTCTAAAAATGACAAAATCTAAAAATAATGATACCTTCAACTTGGTCTAGATTTGTCAAAAAGGATCAAAAGGTTTATGCAAAGATTTGTGAGGAAATAAGCTAGCGTAAAGTATCTAACATTTCATTGTTCACACAAAGATAAGCAAGTACATGGACCGAAAAATTGAAATGCCAAACTCTAAAAGTTGAAGTGTTTCAAATCAGTCTAATCTAAGAATTTAAAAGTTGCTAGGTCTTTTGGCCAAACGTGGCATCAAAATTTAGGCTCAAACAAGGCATGTGCTAGGACTCTTGGTCAAACAGCATCAAAAGCTAGACTTTGAAAAATAGATGAAAGTTTTAATCTAATGGATTTGAAACACTTATAACAAACACTAGGCATTCGATTTTTGGACATGAACTTGATCAACTAGGTATAAGGTATGAAACAAAAGTCACTTTTAGCAATAGTTTATTTTCTCACAAATAGTGGTATAAGACTTGGTTCTTTTGACAAATAGGCCAGGCAAAGTTGAACATTATAACTGTGCTTTAGATAAAGGATCAAAAGAGTACACTTGGATTGGTCTAAAAATACATGAACAAATTTGAAACTCTATGCAAGAAGGTCTATGAAACATAGTTTGAAATGATTTGGGCAGCGTAACAATGCTATACTACCCAAAAGGTGTGATAAAAAAGTTTGTTTCACAGACTCTCTAAGGTAAAGACATTTTTCTACAATTTTGACAGCATAACAATACCTTTCTTGACTCAAAATGTTGTGGTATATAACCTTAAAGTGCAAGTGTTTAGCACAAAATGACTTAAGTCTATCAAGTGAGGACAATGATTATGAGTCTTAAACGGCCTTCAACCCAAATTGGAAATTAAACCTAAGTTCCCTCAAGTTTAGTGCAAATGGAGAACCCACTTACACTTAACATATCAACCCTATGAACTTGTAAATGTGTAATTTCAAATTTAAATTATAAGTGAAGGACTTAAACAACTTTGGTAAAGGTCTAGACTCAATTGGGAAGCATAACTACACCAAAGTGGATGATATGACTCAAGCTTTAGATGAACTTTTGAACAAGGCAAATAGATGATCTCACGCAAGCAACATAACACCTCTTTGTTCAAAGGAAAATTTGGACTATGCATTTGGTTTGGATCATTTATTTACACCAAGTTTTGACTCCAAACAAGACTTTAATCTAGGACAAGACCAACTAATTAATCACCCTTAAACCCTAAACTGACAAGGTTGCTTAGTACTATTGGAATATATCATTTGAGAGGATTTTAAGTGTTCATCCAAAAGTAAATGTGCATTATATAGTAAGGTTTTTACACTTCCCTTCTCTCAAATGACAATATTATGATATGGACCTTGAGGCGCACCTTGCACAAACAATACTTCTGTGGCAAGTGGGGATTTGTCTAAGATCTAACAAGATTCTGAACGATCTAGGAAAATCAATTGCATAATGAATTTATGCTAAATAATGCAAAAAAAAGCACGGATTTTGGATCTGTATCACTAGACTTGTTGTGAAAAGGTTTAGTCATTTTTGTAACCACTACACCCTGTTATTCATTTAGTGTAGTGCAATGTCCAAAGTGCCACTACGTCTTGTGTGCAACTTTAAAAGAGTCAAATGAATTCAATGCCGGGAGATGAAACCCTGGGTCAAAGCTTCCCTAAATAACTTGTGTGAAGTGATAAAGTCCCCCTCGCAGGCCAAGATGCATAAATAAATAAAGCATGAAAATAGAAAGAATTTAGGGTCATTTTCAAGGTCACTCAAACTTTGACGAGTTTTTGAGGAGTGCTTTAAACGACTTTCTTCCTAAGCCTTGGACTAGACTACTTGCAATAGGAATGGCATTTTTGATTCCAAGGGTTCCTTATAGGGGACAAATGGAAGAGCATACATGCAACATTTCTCTCTTTGCCAAACAAAATTAATCTAATCAACTATTGCAAACAAAAATTGACAAGTGTGTTCAATTTTAAAACCCAAATGAAATGTTTGGTGGTGTTCATTTGACCCCTTGGTCTTAGTTGCAAAATTTAAAAGCATTCACCAAAAACACCTAAAATTCTTTGTTAAACACCAAAACAAAGTTCTTAATCAAATTTTAAGCATGCAAAAGTGATTTAAACATGTTTTGAGTAAATATCCCACTTGGTCCTACAACAAAATTGTTAGCTTGTCCTTTAGCTTTGAAGCTCTTTTGAGTTTGAAGCAATAAACTTTGAAAACATAGCTCTCAGGTCTATGTTTTTCAAAAAAACATAGTGATCAATGTCGGTCAATACCATCAATATCAGTTATGACCAATCGATATCTGATTGATGTCGATTTTGCTGACCGACATCGATTAAGCCAAGTAACTGATGTCAGTATTTTTGCTAACATCAGTTACTGTGTAAAAACTGTGGCAACCAAAAATGGCAAAATAAAGTTAGAAAATCAATTTACAAGAGTTTTAAAGGCTCAAATAATTTTTTTAAAGTTGTAAAAAGATATCCATGTGTAGGATGCATCTAGTCCCATCGAGTGTGCCATTATGTGATCTAGAAATTTGACTCAAGAGAGGATGGTTAGTATGGTTTTAGTTCCAAAATGAAAATAAAAAGAAATAAACACACTAATAGCATAACATTTCTAGGCCTAAACACTAGGGAGAGCTTAGTTAACAAAAGCAAATGACAAGCACAACTAAAAAGCAAAGAATGAAAACACGAGAATTCCTTTCACCTTCTTTGGATGCTCCAAATGCCTTTGTAATGGTGTCTTGCTCGGCTTGTGCTTCAAAAGGTTTTCTTCAATAGAGTGTAGCTACCTTCATCTCCTCTTGGCACCTTTTGCTTGTGGCTTGGCTTAGATTGTAATCAATTTAGTATTATAACACTAGTTTGATAAAGCTTTTAGAACCAATCCTGCATTATAACTTTGCACTAATTAAGCTTAGAAATGATGTTGTGAGACCTCCTATTTATAAATTTTTGGATTTGATCAGAATCAACCTCAACCATCCATCTCAAGATTGAGATGTGTGGTTGAGGATTAATTCAATTTTTGAAATTAAGTTTGTAATTATCCTCATCATGGCATTGGAATAAGGGGCACTTAAGAGGCATGGAGGGCATCATGGAAGGCATTGATGAGGCATGGGAGGCATGAATCCTAATATTTATGGCATTTATGGCCTAAGGATGTCTTTCCAAGAAATAAGATCACTTGATGATGCAGATATTCAATATTTATTTCCAAAAAAAATTATTCAACAAGTTTTCATGGAATTCTTGGTTAGGCTTTGATTTGGGTTAATTAGCTCTTAGGCATGATTAAGCACATTGTGCACAAATTACCCAAATTGATCAGAATGCCTTGTTATTGGTCCTAAATTTGATTGGATTTTAATTGGAAGGCATTGTCAGATGCATTGGAACCATATTCTTATTTAGGATGTTTCCAACAACAAATAACAAAGGCATGAGTCTTGTGCAAAAGATTTGATAGGAAAGCGCAGTCCAGAGCACGTAGGTGCAAATTTGGCATTTTGACTCGAAATAGACTAATCAAAGTTAGTTGACCCATAAATTGCATTGCCCCATTTAGGGATACCCTAGCCAAAATTGGCACTTAAATATTTTAGTTTTATATCATTTTGTGTGTTCTAGTGTTTTTAGGCCAAATTGTGCATTTTGAGTATAAATTGATCAAAAGCCTAGTTGGAGGTTATTGGTGGCTAGTTTTAGGTGTCTACAGATTTTAGGAGTTTCATGCTTTGAGGGACATTTGTCTAAGTAGACATTGCATGGTTTGTTCCATATTCCTTTCTCCTGCATGTGTAACTCCTTTTCTCAGCTTGACACATGTTCTAATGACTGTTGGACTTCATTCTCTTGTCTTCTCTCTCAAATTCTATTAGTAGCCATTTTGGCTCTTATAGACTAATACCACACCATGTATAGTGAAGCCCTACTAGATTGACATTTTATTTTGCCTTTGAACAATAAATTCAAGTTTGGTTTTGAGTTCTTGAACATTTGTCTAAGTGTGCAAAGTGATCTATGGTGATGTTAAGTGATAATCTTCTATCCTTGTTTTTCCTTATCCTCTAATGTTTATGCAAGAGTTCTTGTTCTAACAAGTCATATAAAGTGTAGATAATGTGTTAGTCTTCTTTAAAGTGTACAATTATTCTTAGAGTGTGCACTTTGTCCTCTGGATCACTTACCTTATGTTGTCTCATGCATATCACCTCTATGTTGAAACACTTATGTTGGAACCTCTTAGGACTTTGAAGTTGATTTGTAGGTCTTGTTTCTTAGTGAAAGAATTATGATGGTGTTGTGGAAATTCTTATGATGTATCACCCCCTTAGAGAGTTTCATTTCATGCAAACTCCTATCACTTTTCCCACAAGCAACTAATTAAGTAGGTGATAAGCATTTCAAAGTATATTCAAGGAGCTATCCCTTAAACCTAGAGGTCTACTACTGGTATAGGTAAACCCACATATCTAGAAGAATTTTCATGTTTCCCAAATTTGGAAGAGGCTTGAACACCCTCCTCTAGGGTGAAATATTTGGTGACAACATGCATTTCATAATCTATACATTTATTTTTAGTATTTTTTTTTCATACTTCGAATACATATGTGATTTATCTATTTCATTTATATTTAGCTTCATCTTTCCTAAATTAATCACAACTACTTATTGATAAGTTTATTCCTTATGGATCACTTAGCCCCTCTATATTATTGATTAATTCCTTTATTTAAGATTTTACATTTATGGTGGTTTGTCTTGGTAGGCAAATTTGCCAAGAGTTTTTAAGGATAAGTAGCTTATAAAGTTTGTAAAACATTATCCCACATCATTTGAAGTAAATGATTTTTTTTGAATTTACAATTTTGATATTTGAATGCTATACAAGCTCTGGAATTTTTTTATAAAAGTTTTAATGATGCTCAAACTTTTTTTACTTATTAATAATGGACTAAACAAGGAGTTCATGCTTCCCTTGAATATTTTGTGTGTAATGTGCACTTCACACAATATATGTGTTCTTTTCTTTTCTTCATTTTTGGGTCATTGCTTGCTATTGTACCCAACATTTGTTTCAATCAAAATATTTCTTGGTGGCCATCAACAAATCTAATTGAAACATCTCATAATATTATTCCCCATTTATAATCTTTCCAACATTCAATTTTTATTGATAAGTTTGAAAAGGTCAAAAACCAAGAAAATCAACCATATGGAAATTGAAATGAACTGCTTTAATTAGTATAAAAATTTAATTAGAGTCTATGTAGCCTTGTACTTTATAGCATTTTGTCCTATATTAAAGTTTTGAAATGAAATATGTGTGTTAAACTGCATAATAAAAAATTAAAGGAAGCCTTTTAAAATTACACCTACTATTTTGTTTATGAATAATACAAACCATTAAACAAATTCGAGATAAATGTTATGGAGGTAGGATAAACTTCAATAAAATTTGCCTATAAAGATTAGAAATGAATGAATTCAAACAAGAAGCCTCTGATTACAATTTTAGGTTTACCCTAAGATAGGGTAAATTTCATTGGCAGGTTTCATCAATAAATATTTTTTGGGAAAGCATAAGTGTTGTGATAATAATTATTACCTTTTGGGATAATATGCATGTAGGCTAATGCTAAGTGAACTCATTACGATCAATTATAAGTTAATTAATCGATTATATGAATATTTATGGGTATAGAGTGAAATCTATGCCAAAAAAATAAGTTACAAAATAATGAACTTGACTATGACATAATAAGCAAATTGTTGCCATTATATGTGGTTAGATTTAATTTAAAATATTTTATTTAAGTCTCCATACATACATTTATGTTCATAATTATATGATATTTCTTGTGTTGCTTATTAGTACCTACCACGCAAGTAACTATCATTTTCAGTTTTTCTAGCATGGGAAATTATGTAAACAAAAATTGAATTGTTTTCCTAATGTTTAACAATGATAAATAGTATTTTAATAAAGAAAAAAATTATTATTATTATTATTCCTTGGTTTGTTATTGGTTAAAATATATTACTAAAACTAATTTTCTAATAACTGTTTTTAGACTAAAAAAAAACAAATCCCCACATAAAGTTTAGTTGAAAGGTAGGACCGCAGAAGAACATGTTTAACTATGCTCGAAAGTTAATATTAATATATTAAGAATGACACACTAGACTATGATCAAATTATATATTAATATATTAATAATGTCTTGGTTAGATCAAATTAATTGGCCATGAAAACATCCCATATGTACCCTTGAGAGATAATTAATTCATTTCATGTCCACGTTCACATATATTTTTAAATCAATAAAAGAGGTCATGCCTTTCTATATTACTATAATAAAAAATCCTAACAAAAACATCTAAATCACATATTAAAGAAGTTCAAGAGCATTTCTTCACTCCTTATCTCTACTAATCACTTCATTCAAACCTTGTAAAGGTGAACTATGAATAAATATCATAATGAGATTATTATTCTAAAAATGAAATCCACACCTATGTTGTCCATAAAATCTGCTACGTTGTTGCCACTTTTGAGAGTATGCTTTATTACCAAGGTTTCTATTTTTTTTAAATATGCTTGCATTCATCTATAATGATCTCAATCTATTAGTAATGAGTTGTTGCTTTCTCAAGAGCCTTCAATATGATCTTGGAGTCAACTTCCTCTAACACTTCTCTTTGAACAATTTTTTTTGCCTCTTTAGACCTCTTTAGCCTTAACTATATTATTATATGTCTTCCCTAAGGCTTCATGAAAATATAAAGATTAATTGCCATTGCCATCCCTTAATATTCCCACTACTCTAACTCACCCATTATTTCCTCTTACATCCCCATCAAAATTTATTTTTATCATTTCTTTTTTGGATGAGACCAAAGAATTTCAAGTTTCTTTTTACTTGTTTTTCCAACTCCATTATTAATTATTATGTGCCAAATAGTTCCTTATTCTTTTTTATGCTATTTTTTAAAGGAAAAATCCTTCTATATTTTGGTGGCCAAATTACCAATAACTCCCAAATAGATCTTATAATTTTTCCAATTACAATGTCAATGGTATTTTATTTTCCTTTTAAAATTTGTGTGTTCCTTGCATGTCAAATATTCCAAAACAAGAGTTGGAATGTGGTTCAAAACTTGGATGAGAGGAGGAGACTTGAAAGAACATTTCCAAGAAATAATAATAGATTTCAAATAGTTAGGGAAGATAAAAAAAACTTACTAAAATCGGAGATCAAATTCATCTAAATCTGCAGAGAGAATTGACAATTAATTATATATGATTGGTGTGTTCCTCATTATTTTGACATAAAGTGTAGCAGGAAGGTCCTTGGAATCCTTTCTTCTTCAGATTGTCTTGGGTCAATATTTTGTTCCAAATGGCGAGCTACACATAAGCAATAGTCTTTAACAATCCTAATTCGAACTAAATGGATTTCCATGGGAATACATCTGAAGGATTGCCTTCTATAATTAATTTCATCTTATATCCTTTACTAACAATTCAATTTGTAGACTTTGAACCGATCAATATCAATGAATCCTCTCTATTTAAGAAATGAAAAGGCCTTAAACTTATTTCGAGTTCTCTAATAACATCAATCAAATCTAGAAGAACATTGGAGGTTTTCCATCCCAATCAACTATATTTAATATAATCCTTCACCTTTTCCCTAATATTTTATTTTTTTTATTGTTACATCCACTCAAACTATTCATAACTTACAAAGATTGTAGGAAAACCTAGGCTTCAGACCAAAAAATCACTTTACACCTTATTCCCATAAACCATCTCAACCATGATTTCACAAGAGACAAGGAACTTGTAATAAATTTCCATATGTGAGATCATTTTATGTGATTGGAGGCCATAAATATTATTTTTGATTGCATGATATTTAGGTATTGAATATTATGCTTCACAATGCATCCTTTTCCTTATATACTCTCAAAGCAAGTTTGTCCCCAAGGGCCATATTCATCCAACTATTGAGCTATTGATTCCCATTCCAGGTCCACCCCAATCCATAAGAAGATTTATTATGTCCCACTTAACCAATGGCATATACTTATTTTCACCTATGCTACTTCACAAAAATATATATTTTATGGATTTTAAAGTCTTCTCCACCCTAGCTGGCATTAAGAGTATAAACATCATATAAATGGGCATTGATTGCAGGAATTATTTCAATAGTTCAATCTTCCCTTCCAGAGACAACCATTTTGTTTCCCACCCCTCAAGATTTTTCATTACCTCATCAATCATATATTTCCATCCATTGACCTTATTTATTTCTATATAAAGTGGAATACCAAGATATATACATGGTAAATGAATTTTATTTTTATTTAATTCTCTCCACATCACTTTTGAATATATATGTTTGAATTGACAAATATTTTTTTGGAATTTTATTTATTTACCTTTATCCCTAATGCTCTTTAATATAATTCCAAAGTAATTTTGAATTCCCTTGCTTTAGTTAAGTTAGGAATCCCAACTAAGGCTTTATTATCAACAAACTTAAAATGTGAAATTATGATAGAATTGTTAGTCACAATAACCCCCCGAATTATTCTCACCACCTTGAGATGACAAATCCACATATCAATCACCTCATCAACCACAAGAAATAGATATGGGAAGAGAGGGCCTCCTTAACAAAGACCCATATAACAACCAACAAATCTAATCATTTCACTGTTAATTAAAACTAAGACTTTGGGAATGCTAATGTACTCCAAAATTTATTTTCTCCATTCTTCACCAAATCCAAAATTTTATAGAGCTTTCATTAAGAGTATATAGTTCACTCTATCATATGCTATATTCATATCTAATTTGATAAGCATACTATCTTAATCCCAAGTTTGGACATAATTAAGTAAATCATGAGCAATAATAATTCCATGAAATATTTGCCTCTCCACAACGAGGTTAGCTTGTTATAGAGAAATAATATTTTGCATAATATATTTAAATATATTAGTCATTACCTTAAATATGATTTTTTAAATCGCACCGCATAAGGAAATTATTCTAAAATACTCAAAACATTTAACCTTGTCCTTTTTGGGAACTAATACAATAAAGATAGTATTAATTTATTTCAATATATTTTTACTCTTCCCTGATATTATTATGGGAGAAAAAAAAATTATGGAGGAATCCTACAAAAAAATCCCTTTGGTTAAATGGAAAAAACTTGTTCAAATGCTTCCTTCAAAATCTGCTTAGTTAGGAGTACATTATCAGATTCAAGAGGGGATTACACTTATATTATTATGGGAAAACAACATAATTATGGACCAATGCTATATTTTTATCTCCCTCCTTTAGCCACTTAACTCGAGACTTCTATTTCTAATAAATCTCTTCCTAAAGCAAGGTTTTTTCTCAATCATTTTTTAACTTATCTTTCATATTCTAAGTATCTTTAGTTAAACATTGTGTACTAATTATATTGTGACTACTTTAAGCTCATCTTGAATATTAGATTTTTTTTCCTTAGAGCATCTTAAGTTCAATTTTTTTTTATTTCTTTAAGTTTGCCTTTTAGAAGTTTTGATCATTGAACCAACATTTATATCTTTGATTCATTCACCTCCCTGTTCTAACATTTTGTAATCAAATCCCTCAAAGATTCTTAAAATTAAAAAGTCTGAGAATAGGGGCCTCTTCCTTGATAGTGCTTAGGTTGATTGTACAATGATCATATCGTGCATACATCAAGATTTCAAATTCTATCAAAGTGTTTATCTGTATCCATTCTTGACTCGCTAAGAACTTGTCCAACCTTTTAGCTATAAAGTTCTCTCTCAGTCACCTATTATTCCAAGTTAATATCATATTTTTGACTTTAATGTCAATCAAAGATGCCTCATTAATAAAATTTAAAAATCATTAGAATATTTAGATATTCCACCACACCCTCAAAACTTTTCCATGGGAAAAAGGAATTGAATTGAAATCTCCTCCACATATCGACCTCTCATCCAATAAGGATTGCCTTATCAGACTTAGATCTCTCTATCATGTATTGAATTTGGATCATAGACATTGACAATTGTGAATATCAAGTTTGAAATTAATTATTCAAATAGGATCATTCTCCAACTTGCACTTACATCTTTTGAAATTCGTTTGATTGTTTTAGGATTCCAAATCATGGTCAGGCCTCCAAAATCAACCACCAACATTTCACTCTCTCCAAATTATATCCAACGTAAAATGTAGAAGTGTTTTCTTTATTTCAGTTGCCACAGTAGAATCAATATATTTGGTCTTTTTTTATTAAATTATCTACCTTAGAGCTTGATGTTTTTGTGGGGCATTGAGCCCCCACATATTTCATGATATCACAATCATTGGGAATTTTTATTCCTATATCTATGGGTATAATGCTTTTACTCACTAAACTCATAGTCTAATTTTTCACAATTTGAAACAAAGGAATTTCCATGGATTTATATACATCCGAATTATTATCTCTCACACATTGATTTCCTCAGCTAACCCATACCATTTTTATTAATCTAAGGTTTACATTTCATTTTTCATGCTACATACACATATTTGAGGTTAATGGACTAATTTACAGTAAAAAAAAAGTTATATGTTGATGTGTTTGTAGAGGCTTGTTTTACTTCAAATATTATGTTGTATTTTGGGATACTTTGGGACATTTTATGTTTCTATGATGTCATTTTGGTTGTTAGGTGTGTTCTTTTTATATCACATTTTTTATTAAAGTATATGTGTACATTATTAATTTTTTGGAGGTATGATCATGGTGTACTTGCACGTTCTATGTATAAAAAGGTGCAAACATAAAATAAATATAAAGTAAAAGGAATTTGAAGACTTGGAAGCATTCCATGATCACATGACCATGATATAATGAAATGTTTCCGTGTTTATAAATTCAAGTTGACACGATAAAGGAAAAAAATGAAAAGAAAGATTTAGAACCCACTAATTTCATTCATACCCGAGTAAATATAAGTTAATTTGAATATACAATATTTTCATGAAGTCCACAGAGAAGACATAAGTATTGAAGGCAAATTTTACAACTTTGTGACTCCATGGTTGTAAAATAATAATAAATCTCCATGTGTATCACTTTGAATGGACACAATAAAATCAAAAGCAACAAAGACTTAGAACCCACCTAGTTCACACTACAAAAGATCTTGTTGTGTGGCTTCGACACGTGAGAAGATGAAAGATGTACATATTCAAACATGTATGAATGAAAATTTAATATCCAATGCCTCTAAAGAATTTATGACTATCAAAAGTAAACTTAATTTATAGTGTTAAACTATGATTTTGATTTGACACACATTTTCATTTAAATTTTGAATTGAGAGCCATGGAATATAAAAATTAATGACAATTAATATAGTTTTTTGATGACCTCCATTTCAATAATTTGATAATTAAAATTGAGTTCAAAATGACCTTAAATAATTTTATAGTTGCGCTTGTGACATAAACCATCTAATTATCTATAGAATCAAACAAAATAATGCACAATTTAATTTATACCACATCCATGGATGAATATAAAACATGCTTAATACTTTTACAATAAATGGCCATCTATGAGACTCTAGCATGGTCACGTGTCAAAATCACATACGACCTATAACCTTAAAAAAAATGAAAAACATTTAAGGTTTGTCCATGTCAATAGTAATCAGGGATCACATAGTCCACAAAGTTCATAGAGTTCATGGGTTTCATGGACTTCACAAAATATGGAGAGTGGACAAAGTCTGCGTAATTAACTATCCAAAGTTTTGGCTCACTATGAAACATAATACTTTATTTATAAATTTCCATTGAACTATAACTTCACACTTTTTAAACTAATTTCAAACCATGCCACCCAATTTATTATATGATAGATGTGACTCACTTTAATCAATGCCCTAATTTTTAATGTGTCCATGAAGGGTGAAATTACAATGGAGAGTCCATGATGTTGAATGAATATGGGATGGTGACACTTGTTGCGATCATGTAGGTTATGAAACCAAAAAAAAAAATGTTTAAGACTTTCAACGAATGAGGTTGCTTAGTCATAGATATCCACATTCCTTTCAGATCTCAATTTAAATTTAAAAGGCTACCATGATCTCTTAGGCCCTGACTTGTAAACCACATTAGGAAATGAAACCTTCATTTCTCATTCCATGTGCTCTCCACCTTACTTACATGCTCAAACAATGTCAAACATCCTTTATAGGTCCTGACAACACCTCATGACACCTCATTAGGTCAAGCAGGGTTTAGAACTAGTCGAGTTGTAGACTTGGACTTAGGGTCTTACCCCTGTAAGCTCACCTTGAAACTCTCTTGAGTGATCCAATGCCTCATATGCATGCTCAAGCAACCTTATGCAGCTTATTGTGCCTTCGTGCATCTATTTCACTAGGACACCATGCTCAAACCTTCTCACTAGGACTTTACAAGCTATGATTGGTGCCATGATTAGGTTTATCAAGCACTTGAATCTTGAAAACTAATTTGAAAACACTCTTTGATGCTTCTACACCCAAATTTAAATCCCATACAATGCCAAACAAATTTTCACAAGCCTAAGCTTACTCACTTCACCAGGCTACATGCACGTACCTTCTCACAAGGTCTAGACAAGGCTTTACATGACACCTTGATGCTTTGACCTGTTCCTTCCATGTCATGACCTTAACACAACATCAACCAAGTATATATAAGACACTTAGAGCTGTACCTTTATCTCTTATGGAAATCACTACATACCTTCAATGCTCATAAGCTTGTCACAACACACACTGCCAACTAGCCTTGCTCATCTAGATATTAGTCTTAAAGCAAATAATTGACATCAACCTCATTCATTATGATTACACTAACTCTCATAGAAACACCACTTACTATGTTAGCATAAGAACTCATCATGCCTTCAAAAGAACCTTGTCATGTCAAGATCACAAACTCATACATCAAAAACCACTCACTGTGCATCTTCACCAGATGCATCAAGACATAAATGATAACACACTTTGCATTAATGACATAAAATTGACATCAATGATAAAACTATGCCAACAAACTCCCCCTTTGTCATTGATGGCAAAACATACTATGGTATGATCAATCTCTTCTCCCCCAAATTGGTCTTTCTCCCCCTTTAAAATTAATGACAAAGAGTCTTTCATAAACAGTTATCTGATCCTTGGACCTGAACTTCAAGAAACCACATAATGAAATGTTGACCAAATACTCACCTTAGGCTCATACCAGTTGTTGTAGACAACTTTTGGAATGGAATGCTTGAGTTTCTCCTTAAGAAATCATGCCTCTTATGTCATCTACATCTGAATTGCATATAGAGCTTCATCTCAAGTTTTGATTTTTCTTAATATCCTTATATATCTTACATCAACCTCAATTATACCTATATATTGACTTGAACTTTCACATATTTGCCTAGATACTTTAAATCATAGAGTTAACAAGTTCCCTTATGTCCATATTTTCCTTTTGAGTCGCATAATGAATAACAGTCTTTTTTTGACCTCCTTTATGCTTGATTGGACCTTCAACCTTTGTTCACACCATAAATACTCATGTTATCATCCTCTTAGCTCCATAAGATATTTGTTATCCATCTGCATCATGATAACCATTCTTGTATTAGTTAACTGCTTATTAGGTCTGTAAAACACCTAGTTCATTATCTACCACACTTCTATCTTGCTTGATCAATGTGCATCTTCACCAGATGCATCTAGACAAAGAGTTGTGACTCACTTTAATCAATTGCCTAATTTTTAATGTGTCCATGAAGGGTGAAATTACAATGGAGAGTCCATGATGTTGCATGAATATGGGATGGTGACACTTGTTGTGATCATTTAGGTTATGAAACCCAAAACAAAACAAAAAAAAAAGAGTTTCATCGAATGAGGTTGTTGAGTCATAGATATCCACATTCCTTTCAAATCTCAATTTAAATTTGAAAGGCTACCATGTTCTCTTAGGCCTTAACTTGTAAACCATATTAGGCCTTTAAACTGACCTTCATGTCTCATTCCATGTGTTCTCCACCTTACTTACATGCTCAAACAATGTCAAACATCCTTTATAGGTCTTGACAACACCTCATGACACCTCATTAGGTCAAGCAGGGTTTAGAACTAGTCAAGTTGCAGACTTGGACTTAGGGTCTTACCCCTGTAAGCTCACCTTGAAACTCTCCTGAGTGATCCAATGCCTCATATGCATGCTCAAGCAACCTTATGCAACCTATTATGCCTTCATGCATCTATTTCACCAAGACACCATGCTCAAACCTTCTCACTAGGACTTTACAAGCTATGATTCATCCCATGATTAGGTTTATCAAGCACTTGAAGCTTGAAAACTAATTTTGAAACACTCTTTGATGCTTCTACACCTAAATCTCAATCCCATACAATGCCAAACAACTTTTCACAAGCTTAAGCTTACTCACTTCACCATGCTACATGCACATACCTTCTCACAAGGTCTAGACAAGGCTTTACAGGACACCTTGATGCCTTGACCTGTTCCTTCCATGTCATGACCTTAACACAACATCAACCAAGTATATATAAGACACTTAGACCTATACCTTTATCTCTTATGGAAATCACCACATACCTTCAATGCTCATAAGCTTGTCACAACACACACTACCAACTAGCCTTGCTCATCTAGATATCAGTCTTAAAGCAACTAATTGACATCAACCTCATTCATCATGATTACATTCACTCTCATAAAAACAACACTTACTATGTTAGCATAAGAACTCATCATGCCTTCAAAAGAACCTTGTCATGTCAAGATCACAAACTCATACATCAAAGACCACTCACTATGCATCTTCACCAGATGCATCTAGACATCAATGACAACACACTTTGACATTAATGACATAAAATTGACATCAATGATAAAACTATGCCAACAAACTCCCCCTTTGTCATTGATGGCAAAACATACTATGGTCTAATCAATCTCTTCTCCCCCAAATTGGTCTTTTTCCCCCTTTAAAATTAATGACAAAGAGTCTTTCATAAACAGTTATCTGATCCTTGGACTTGAACTTCAAGAAACCACATAATGAAATGTTGACCAAATACTCACCTTAGGCTCATACCAGTTGTTGTAGACAACTTTTGGAATGCTTGAGTTTCTCCTTAAGAAATCATGCCTCTTATGTCATCTACATTTGAGTTTCATATAGAGCTTCATCTCAAGTTTTGATTGTTCTTAATATCCTTATATATCTTACATCAACCTCAAATCTACCTATATACTGACTTGAACTTTCACATATTTGCCTGGATACTTAAATCATAGTGCTAACAAGTTCCCTTATGTCCATACTTTCCTTTTGAGTTTCATAATGAATAACAGTCTTTTTTTGACCTCTTTCATGCTTGATTGGACCTTCAACCTTTGTTCACACCATAAATACTCATGTTATCATCCTCTTAGCTCCATAAGATATTTGTTATCCATCTGCATCATGATAACCCTTCTTGTATTAGTTAACTGCTTATTAGGTCTGTAAAACACCTAGTTCATTATCTACCACACTTCTATCTTGCTTGATCACCTTCACCTCATACAACCAGGGCATACTGAGCATATATACCTATGGTACATGACCGAAAGGTCATCTTCAAATGCCTAGAGCAATCACAGTCAAATCCTATGAGCATAAAACATCTTTATAATCAATGTTTGTCCACCATGTCTATTAGGTTTGTCTATAATCAAAGATATCTCAGATGTTCTTACATCAATCTATTTCCTTCATGTTTCTCAAACCATCATGGTATAGACCTCATCATTAAATCTTCCTTGCATCATTTTATCAACTACATATGTGCTTACATAAATCATTATGACAAACCTCTGTCATAACTTGTCTTCTTCGTGATATGCAAACTGAGGCTATACAACATGTGCCTTGGTCCTCTATGACCTTAAGATCATCTTGATGCACATAGAACACTAAACTCTCTATCACAACTATCTCAACAAATAGAATCACGAAACATCTCATAAATCATGCTCCCCCTAACTCCATGCTTACCTCCTTCAAATAAATTTGGATTACAAGACCACTTCTCAACACAAATCAAGCACCTTGGTACCAAATCTCAACATAGATCAATCTCAAATATAACTAGATACCAAAAATGTACCTTTCAACATCCCAAAAAGACCATACTTCCAGCTCATACTCAACAATCTTCAACATGTCTTCATACCTTCTTGACATACAACCCCTATCAAAGTTCAACAAGCATCCACCATGCTTCCACTTACATATGAGTGTCTTCATGAAGCCTAATGGAGTCATCCCTTTCATAGGGCACTAGAATTACATAAATTCAAGATATTCATAGATCTCTATACTCTCACAAGACTGAGTATTCTTCAACATTCTTCTAATCTTGACTGTCAACTTAGGCTTGACTTTTGACTTGGCCTCTTCATCATCCTTCTGAGCTAACAAAGAATACTCCTGACATTATTTAAAATCTAACTTATGCTCTACAGTATCAAAAAACCCACCTTGGTTTATGAGTTGATCATGACTCACCTTGTCATCCTTCTTCTTAGTCAACTCTTCATTCTTACTATTTTTATCAACCACATGTGAACCAAGACCTCTTTTATCTCCTGACATGTGGCTTGAGAAGCCAATATCTATACTCTAAGATTTGATAAGACTCTTCCCCTTTGAACGACATCCATTATCTTTTTTTATGAATAGACCTTCATTGTTATCATGATAAACACTCTCAACATCATAATCCATGTTTGTGCTTCTTAAGATCATCTTTAGGTTGTTAGGCCTATCTCAAAGGACATACTCTAATACCAATTGATGGAATCACAATGACTAAGAGGGGGGTTGAATCATTCAATAAAACTTTTACTAAAATTCCACCTAATCATTCATGAACATTCATTCAAACATGTAGATCAAACAATGACTAAGTAACCATCTACATATGTATGAAACATAAGAACACAAGATAACATAACTTATAAATGGGAAACCCTCAAAGAGAATAAAACCCATTGATCCATGAAAATGGACTACAATCTAATAATACAAAATATTAAATTTATTAAAGCACCATATTCACTTAGAGCACCAACCTCAACTAGCGAAGTACCAACTCATCTATGCTTTAGCAAACACCCACTTGCAAGGAGGTACCAACCCCCTAAATGACTCAGCACCAACTCAGACACCTGAAACAATTGATCACCTTTATAAAATATTATTTCTCATAAAATATATGATGATCACCTTCTTCAACTCTTCACACACTTTTATCCCTCTCAAAATTGCCTCTAGGCTTCTTCGCTCTACTAGGTCTCTTCAAGACTGATTAGGCCATATGACCTTGATCTCCATGCTCAAACCTTCTATTATATATTAATTATTTTCTCTCTACACCCTTATGATGGTCTAAATTACCTCCTTTTACTCCTCAATGTGTTCTTTCATTTACTTCACATTTTATACACACACCAACAATAGGCTTAATTAGCCTTGTTCTTATACTTGTCTCTTGATCTCACACACCTTGCTTGTCCATATACCCTTGAACACTTGTATTACCCTTATAATAGGTCTTATAATATGTTTCAAACATGAATCAACAAATACATTATTTCAGACACAATTTAATAAACCAAATTCTCTTTTAGGCCTTAAGAAGACATAATTCAATTAGGCCTTCATTAGAGTATGTTACACTTTATCTTTCCTGTAATGCTTCCAAACTCCACACACATAGAAGTAACACTTCATATATCAATCAAATATACTTTATCCAACTTCACTTTAATATCACAACACCTTTTAGATATAACCACCATTTGAACCCTTTCTCAAAACACTGTTTACCATATGCCTTCATACACACAGAAAGTATATCTTGAACAACTAAAGAATAAATAGAAAAATTTAAATAAACATATCAATAAATCACATATTAAAAAACCTCATGACCTCAACTTCATCACAAACTTCATTAGACACTTCAACTCATGGTATATATGCTCAAACTCTTCTCTACAAAAAGCTCACTTTGAAGTGCCAACTAACCTCAAAACACAGTCATGGAAACTTGAACTTATGACACCTGAAAGAACACAATAAAAGACTTAAAATGCATGAATTTAATCCTAAAACATCCTTAAAATAGCCTAGAGTAAAAATATCAGACGCTCAAATGGCAACTATTGGTCTTGTAGACCAATTTGTTGACCTTCTCTCTCATAGACCTCACTCAACTAGATAAGACATTTTGGCTTCAACATTTCAACCACTTTCACTAAATTATAATATTTCCAAAATCATTATATTTAATTTCAATTCACAAAAAAAAATACCATATGGATTAGATACATCAACTCATGGCATAGAGCCTCAAACTCGTCACTACAACTTGCTTACCTAGAATTGTCAATTTACCTTCAAACATAGTCATGGTGATAATGACATTCAACATCCATGTAGACACTTTCAAATACTTCTAATCCATTTAGATGATCCTATGAGATCATTAGAAAAAATTTAGATATAAATATACCATGGTCAAATGATAATATTGGTCTTGCAAACCAATCTCATGACCTTACTGTACATAGACTTCATTGAGCTAGACAGGTCAACTTTGTGAGCACTTTTTGATATATACAATGATCTCCAAAACCTCTATCTTACATGATAATGTCTTAAAATTATTTAGCAATGTCTACATGCACTTGGATTCATCCCTAATACATGATAACACATCCCTAATCACCTTCTCAGTTTTACTTAGGTTTCTCACTATTTATACCATTAGGCCTGTTAGCGATAGGTTGTCTTGGATGATCAATTTAACACACTTAAGGGTTATAACCTATCTATAAACCACCATGGACACAAAATTTAAGTCTCAAACTTTGTCCTCCATCCATTTAAAAACTTTGACTTGGTCAACTTTGACTGCTACAATAAATCTTTGAGAAAAATCACTTTCATGTAAGGTCTATTCATACACCTGATAAATGAATCACACTTGGAGGTGCCTAAGAGAGTTGACTACAACTTCTAATCATTTATCTAGCCATTTGAGACCATTCTGGGATGTTTTGAATAATATCTTTCACATCAGGTCATTGTTAGGGTTTTAGAGAGGATTAACACTATTTCTGGTGTTAAATATTGTTCATAAAGGACTTCCCCTCATTTAAAAAACTAATGTATGGATATCTTATCTAGGACCCTTCCCCATCTCTACTTAATAGCTCAAGTTCCCATGCAGATGTTACCCTTGCCAATGAACACTTGAAAGTCCTTGTTGGGTTGAGAACCCTTCATTATGTACACTCGAGAGACCTCAAAGCACTTTTTTTTGCCTTAACTTAAAATTTGGTCAACATACTTGAAACAACATGACACACTTCTTTCAATCTTCACATACTCACACTTGCCTTGGAAATTGATCCCTATACCCCATTAGGCCATACTCTCTCTCATTGTTCTCTTAGGCCTTGACCTATAAACCATATTAGGCCTTGAAACTGACCTTCATGTCTCTTTTCATGTGTTATCCACCTTATTTACATGCTCAAACAATGTCAAACATACTTTATAGGCCTTGACAACACCTCATGGCACCTCATGAGGTCAGAAAGGGTCTAGAACTAGTCTATTTATAGACTTGGAATTAGGGTTTTACCCCTGCAGGCTCACCTTGAAACTCTCATAAGTGATCCAATTCCTCATATGCATGCTCAAGAAACCTTATACAACCTCTTATGCCTATGTGTATCCATCTCACTAGGCCACCATACTCAAACCTTCTCAGTAGGATTTTACAAGCTATGATTGGAGCCATGACTAGGTTTCTCAAGAACTTGAAGCTTGAGAACTAATCTTGAAACACTCTTTGATGTTTTTACACCTAACTCTCATTCCCATACAATGCTAAAAAAAAATTCACATGCCTAAGCTTACTTACTTCACCATGCTTCTTGCACATACCTTCTCACTAGGTCTAGACAAGGCTTTACAAGACACCTTGATGCTTGACCTATTCCTTCCATGTCATGACCTTAACACAACATCAACCAAGTAGATATAAGACACTTAGACCTATACCTTTCTCTCTCATGGCAATCACTACATACCTTCAATGCTCGTAAGCTTGTCACAATACACATTGCCAACTAGCCTTCCTCATCTAGATATCAATCTTAAAGTAACTACTTAACATCAACCTCATTCATCATGATTACACTGTCTCTCATAGCAACAATACTTCCTATGTTGGCATAATAACTCATCATGTCTTCACAAGAACCTTGTCACATCAGGTTCACAAGCTCATACATCAAATACACTCACCATGTATCTTCACCAGATGCATCTAGACATCAATAACAACACACTTGGGAATTAATGACATTAGATTGACATCAATGACAACACTATGCCAATAGAATGGGTAGACTTTCAATACACTCATCATGTTCTTCCTCTTACAAAAGGAGAAAACATTATTTGATGTAGATAATGCCTTTTTAGTCTTTAGGTAGAGTATCTTCTCATTGACCTTAGCTATTTTGTGAGCTCTATTGTAGGTATATGTAACATCATTTAGGGGGTCCTTCTATTATTATATATTTGTCATGTACTTGGGTACCTCATCAGGCCTTTGTGCCAAGATCTAATTCTTCTACCCACTTACACTATGCTTAAGGGGGGTGTTGGTGTAGGTTTTTTTCCACCATGTGGTTTTACCTACACAGTCTAGTTAGCTTGCTTAGGTGTCACTTAGGTGTTTAATAAAAGTCATTGGGTAAGGTAACCCCACATTCATGAGGATGTAAGGACATGTCTATCTTTCACCTATATATTTACCTTTCCTAAAGTTATTTGTCTAATTTATCTAGAACCAACTAGGAATGTTATTACATTTGAATACTTTTGCACATGGTGGAGTTTTTCCTCTCATGTGTTATTGATTTCACTACTCCATATAGTTTTACCTTCATGCATTTGATCCTATTCAATTATCGATCCTCAAGTATGACCCACTTTGACAATTATGTATATTGTGTTTCAAAAAAAGAAGATAAGCATATTTTGGCATTTTAAGCAATTATTTTGATTTATATTAATCATAAATGAGGCATTTTTATATTTTCTGTAGTTTCTAAAGACTACCAGCATACTTTGGTGCATTTCTCCACCAAATTCCATCTTTTCTAAATATTTTTTGACTATCTATGATGGCATTTTGGCTAACATACTACAAGTCTTTGTTGGGTGTGATCAACTAGTGAAGCCATGTGGATTGTTGGAAGGTGCTTGGTGATCAAACTGACATTGTGGCTATGTTTCACTCTATCAGGGGCATTTTGATTGTATTTTGTCATAGAAGACTACATCTTATGATATTTCTAACTTTGGTGATGCCTTTTGGAGATATTTGAATGCATACTTGGCATGCATAGTGGTTGTTCCTTGGCATTTTGAGAGATAGACATCCAACTCATCTTTTGGTAATGTGGTACTTCAAAATACATTCAAATATAAACTAATTTTCTTTTGGAGCATAGCATAAATCTTAGAGAGGGTGGTGCATACATTTCTTATTTTTTAATCTTCCAAATATTAAAAATTATTCCATATAAGACAAATGGAGGAGTGAGAGAACACATTTTAAAGCCTTTTCATTTAAAAAACAATTTTCAAAATTTATGTGATGTATTTCAAATTTTGAAAAAGATTTAAACATGGGGAAATTTTTTCATTAAAATTATTTTGAGCGATCTACTCTAAGCAAATTTGGAAAACAACCAAATTTTGTAAATTCAAGGAGAAATAAGGAGAGTTTTTACCCATTCGTATATGTCAAAATAAATAAATTTGTAAATCAATAAAAACTGAGTATATCATAAAATATGATGTTTTCTTGTTAAGTCAGTGTTAATGACAGAGCTAATCATTTTCACATATCACCTAAGTGCTACTTACCACTCTACTTTCAATACCTTAAAGCCTCTTTCACGTATTGTTGAGTGTATACAAAGGGATAGCTTCTTCCACATACTGATGAGTATATAATAAAGGTGGGCACATAGAGATGTTTGGTATATAGGTCTAGTGGTATATAGAAAAGGGGACCATTTTAGAGTGATAAGGAACCAATTAGAGTTAAACTCAAAATTGAAAATTAAAAATTCAAATAATGCATTCAATCAAATATATTATTAGAATGACATTGACTGAAAAAGAGAACTGGTTAGAATGGTCTCAGTAAGTGGATGACACACTCATCTTTAATGATCTATGGTTCAATATTTATGATGAAGAGAAATAACCAGTTGAGCTAACAGGGAATGCAAAGGAAATTCAAACATGGAAGTAGAAAAACAATAAAGCATTGGCCTTAATGACGGCCTCAATTGATGGAGATGTGTTTAATCATATTCAGGGGTGAAATACTCCATGGGAAGCATTTCACAAATTGAATGAGCTATATGATTTCAACTCAGAGTTGGAATCTATTCAATTTTAGTTGAAGTTATTCAACCTCGAGTTGAAAGATGATGATGTGATGAGATTGACTTTATATATGTGTGCCATCAATCATGATGTAGATGCCACGAGTGTCAAAATTAAAATCTATATGACTGCATTCAAAAAATCTCTTCTTCACAACTATTCAACCTACTTAGAGTCTCTACAAGTAAGCAATCAGTTGAAGACTCTCATATTTGATCAATTGGTTAAAAATATGGTAGAAAGAAAAATTGGGTCCACAATAGGAAAAATTATGTGCTATGTCAAATCAAATTCTTCCAAAACATCCAATTAGGCCACGTCTACCAAAAATGAAGGTAATAATAAGTACAAGGGAAAGGTGGCAAAAATGAAAATCAAGGTGGTCAAAATTTAAAATAGAATGATAGACAAAACCTCTACTATGAGATGGTGTGACATAAAAGGAATCCATGAGACTTATGAATTTATAACTCCATGGGAGAAAACTGAAGCATACCATAGGAAGAAAGAGGAAAAATAAAATAAAAGAGTCAAATTCTACCTAACTCACTAGTGAATGTGTGTTTTTCAGTACAAATGATGAAGTATATATTGTCTCAGTCAGTTCTTCATAGTTTGATGCTTGGGTTCATGATATTCATGCCACTCTACATATGACATTCTGAAAATACTTCTTTGAGGAGATCAGTGAATAAAGTTGTGGTTCAGTATACCTCACAAATTGATCAAGTATGTAACCATAATGAAGAGGTACAATATGACTCAAGTGTCTAGGGATTCCAAATTTCAAACTCTAAAATGTTCTCTACCCTCCTTCATTGAAACATAACTTGTTGTCCCTTTTTATCATTAGAAAATAAGGTCATTCCATCATGTTCAATAATGGTGATTACCAGGAGAAAAAGTGATAATACAGTCCTCTTGATTGGATATGAGGAAGGGAAACTACTCAAACTTAAGGGCAAGCCATCAATTTGAAATAATTATGCTCATCTCATGTAAGATGGAATGTCTCAAAACATGTTACAGCATGTTATATTTGGGCACACTCACTATAATAACATTCATATATTTCAAAAGAATGGTGTTGTTGGCATGCCTACATTGCCCATAAAATTAGATGCAAAGTGTGAAGTCTGCATTTTGGCTAAACATGTAGGAGAACCATTCCCTAAGTCATAATGAAAAGTAAATAAAAATTTGCAACTACTTCACTCAGACTTGTGTTCTCTTCCAATCCTCTTCACTGATTGTCATAATTACTTCATGTTATTCATCGATAACTATAATAGAATGACTTGGATATACTTTATAAAGAAAAAATTAGAAGCCTTTAAGGCTTTCAAAAAGTTTTGAACCACAATAGAAAATGAATTTCAAACCCACATTGAAACTTTGATGATAGATAATGGTGGTGAATACACTTCAAATAAGTTTTAATCCTATATTCAGCAAAATAGGATCAAACACCATCTCATAGTTCTTCACACTCCATAACAAAATGGAGTTATAAAAACAATTAACAAAATTAAAACAGATCACCACCAACAACTCTTGAATTCAACACTCCATATGAGATGTGGTGTGGTCATCTTCCTTCAATGTGACATTTTTAGTTTTTTAGATCCACTTGCTACACATTGATTCTAAAAGAGAAGAGTAATAAGTTGGACTATGAGTCACAAATGCATTCATTTAGTATATTTTTAATCCTCCAAGACATACATGCTATATGGTGAGAAATAGAAGAAGTTTCTTGTCACAATAGAAGTTGTCTTTTTTGAAACTATAAAGGATGAAGATAGCATTGATTGATAATTGAGTCGACTTGATAAATATGCAAAGTTTTACGTCTACATGGAGATTGATTTATATGTTCCAAACAATGAGTGGAGGACATAAAATTGGGAATCAATTGATTATTTGTTGTCTCCTATATATGAGATTGAAAATCTTCCTAAAGGAGAGAGCGAAACTTCATCAGATAATGAACAAGGGCCACAAGAATAGAGGGAAAAAAGTAAAGTAACTTTAGAGGATGAAATTGAAGCACCTAAAACATAGAAACAAATGCCTAAGTGGGCCATTCAAACATTGAAAGATGTGAAACCTGATGAAGTTGAGAAAATAGGTACTATAAGTGCACATGTAGTCACATCACAATCAGACAAGTCCAGTGAAGAAATTTTAGATAAGATTGAAAAGCTCACCTTGAATTATTCTCCATAATAAGAACTCAATGTTGCATTTGATTAAGAACCAACATCTTTAAAACAACTTGAGAAGTTTGAATCTTGGAGAATAAAAGATGAGTACAATGCATTGGTAAAAAATGGGACTTGGAAATTGGTTGATCCTCCATATGGATGTAAACCTATTGGATACAAGTGGATCTACCACAAAAAATACAAGGCCAATGGCTCATTTGATAATAAAAAATCAAGGCTTGTCACAAATTAATATGCTCAAAAAGAATAAATTGACTACATTGAAACCTTTGCACCTGTAGCAAAAGGGACTACCATTTGAATCATATTGGCTCTAACAAGTCATAATGGATGGAAAGTTCACCAAATGGATGTCAAAATTGCATTCCTAAATGGTGAGCTCAAGGAAACTATGTACATGACACAACCCAAAGGATTTATAGTAAATGGACAAGATCACAAGGTGTGCAAACTAGAAATATCATTGTATGGTTTGAAACAAACCCTTTGAACATGGTACGACAAACTAGTTGAATACCTCATGAACATGAACTTCAAATATTTTGAGTTTGAAGATGCAAATATTTTCGTCAAAATAGTTGACAAAATAATTTTATTTGTAGTGGAATATGTTGATGACTTACTCATCAAAGGGAATAATTAATGGTGCACTACAAAGTTCAAATCAGAGTTGATGAAAAGATTTGAAATAATTGATTTGGGTTATCTTTATTGCTATTTGAGCATTGAAGTAATTAAAAAACCAAGTATTTCTTCTTCACTCGATACAAGTACACTGATGACATTCTAAGCAAGTTTAGAATGAAAGATTGTAAGCCTCTTAGCACACCCATCTCAAATTGACATCTGGAGATACAATAGATTTGGTCGATGCCACTAAAAATAGACAACTCATTGGAAGTATGATTTATATGACCATAACTAGACTAGATATATCTTTTGTTGTCGATTTTCTTTCAAGATTCATGCAACAACCCAGAGAAAGTCATTGGGTAGAAGCAAAAAAAGTCTTTAAATATCTCAAATGAACACATAATTTTTGAATCAAATATTCCAATGCAGGAGGCTTCAAACTGATTGGATATTTAGATTCTGACTATGCTGGTGATCATGAAGATGGAAAGTCCATTACATGTTTTTTGATGAATTTGAGAACAATAGTTGTTAGTTGGAAATCCAAGAATTAATTAGTGCCAATAATTTCTTCAATAGAATCAAGATGTATGGTCACTTCAAAGGCAACTAGAGAGATCTTTTGGCTCAAAAGTGTTATTTCATATTTGTAGGAGCAACAGATTTCATCAACACCTCTCATGGTTGACAAACAATTTACAAACTAGATGGCAAATAATCTAGTCTTTCATGACCGAACCAAGCACATCAATATTAAATTTCATTTGATTTAGCACTATGTGAAATATGGTAGTGTCAAGTTGCAACATTTCCCTACAACATAGCAACCAACAAACATCTTGATAAAAACACTTGGATGAGAAATTTTTTGAAAATTTTAGAGGAATGCTTGGTCTGACAATGACCCCTGTAGATTAAGGGGGGATTTAAAAATATAGTAGATAATTATTATTTATTCCTAGGTGTCTTTTATCCTATTAGGTAGCTTTTGTCTTTTTTAATAAGTTATTTTTCCATTCCCATGGGAATTGGAAGTGTCACATTGGGAATGTGAAGTGAACAACTATTTTGGATTTCATATTGTAATGTTTTTGTCCATCAATTCAAAAATCAAGGAGAGATTTCTAATCATAAGACACAAATGAAGGCACTTGTAAAATTTTATGAGGATTTGATACTATCTAACCAAAATCAAACTTTATTGTTAAAATCAAACCATATAACTGAAGTTGAGGCATTTGATATTGATTATTTTTCTGTAGTACTCTATTACGCACCAAACTTTCAAATCTCCTTCAAAATTGCTTCTAGACTAGTTTTCAGTCACTTTCAACTTATAACAATTCACAGATAAGTTATAATTCAAGTATTCATCTAAGAACCCCTCTTATGAATTTCAAACATTTTAATTGGCTAGTCACCTTGCACATTTCACATATGTTTGTTATTATATTGTTGCATTTACTTTAAATTTGTTTTCTCCTTTCCCTGTTTATGGGTAATGTAGTATTTCTTGACCATTGTGCACTTTTCATCAAAAGAGTCTCCTGACCTTTTAATAACATGAATATTTCATGGTTAAATCTCTATCCCTAGTTTGTATAACTTGTAAATGGTTTGGCCTCATAGTAGAGTTGAATTTCTTACCCCTAGCAAAAGTAATTTTTTATGTCTCTAATTTTGTTAATATTTATATTTATAATTATTTTATGTATGTTTTGCTGAATTTGGAGTGACCACTCATTATTTTGGTGCATCACCCCATTTACATTTTATTTTATTCAATTTCTGACACCTATTTTATCCCAAACACTTAGATAGTGTTAAAACAAGGGATTAAACTTGATCGAAAGGTTATTTTGGCTCAAATCTTCCATAGCTTCCTATTGTGACACTTGGATTGTTGTTTCTTAATTAAAACTTAGTTAGGGAAACAAAATATTAACTGACAACTGTATATATGTATACAATTTTATTTCACATACTTGCTAAGTTATAACAGTACATCTAATTATATTTTGAGATATGAGTTTCATATATTCACCCCAAATCTCAAAAGGGGGGTATATGCTACCCACTATATTCTATAGCCATGCATTCGTTGATGGTATGACGAATCAGAGGGATTTTCACTGTATATCAAGGAAAAAAGAGTATATGACCCATCACACTCAATGACCCAGTGACTTAAATTTCATATGTGAGGTTCATTTCCTTAAGATATGTAAGGTTTTAATTGCACTCCATACTACAAATTGGTCCCTCAACTATTATTTTACATTTTATATATTTTATACACATTGGTCTGTATAGAGGTGAATGGTCCAAACAAAGCATTATGGAATCATTATGATAACTTATAAAGCATGAAACCTCCTTTTTTCATCCTCATGTGACCCCCACATCTACCTTATGTTGGTTTATTCCATGGTCAGGACCATTGGTATGGCCCTGACACCTATTATGACTATCCATATGCTCTAACACAATTGTCTAAGTCATCTTTGAAATAAGGCCTTAAAACCAAACCCTTATCAATTTCAGTCTTATAGGATATGCCCATTTTGGAGAGCTAAAAATTTGAAGCATGTGAATTCAAGAGAGAAGATGAAATATCGAAATCAAGTGAATATGATAAGACATTTACATTAAGGATTTATAAACCTTAACCAATACCTTATGTATAGTTTTTACATTGTTCCTTTTTGGACTTAGATCTGCTTAGAGAACAAGTTCAAATAGTGACAACATATTTTAAAATAGCTAAAAAACTCTTATTCATCAAAGCGACAATATTATAAAAACTAATAACCCTGTGTCACTAGCTAATTGCACAATTAATTAGACATTTTAAACTATATTTTACATATTTTATGATGTTTAATTTGAGATATGCATATTTTGACCCTCGTATTAATTTTTAAAAATGAGTGAATGAAATATTTTAATAATGTTTACAAGATCGAGTAGTCTATAAAACTAATAAATAATATTAAAATTATTTTGTGCACAAATAGCCCTCTAAAATAAGACTTAAAAGGTTGGCTTGTGGTATACCTTTTTTACCCTATTTTAGATTAATGTTAACTTTTATAAAATAGAATATGTGTAAATGAATTCATATTATTATGTATTCTAATGAAGCATAAATATGAATGTAAAATCTTGAAACTGATCTGGCACTATAACTTGCTAAATATAGAAATTATGATAAAGAATAAGATAATTTGTAGTTCTTTGTACTATACAAGATTGAGACTATAATCAGGTGGCATGAAAGACAAAAAAGTGGATTATGATTTGTTCAAATTAGAAACTAGAGTTTTAGACTCACCTAGATAGTAACGTCAACCTCTAGTCATTATCATCCAATGTTATGTTTCAAATGTGGTGGTTTTGAAATATTTCTCTTTTATTCTGGTACATGCCACTATAACTATTTATCTTATGTTTGTATGCGCGATCCTAAGATTTGACTATGTGTGTGAATCCCATAAATCTATCTCCTTCACTTGAAACCCTAGGTCATCTATCAATGATAACTTTAGGACTACAAAAGGAGAAGAAATGTGGGTTGATTTGACCCCAACCACTCATCGTTGAATGGTTAAGCATTGGTTACATATCCAATACTCTAAATAAAGAATTCAAACCACATTTAGTTATCCTTGTTAGGTGAATATTATTTAACCCTAACAATATATATCAGGGTTATCTAGGGTTAAAGGGGATATAGATAGCATAAGGTACAAGGGTGATAAACTATCTCTATAGCAAGCTAATTAGATGTTAAACTTAGATATAGCATATATTGAATTCATTAAACTAAGATAGAATAAAAATAGTAAGTACAAATATGATAGATATATAAATAAAAAATAAACAAAGTAATTAGTTGGTTTTGATGCTAATATAGTTCTAGATCTAGAACAAGCAGGAAGTAGACTAGAAGAGGATTATAGAAGAGTCGCTAAATTTTAGATTAAGTGCCTCTAGAAATGTGGATACTAGCATCAACTTTGGATGGTTACATCAAAACTACTATTTGAACCTAATGTAGGTGTCATATATGAAATACCAATTGGAAAAGGATGTGACCAAATGGATGTTTATGGGTTTGTCTTCGCCTTCACTCTAGTGTATTTAGATTTGGGTTATGGACTATCATTCTTCATGAAATTATAAAACCCTAGTTCTTCATCTTCATAGTGACCTTAGGGGGAAATGGGTTAGTGGGCACACGGTGTTGAGCTAACCCCAAAGAACCCTCTAATTGTTGCCTACATAGCCAATACTCCAAAGAGGGCCTGAAATTGATGTAGTTCTTTCTTGCATGTTGGCTTATGTGTGAATCATGCAATATGTGGATAGTAAGTATGACAATGAATTAGCTTGTAACTTAGAAAATATAGCTCTTGGGATGCTCCTTCAGTACTTTAGACCTATGTATGTTATGTTCTTATGACTAATATGAAAATAAAAGAAAATAGGAAAGTTTTGTTTTATCGAGTGTTTGATTGAATGTTTTGATAAGTTTTCTTATGTCTATTCTAGGTATATGTTAGGTGAGGAATGAATGAGGATTGATATTTTATTTATATCAATACCTTTGGATAATTAACTCACATTGAATCACTTAGGCTAACCATTAAGATACGTTTTATTTGCAAATTAGATGTCTAGGATGCTAGTGTCTAGGGAACATAAAAGTAGGTACAGGTTTAGAACTTGTAGGGGCATATGATAAGCATATTTTAAGCATTATAGGCAAGATATAAAGTTTGGGTCACTAACATAAGACTGGTCGGACCAAGAGATAGGATAAAGGCCACAAGATAGAGTAGATGTGAGACTTCTAAAAGTGGAAAAGGTCTAGAACTGAGAAGAACAACCAAGGTTTGAGTTTGTCAAGTGTATAAGACTGAGGTGCCATATAATCTATAAATAGTTTCTACATTCCTCCCCCCTTTAATCTTGTAAAGAAATTATTAGTTTAAAGGAGAAAAAATGTGTATTTGAGTGTGTATAACACACATTTCCTTTATTTGAGTCCAACTTGAGTGCTTTATTGGTGACTGACCTGCAACTAAGAGCATATTATAGTATATAATCAGTGCATATAATCTAAAATTGAAAGCATTAAAAATATTGAAATTGAAAGAGCAAGATTTAGGAGTACACCTATGTATCGATGTAACTGCCTTGTCTATTGTCAAGTTGATTTGAAAATATATATCATTGTAAGGTTTGGAAACTAAGATTAGGACAAATATATATATGGAAAGTGAATATATATAAGGAGATATAAAAAAAGAGATCGGAAGGCACATGCCCCCAACCCTAGATAAAAGGTGAGTTTCCACCTAATAGTTCAGATTAGCTCAATCATACAACCCAGTCATACTTATAACCTAGTGAGCATGAGTGAACAAAGTTAATTCACACTATCAAACTAGTGAGGTTGGATGATTCAATCAAGTCCACCATGAAAATTGGCAAGATTGAAGTATTTAATCACCTTAACGATACCAAAAGTAAACCCAAATACTGTAATAAATTGGTTCAATACAGTCCATAAAAATCCATCCTAATGGGTGATGACACTCCCTGAAAGTGTTTTGAAATCTGAAACTGATTTATATTTTACAATATTAGGAGCATATTGCATATCATATTCACCTTAGTTATATCTCATGCTAAAACTATGTCTAACATTGGTAGCATTGTATAGAATTATGCCACAATTTTGATATGAATTTATATAATTGTGTGCTTTTGCCAATTCATAAATTGTGTGTGGGAAACATGCTTCAAAAGAATGCCCCCATTATAAATGGAGAAATCTAAAAATTGAAATAAGTGTAAATGTGGAGGACATCTTCCAAAACATGCCCCCACTGAATTTAGGTATGTCGAATACTGAACAAATGTGAAAGATCATGCTTCCAAATATGCCCCCACTAAATCTGAAAATTGTGCCAAATACTAAATAAGTGTGGAGAACATGCTTCTAAAGCATACCCTCACTAAATATGAAAATTGTGCCAAATGTGAAGAACATGCCTCTATGACATGCCCCCACTGATATGCCCCCCCCTTTGAGGTGAGGGAAGAATAGAAACTAATAGTTACCTCACCTCAAAAGGATAAAACAATGGTATAATCTGTGAATGGAACTATGTAGCATATACAAGAACATGTCTAGGTAAATGTAGCATTGAAGCACAAAGAATAAAGTAATCACATGAAGACCTAAGATGTATGATAAATATCATGGTAATGTCTAGACAGTAACAATACAAGCTCAACAAGCAAACAAACACACACACAAGATCACTCAAAAGCAAGTGAATAGGCAATGGTTAAATAAGACCGCAAATAAGAGGCATGTTCAAATATCACACAATTGAAGGGACATAACTTAGTCAGATGTCCACAAAATCTAGGATGACATTCAAATGTTCATATAACAAACAATGACATATTTAAATGATAAATAAATCACACATAGGTACGAGGCTACAAATAAATGAACGTATTCAAATGCTTGAATAATCAAGATTCTAAAAAGGCAAGACACTCAAGGAAGTGCATAAAGGAAAACATAAGTAACTAGCATAGACATGTCATAGTAGCCCATGGATCAAATGTGTTAGTAAAAACCATCAAGTGCATAGCATATCAAGTACCTTGTGAAATATATAATCATGGATAGATGCATGTGTAAGTACATATAAGCTCAAAACATGATAATGTAAACTGACCATAGAATGATATAACTTGTGAGTATCATGATCATAGAGGTGGATGCCCCCAATGTCCATATGACATGAGTAGAGAAAAGGCCCAACATCTAAAAATATGAATAAATCATGTATTTATGTGTGTTTGTTCACACTTGCATAGAAGCATGACACATGTGTATGTATGAGTAATTGATATGTCATCCATTAACATGGAAGTAACACAAAGATGTCAAGGATCTAATAAAGTATGTAGCTGTCAAAAATGTTTTTGTATTTTTGAATATTGTTTGATTTTTTCAGTATTTTTGGAAATTGTGAAGAGGAAAGATTATACTATGATCCCATCCAAACAATGTTTATAGGTATCTCCCCACTCAAAACCTATTGTGAGGAATTTGTGGTATTGTCAAGGAGCATGCCTAGGTGCAATATCTACCACTATAGTATCTATGATGCTCTGTGTATATATAATAGGACTCTGAGGTCGTGAAGGGATAATAGGACTAGTAGGGGTTTGTGGAACCCATATCTATGTGCTATGTGGTTTTTTTGAAAAAATAATAATAGAAACGTGTTTAGGTGTTCTAGATGTCTGAATATGGTGTGTAATAGAAGATGGGGATTCCATAAAATCCACTATATGTATCTAATGTAATGGTCTCTCAAGTAATGGCCACGTAGCAAAGGGGATTATTTGTTGCTTATCCTTTTTCAGTAGATTAACCTTAGTAGGTTTGATAGTTAGCTACATGGGTATAAAAAAAAATTGTTCAAGAAGATGTTTATATGGGACTCCAGAAACTGTAATTACTCAATTGGCATGAATGTATTTAACAAACCCATGCACTATAGAAGGTATTGATCAAAGTGTATGGATCCAAGGACTTCCCAATAACATATAAAATATTCATGTGGAAGGTATTGTAGACATCCAATTCCTAATACCATTGTGTTGAAATTGTCAATCTTACTCGACATTTGTGAAAATGCACGATTTGGGTCAAAATCACCTAAACACACTAAATGGTTTGAGCTTGTCATATACAAGTGCCAATTAAGGCTAATGTATCTTTAAATGGGGTAATGCATTTTATGTGATTATTAACTTTGATAAAATCATTTCAAGTCAAAATGATGAAAATGTGTTTTAGTGCTCTAGATCACTCTTTTCTTCTAATTCATAAGCACACAACACATGCATGTGTTATTTTGTGTCAATAACATCCTAAATGGGATAATGGTTTATACACAACTAACATCATCTTATAGTTCTTTTTTAGTTAAATTACAACTCAGTAATATGACATTCTAACCAGTTTGATTAATTATGCACTAATTTCTAAATAATTACACTAAAATTGATTAATCTTACTTAGGCAAATTAAACCAAATTATGAACTTAAGTAAGAATTCCATGGAAGTCATTAAATATTTCTTTATTGGAAATTGATTCTTATTAACTATATCATCAAGCGACATAATTTGTGGGATGGCATCCATAAGCCATAAATACAACAAATATCAAGATTATGGCTTCCCATGCCACTTTAATGCCCCTTTCTCCCAAATATTTATGAGGATATTTATAGTTATTGTATCTCCAATAATCTAAATGGAACCACCAGTGTTTGGCAGGGTGTTAAAGCAAACCACTAAAAGGCTAGATGGATCAGGGCTTTTATGGGCTACAAGAGGTCTATAGTGGCTATCCAATTTGTTGGCTTGCACCAAGCTATAAATAGACTTGTAAACTAGGTTGGGGTTAGTTCGAACAAGTGCATAAAGCATGTAGGCACCTCTAGTGGATCCAACCACAATAAATCAAGTAGCTAAGACTAGGCTAGTGATTGCATAAACAAAGTGAAAATAACAATACAAAATGGAGAAAAATAAAAATTGAAATGTAAATCTAGAAGCTAAGGCACTTTGAGGCCAAGCAAAAGATGTTTTAGGTAATAAAGACATTTTCAAGAAAGGGTTAAAGAGCATGCATATTCTAGATTTGAGTTATCTTTCCAAATCAATACTACCATTTTATAGCAATGTAATGTTCTAGTTTAACAATAGAGAGGGGTTGTTTAAGCAACTTGTAAAGATTATTTTGAGCATATAGAGTCTTACTATGTAATGAATATGTTTTTAATGCAAGCATAAACATGTAATGGTAAATATTTCAAGTAATGAAAATATCTTTTAACCACATATGAATGCATAAGCTTCATAAACTATTCTAAACAATGCACAAAACAACTAAATCACTAAAACAAATTAAACCCTCGCATATATACTATTACAAATACATAAAGAGTTTCACTTTGTCAAGTAAAGTGCCCTCAAATCCAAATCAAAGATATGTGCAAAATTTTTACCAACCAATTGTCCAAGATAAGAGGCAAGAGAGAAAGAAGATCAAGTTATGTGTACGCTGAGTCCAGACCAAGAGCCAAAAGCTATGGAGGAGGTGAAGGAGAAGCCACCAAATTGTAGAAGAGTCAATTCAAGGATCACAAAATAGGTACAATGGAGTTTTGAGGGAGAAATAAGCAACCCAAAAGCTTCAACAACACTGTCAATAGCAACGAAAATCACCAAGAATAGCTGCAATAATGTAGGGCATCCCCTATCACAATAGAAGTTATTGTGCCAAGCAAGAATCAAGAGAAATTCGAGGAGGTAGCCAAATTTCTAATGGAATGATCAAGTGGGAAGATTAGAGTGAGAACGTGATCAAGAGAGAGGCTCAAATGAATGATAATGAGGCATATATCCCAACCCAATCCACTAAAAGACCTAAAACTAGTCATTTTTTACCATTTGGGTCTAAATTGGCACTTTTGCACGCATTCTACCTAGGTTGTAACCCAGGCTGTAGCTTTTGTGAAATAAATGTGTAGCTTAGGCCATGTATTTCCTTCACACAAGTCATTGCCTACATCAAACAGGGGCTTAGGCTAGTCAACAAGCTCCCAAAAGGCCCTAAGGGGTCTATAGAGGGTCTATCTTACGTGTGAAAGGGTCAAGATGGACTAAAGATGTATGGAGGGTAATAATATGATGCAGAAGAGGTCTAATTAAGTCATGAATGTCTCAAAGTGGGATGACCAAGGTTGGTAGTCTACATGTGAGCCAATGTGTAATCATAGAGAGGAGTAGGGTCATGGAAGTACGATTACATATGCCCCCAAGGTACAAGCAGTTGGTGTTTGAATAAACAAGGAGTATTCTGTAGTACCTGTAAGCCACACCAAAGAAAAGGAAAGCAAGAACTAAAAATAGAAAAGGAAACATTACCTGCATTTACCAAATAAAGATGACAACAAAAAAAATTGATGATGCGATCCATAGGTAAGAGTGAAAATGTTACATAATCCAGAATCTAACTTTAGCTCTAGCTCCAACTCCTATAAAGAAGGGACACAAGTGATATCAAATCAAATCATACTATTCGGAATGACATTTACTAGGGTGTCAACCCTAGTGTTCTCCTCATGAGGGATATGGGTGAACTAGATGTCTTCAAAGAAAGAGAGCAAATTGTGCATCACCTCAAAGAGGGGGAGCAACTAAGAGCTAAGGATGGCCCAAACACCAGAGAGTTGAGACATGGCTAAGTGTGAGTTAGAGAATAATTGCACATAGCACATGCCTAAATCACTGGCATCGATCAAAGCACTAATGATTGCTTGATACTCAATGGCATTATTCATCTCACTAGTAAGGAAGAAACTAGTTGTAACAAGCTCATGACCCCAGAGATCATTGATAACCCAAGCTGTAACTATTAGTCTTGGGTTGTCCTGACTGCCACCATCTATGTGAATTACCACTAAGAGGTACATCATGATAGGGGTCAAGGATGCAAGACTAATAACTATCAACAGGCGATCCTAAAATGAAGTGGTGTAAGTGAGTTGCACGAGGGAGATAAATATTGAAGCCAAGCCACAATCATAGCATTTGACCAACACCGACTATGAGAAGAGGTAATAAGGGAAAGTGGGGGAAAGTTTGGAGAAGACAAAGACTAGTCGATAAGACTAAAGCAAATCCCAAACCACTGCAACCAACTAACAACCCTACCTACAACCATAATGAATGAGAGAGAGAGAGAGAGAGAGAGAGAGAGAGAGAGAGAGAGAAAGAGGGAGTTAGAATGGATTGACTACAAAAAAGTAGAGAAATGACTAACTAAAAGAAGCACAACAAGTAACTTTTATCCCTAGGTGCCCATGACTTGAAAGGTCAACAGGGACATGGAAGGGGTCTTGGGAACCAAAATAGGGCCAGATTGGGCCCAAAGAAGGCTTGGATTAAAAAAAGGAGGCTACCAATGTTCCAAAACCTCTAAGATGGAATTTTTGCGATTTGAAATGTAAAAATGGGTAAAACACCTAAAAAGAGCCCACACAGTATATCCAATAAGGAGTGCACGGCCCTGACAAGTCAAAGGACGTAGGGGTTTAAGAGACTAGAACAGTCCCAAATCACCCTAAGGAGGCCTCAAAGAGAGAAATGGACCCTACCATTGTGTTTGAAATGGGCCAAAACCTTTAATATGAAGGTTTGAGGGTTTTGAGAGCAAGAAAGGAGTGAAATAAAGGCCCAAAAAGGGCAATAAGAAGGTTGTTGGCCCAAGATATGGCCTACCTAGGCAAAGCCCATGGCTTGTACCCTATCAGGCCATGGACTATCCCAAACAACCATGGCTTGGACCAGAAGAGGCCAAAAAATAGGCCTGAGGAGCCTAGACAAGGACCATAACTTGCCTAGAATAGAATGAGTCGGGGGAAGATAAGACAAATACTTGTTGAGATTGTCTAAACATGTTTTTCTCATTACCACATGCACACAACTGATCCATGGTCATGTTTCTCTAATGTGCAGATGCGAGGAGTTAAGGTGTTAGAGGCATGAAAGGCATCTTAGTTAGCGAAGCCAATGCTGACATGCAATGGCCAACCATGAGAGAGTGCCCCAATGCCAACCATAATGAGAGGTGAAGAGGGGTGGTAAGAGACTTGTGTGAGATGAAGACTAGCTAGGGAAGGTTAGATCAAGTCTCAAGCAACCAAAACCACTAACCTGCACCACCTACAAGAACTGTCAAAAAGGAGAGAGGGAGTTGGTAGAGGGTTAACTACAAATAAACAATAACCCGACCAACTAAAAGAAGCAAAAGATTCTTCTTCTATCCTGAGGTGGAGTGCATAATGCAAATGGCTAAGAAAACCCACTAGGGTCTTACTATGGATGCCATGAGGGGTAATCCACTCATTGGGGGCTTGGATAGTGTGTTTTAATATGCTGTGAGGCTCACCAAAGCACCACAAGCCTAGGCCTAGCCCTATCCTTAAGGACAGGTTGCCACTTCTCCCTAACTAAAGGCCTACCCTGAGGTAGGCCACTACTCAGCCTACGAAGAGGCAAACAATAGGGAAAAGGTGAAAGGAAGGGTATAGAGTATCCATATCCTTAGGTTCACCGTTCATGACTCAAAACACAAGAGTGTTGAAGGTGGGGTCATTGTTGGTGAATGAGACCTCTGAACCCAAACAAGTAAGAGGATGACAGTGCATAGGTGTACCGGCATGAGCTTCTTGTAAGTTATCCTTTTATTTAGCGAGTTATGTGTTATACTATGGATGAAATAGCACTCAAGATTAAACACGATTACTCTAGCAGCCTCAGTGGGAGACACGTTGAGAGAGTCAATACTCCGATGGAAAAATCATGATGTAAGGGGAAGCTCAATGTTTGGGAAGACATCTTAGAAAAGGTCTCTAAAAAGAGATGAGTTGGCCTGGCATCATAGAGTAGAAGATAGATTCAACTGACACACATCGAAGTGAAAAGGATTGAATGCTACTCGATACTCATCTAGATCAAAACATTCATCTTTGAAAAAATGAGACTCAAAAATAGAGGGTTTATGAGAATCTACAGACCCCCATGAGGAAAAATCCAAAGCCTCTCCTGAGGGCTTTATCTTTGCATAGAGTAATGCCCAGGGATTTGGGTCAGCCTTCATGGTGTGAACCTCACCTTCATGCATAAATTGCACCATGTGAAATGTGGTCAACATGATGACCTACATAGCAATGGTCCAAGGATGGCCAATAATCATGTTGTATGAAAGATCAAGGTCTAACACATAAAACTCGATTCTGACTATCTTGGGGCCAAATTTGACCCAGATCTTTATGTTCCCCATTGGTAAAACTATGTTATTATTGAAACCAACATAGTTATGGAAAAAATTGAAGAGATTCTTCTGACTGATCTTGAGCTCATTAAACACACTTAGGGGCATGATATTCAACATGGCTCCTTCATCTATGATGCACCTCTTAACATGATAGTCATCAATGTAGGTCTCGATATAGAAAGGGAACTTAGCCCTCTTGGCTAGAATCAAAGCATCTGGAAAAGAGGTGGGGTCAAAAGAGAGAATGAGAGGGGAAGGATACTCAAATGCATCGAAGTTGAACATAACTTCAACATCATCTCATAGCAAACCCTCGCGAGAGAGACCAAACTCATCGAAGATAAGGCCCCTTTGCTCAAGTCAAAGGTGAAGAAGGTCCCAAATGGAGATCCTAGTTGAGAGGCCCTATAACTCCTCTATGACAGAGTAAGGACATTATCTAGCCTGGGGAGGGATGTTACGTTGAAAGTTAAATCTAACTTTGGGGTTCCCTACCCCCATGGGATGGATGGGAGGTCCAATACCACTATTCTCTCTAACAAGGTCGGTGGCCCGATCAGAGTGCATGTTGATAAAGCACTTGTACCCAATAGAGGTTATGTTAATAGCAACAATGACCTTGTTACTCTCATGCTTATCTTTCCCTTGTGGGTCAACCTGCGAAGAGGAGTCAAAAGAGGTGGAAGAGTAAGAAGGAGAACGTGGGGACTTAGCAGTTGATTTCTTTTTTTGTCTTCTTATTTTCCTTGTCTTGGTCAGGTAGAGGCTCCTTGAAAACATTCAACTTATGGTTAGGTTCTACAAGCAAAGAACTCTATGACAAAGGCGAGGCCTACCCACCAAACATTTGGTTGCATAATTGTTATCATCCTACCCCCTCATCCAATGGAAGTTGTAAAACTTGGTAGGGTCATAAGGAAACACCATTCATTATTTTGTTATGCTTGATTTAGAAGCCTTCTTTTCAGCTACCTTATTGCTCAAGGCATTCACCTCATGGTTGTCCTTCTTGTCCTTCTTCTTGGGAGGAGAATTAGTAACACCATCATTGATCACATTATAGTTGCGATCACATGAAGAGGATGATTTTTGAGAAGGTACAGGTCCCATGCCCGTATGCACCTCAAACACTTAGATCTTTAGACACTCATTAATAGTTTCATCATAAGAGGTAGGTTCACACTTGAAGACTTCAAGGTGAGCCTCCTACCTTAATGCTCACATAAACATGTCATAAAATTGGTCATTTGAGAACCTAGTCCTGCACGTATGAATGACTAAACACCATCTATGTATAAAATCAAAGTTTGATTCACCCTTGGCCTAAGCCATGGAGGTGAGTGATTGGATGTCAAGGTTGAAAGGCCTATAGATATCAAAGTATTGGAGCAAGTCATCCAGAAGGAGCTAGAAATTAGAGAGAGAATCTAGAGGTAGATTTTAAAACCAAACAAGAGCTGTAACTCATAGAGAATGAGCAAAGAGCTTCAGCATCATGCCTTCATCTTGTTCCCAATCCATACATGTCATCATGAATATCATAATATGTTCCATGGGATTGGATTCCCGAGTCCCATTAAACTTAGACAATTCAAGGATAGGAGTAGGAAGGGGAATAACATGCACTCAAGGGGCTAGAGGATTTTGAAGGAGATCTTCATAAGCACAGTTGATAGCAGGCTAGCGATGAGCTCCGAGAGGGGGTTCATGATGGTAATGATGTTTCCTATGTTCATAGGCATCACCATAACCATGTTCGTAGAGAGGATGATGTCAAGGTGGCTCCTAATAGGGAGGACGCTCATGGTGGAAATCATCTTTACCATGGGGTGGGGAACGACCACAAGATGGGTGACATTCCTCACAGGGATGATGAGAAGATGTGGCATACTCATGGAGGCAGTCATGATAACCAAAATCCCCATGATGCTGATCACATGCCATTAGATGAGGGTCAATCGGTGGGCACTAATGCTCCTGATAGGCATCCCATGGATCTCTAGTTCGTAGATGATGATCAAAATTAGCATGCTCATCAAAAACTATAAAGAAAGGGATGGGAGGATGGGATAAATCTTCATGATGAAGAGACCTCATCGATTGGGAAAACCTATGACCCATAATATGGACATGAGGGGGTTATTTTTGCAGAGTCTCCTATATAGAAAGAGGTGGGGGACTCATACAAGAACTGGGCGAGGTACTTGAACTAGACTTGGTGTCATCTTTATCTCTAGAAGAAACACATCGCCTAATCCTAGGGATAGAAGGTTGCACTTCATTCACCTGAAGTTATCTACAACAATCATTAATGATTGCACATAACTCATTAGGTCCTAGCTTTATAAGGAGATCCTCATCCCCTTGAATGGGTGAATGAGGTGTGATATAAAGCTGAGATGCAACATCCTTAGATGAATGAAGCTCATACTGGTGAAAAGGAGATTGAGTCTATTCATTATAGTCTTACCAATCTTGTTCCCTTTCGAACATGAGAGGGTGTAGACTACTACTCTGGGTCGAGGGAAGCTCCTGGGTCCTATGGTGTTTATTACAAATGCAGCTTGCTCAGTAGTGAGCACAAGGATGAAGCCCTGAATCCATCGAGATTGTCATACCAACAGTGGGAGATCGGCCATGGATATAATGAAAAAAGAACAACATGGAAGATAACAGAAAAGGCAAACTGATGGAGAACCGATAGGGAGAAAGACACAAAACCAAATCAAGAGAAAACAACCAAGGCAAGAGTCAAAACACAACTGAAAGCAAAGCCTAATAGCTAACAAAGGGGAGTTGGTTAAGAGAGATCTAAATGAGATAGAACTAATGTGAAACCATATATGAGGTCCCACCAGGTGTGCCATAATGTAGATCCAAGAATCTGAATGGAACCACTAGTGTTTGGTAGGATGCTAAAGCAAACCACTAAGAGGCTAGAAGGCTTAAGGCTTATGTGGGCTATAGGAGGTCTATAGTGGCTATCCAGTTTGCTAGCTTGCACCAGGATATAGACATACTTGTAAACCAAGTTGGGGATAGTATGAATAAGCACACAAGCATCTCCAATGGATCTAATCACAGTAAAACAAGTAGCTAAGACTATGCTATTGATTTCATAAACAAAGTGAAAACAACAATACCAAATAGAGATAAATAACAATTGAAATGTAAATTTAGAAGCTAAGGCACTTTGAGGCCAAATGAAAGATGTTTTAAGCAATAAAGACATTTTCAAGAAAGGGTTAAAGAGCATGCCTATTTTAGATTTGAGATATCTTTCCAAATCAATACTACTATTTTCTAGCAATGCAATGTTCTCATTTAGAAGAGAGAGATTATTTAAACAACTTGTATAGATCGTTTTGAGCATGTAGAGTCATACCATGTAATGAATATGTTTCCAATGCAATCATAAACATGTAATGGAAAATATTTCAAGTAATTAAAATATATTGTAACCACATATGAATGCATAAACTTCAGAAACTATTCTAAACAATGCACAAAATAACTAAATCACTAAAACAAATCAAACCCTAGCATGTATACTACTAAAAATAAACAAAGAGTTTCACTTTTCAAAGTAAAGTGCCCTCATATCCAACTCAAAGGGATGTGCATACTTTCTACCAACTGATTGTCCAAGCAAGAGGCAAGAGAGGAAGAAGATCAGGTTGTGTGTAAGATGATTTCAGACCAAGAGCCAAAAGTTATGGAGGAGGTGAAGGAGAAGCCACCAATCTGTGGAAGAGCCAATGCAAGGAGAAAAAAATAGGTGAAATGGAGTCTTGAGGGAGCAAGGAAAAACCTACAAGCTTAAGGAACACTATCAATAGCAATGAGAATCACCAAGAATAACTACAGCAACGTAGGGCATCCTCTATCATAATGGAAGTTATTATGCCAAGCAAGAATCAAGAGAGATTCAAGGAGGCAACCAAGATTCTAATGGACTGATCAAGTGGGAAGATCATAGTAAAAAGGTGATCAAGAAAGAGGCTCAAATGAATGAGAATGAGGCATATTCCCAACCCCAATCCACCAAAAGACCTAAAATTAGCCATTTTTTTATCATTTGGGTCCAAACTGGTACTTTTGCAAATGTTTTACCTATGCCACATCATAAGCCATGGATTTTATGAAGGCAATGTGTGGCCTAGGCCACGAGTTTCCTTCACACAAGCCATAGCCTAGGTCAAACAGGGGATTAGGCTAGTCAATAGGCTCTCAAAAGGTCCTGGGGAGTCTCTAGAGGGTTGTTTTGCATGTGAAAGGGCCAAGATGGACTAAGGATGTATGGAGGGTAAGAATATGATGTGGGAAAGATCCAATTGAGTTTCGAATGTCTCAAAGGGGGATGACAAAAATTATAATTATAGATAATATTTACATAATTGGATTAATTCATGGCCACACATCTTGCTCTTGAGATGGACGATCATGGTTGATCCTGAACAATTTGAAAAATGTATAGATAGGAGGGTCAAGACCACTTTGATTAAGCTTAATTTGTGTAAACTTATAATGTAGGATTCTCTCTACAAGCCATTTGAGTGTAGTCACATTTGTGTGATAGGAAGCTCTTAAGAAGGTAACTTATGTTTGCTTTCTCTCATTTGCTCTTAATTGTCATTTGCACACCCCGTTGAATAAGTTGGCCTAGATTGTTAATTCTTTATGCATTTTTCTTGATTTTCATTACCAATGCTTGATCTAACCTTCTTTGTAATCCATATCTACATCTTGGCATGCCTAATGGGACCACGCAACCCATTCAAGCAAGGGAGCCACTGACATTTCTAGAAAATCTAAAAAATCTTTAAAAATCCTTAACAATCAATTTTTAGCTTCACTTTCCCATGTTTTTGACATTTTTTGTTGATATACAGGTCACATAGTGACTGAAATCAGTTTTGTGTAACCGACATCAGTTAAGTTACAGGGGAAAACATGTTTAAAAATTTGCATTTTAGAGTTTTATTCAAAATTGTAGTTTGTCAATTTGAGTTTTTAAGTCTCTGTCTGAACTTTATTTTCATGATCGAGAAGTTTCACTTGGATATTTTATCCTAACTTAGGATAACAAGAGTTTTTGTGAAAAAAATTTTGCCTTAGGGTTCACAGGTGACTGTTATCTATCATTTTCGATCGACATCAGTTAAGTTTATGATCGGCATCGGTCTTGTTGCAACCAACATCGATCATTGTTGATCGACGTCAGTCTCTATATGTAAAAAATAGATAACTCGAGAGCAAGAATTCCAAACTTTCTTATTTCATTATAAATTATGCTTCAAAGTAGGGGGAAAATCTTTAACCTTGTAGGACCCGCATGGAAAAGTGATCAAAATTTGAACATGATTTAAGTCTTGAACCATCCCTTTGGTGTTTAAAAGGAACTTAGATGGTTTATTTAATTATCTTGTAAAGTTTTTCCAAACTAAGGCCAAGAGGCCAAGAATTTCACTCAACATTTCAATTTGGTACTTAAAACTAACATTCATATAAGTTGCAATCTTTTCAAAAGTGTGTTATTTTATGCAAATCAATTATTGCTTATATGTTTTTTGAGTAAAAAAAAGAGTGTGTATGCTCTCCCCCCGTCCCTTTTAGGGAACTTGGGTGACCAAAAGCACCTTTTCATTGCGATTATGCCTTTGTCTAAGGCATGAAAATGAAGTTGTCTAGGCTCTCTCCAAAACTTGTATGGTTTGTGTGATCTAAAAATAACCTCTAAAACCTTTTTACTTCATTTATTTTAATGCAATTTGGCTTGTGTAGGGGAGCTAATATCCTCTTCACGAGTTCTTTAGGGAATCTTTGACGTGATATTTAATCTCTTGACATTGTCTTCAACCCCACTCCATAATGAGGTATACAAATTGAGGGTGACCCATTGGAACATTTGTTTGTGCAGTTAAGCAAACTCTGTTAGTGGCAATCCACCTCAGAACATATGATCAATCAGTACATCACACTACACTAAGAAATTGATGAATGTAGTGGTTGTGAAAAGGACAAGACCTTTTCACAACAAGCTAATTGATGCAGATCTAATTGATGCATTGCATCTCTAGCATTAGCCATGCTTGGAAACATCTAGATGGTCATAACTTTAAGTTTTAGAATAACACCACTTGCCGCAAAGTATTGTTGATGCATGGTGAGTAACCCAAAGGTCCATGACATCATACAACTCTTGGGAGAAAGGGGTATAAAATAACCTACAACTTCATGCACTTTTATTTTTCAATTAATAATTAAAATCCTCCCAACAACATGTATATAGATATATTTCAACAATATGAAGCAACCTTGTCAGTTTAGGGCTTAGGACGATTTACTTAGTTGTATTTGGTCTTTTTAGTCTTTACTTGGTCTTTATTTGAGTCTAAAACTTGTTTGTAAACAAAGCATATCATAACCAAACACATTTGTTGTCCACCATTTCTTGAACAAAGGGGCATTACACTGGTCAAATCCAAAATATATTTGCCTTATTCAAATCTTCATCTTAAACATTGTGTTTGTATTGTATAAATAGTGCAATTATGCTGCCCATTTGAGTCTAAACCACTTTCTAAAAATATTTAAGTCCTTCATTGATAATTCATATTTAGAATTACACCTTTCTAAGTTCTAGGTTAATGTGTTATTCAAATTTTCTATTTATAGTTAACTTGAGTTAACTTGAGTTAACTTGGGTTCAATTTTTCATTTGGTTGAAGGTCATTTATAGACGCATAATCATTTGCTCATTGTGAACTTAGGTCATCAAGTCTATTACTCACACTCGAAGTTCTATAAAATATTTTATTCTACCTCCTATTACCATGTGGTGGTGTTATACTGCCTATTTGGTTCTAGTTTTATACTTAGGAATTATGGCATGTTTTCACATCTTGAGTTTCTTAGTTCACATTGTCACTTTCCTAATCCTAAGGCCTTTCTTCTAATTTACTAGTAGCAACTCATTGAATTTGACCTAGCTTTTGCAGTATTGACATATGTCTCAACCTATATTTGGTGTACTAGTTTACACTTAGGTCTTTGTGTTATCATGCCCTATTCTAATTTATGTGATTTCAATCTACCAAGGCTAAGTAATTTCATGAACACATTCCTCTAATTGTGTGGTACTATGCCACCTTCTTTTTATTATAGTCTCTCTTGTGCCTTGTCATTTGTTTAAAGAAATTAAAAACACATACCTTGTTTAAACATTTACAAATATTTCCAAACATAGAGAATAACCTATCTAGACATGACTCAAAGTTACACTCGTAGTGGGGTCTCTTACGGCGCTAGCTATAAGGAGGAACACTTTTATGATGGTTAAGATAAGTCTATGGTCTTTGAGGACATTCCCACAACTATAGGATCTGAGGAATACTTTTTAGAATATCAACCCAAAGAGGACAACGACGAAGACCTCCTAAGATTTACAGAATCTAGTACTAGACTACCCTCAGACTTTCTTATGGAACAATTGCATACCTTGGTTAGAGAAGGAAAGCAATAACAAGAACAATCCTTTGAAAATATTACAAAAACAAACATACCTTCTTCTAGCAAAGTAAAGGAAATACTTTTAGAGTCAAAACCTATTGATCAAGATCTTATTATAAGGATAAAAAAGATAAGTCAATGATATACAGACCAAATTATTGTGGACTTGATAGATTCTTTAATTGCCACCTCAATCCACAATGACGCATCCAAAGAACAAGGGAATGTGGTTGAACCAATGTAAACTCTAGTTGAGAACATAACAAAGATGGATCAAGATGTCTTGATCTAATAACCTAAATCCTAAGAGGTTCTACAACATGCTTCACTAGACATGGAGCATACATTTTTCAATTATCAAGAACCTCTTATTCCTTCATAAAACCAAGGACTAAAACATTCAGTACACATTGCAGAAATCATAAAAAATAATTTGACTAGTTTGTCTCAACCAACACATACTTTGGAAAATAGACCATGAACTCCCCAAAATCAACTGAACATGTGTAATTCAAGGCAACAGATTCCAAAGAATCAATGGCTCAATTACTCAACTCAAGGAGAGAACCAAAACAAAATCACAGACTACAGGGTGTATATCCCTAATAAATCCATGCAACAAGGGCACACACCACCCTAATAGTAGGGGCACATATGACCCCAACATAATTATGTTCCACCCATGAATGCACCAAACATGCAAGAGTGGAATTCCTTGAAAGAGATTGTGTCATGATTGGAGACTAAAAATAGAATCAAGAACAACAAATTCGATGAGATATGTCTATTTGATTTGAGTATTATCCAAATCCCCTTTCTATCTCATTTTGAGGTGCCCAAATTCGACAAATACAAAGGAAAGGTTGACCCTCATAAACACATTCAAGCAATCTTGGTGTTATGCCAAGAGGTAGCTTACAATAGCATTTTCTTGCTTCAATTATTTTCACGAAGTTTAGCGGGACAAGATTTAGATTAGATACTTAAAATACACAAGGGATTGGTTACAGATTGGAACGATCTATTAGAAAAGTTTGTCAACCACTTAACATACATCATTGAGCATAAATTAACCATTGTTGACTTGTGCAAAGCCAAACAACGTGATAGAGAAAGCTTCACAACATATCTATAGAAGTAGAAAGCACTAGTTGGTCACTTTCAACATAATTTATAAGACAAATAGTTAGTGGACATATTCTCATAGAACCTACACCCTAAGGTGGCACACAATCTATAACATTCTTGCACAAACACATTTGAAGAAATCATATACAAGGGTATACAGATTGAGAAGTCACTTATTATAAATGGCCTTGTCAATATTTATTCACAAGGTTAAATGTCAAATCAGACCCAATCTTCTAGTCAAACAGTTGTAACAGAGAAGCCTAAGGGCTTCAACAAGAACAAAAACATGGTAGGGAACAATGTGATTGAAACAAGACATGTATAAATGGTGCAGGCCCCACCAGCTCCAAATCTATAATTAGCTCCATTGAATCCACCAGTCAACTTGCAAAGACAACCTCCATGAAGGACATTCCATAATCAATGTAGAGTCTTTAGCAAACTAAGAGAGCTTGTTGAGGCAATGTTCTAAAAGCTCATAGCAGCTAACCTAATTGTATATCCTATACCAAGGCCATTTCCTGCAGATCAACCTAAGCCAGATTGGTACAAGGAAAATGAATTTTGCAACTTTGATCATGTTTTTAGTCATGGTGCTTATCATTGCATCCAATTATGGTATCTTATTGAATATTTTATCGAGAGTGGTGAAGTTGAGATCAAGCTTACTCAACATGGCACTAATCAAGATATGGGAATTTACCAAGATCCATTTCCTCAACATAATAAACAACCACCAAGGAATAATCCAAACCATGGATAGAACCAGTGATAGAATTAGAATCAGTATCAAGGTCAAAATCATAATCAACATGAGCATAATCATGGTCAAAATACTACAAAGGACATTCAGCTAGAGATGATCACCATAAAGGCTTATGATAATGCCAAGAGGGAGTCATCTGGTATCATTAATTTGTCAATCATTGTTGGGTGTTTCCCACCATACATTATTACATATTGTGGATATTGAGTTGTCTTATAACATACTTATTGGTCATCCTTGGATCCATAAAGTACAGGATATTTCATCTACCTTGCATCAATGCCTTGGGTTTCCCCATGATGGGATCAAGGTTACTATTCTCTCTGATCTACAGCCTTATCAGTATTATAAACATTTGGAGGTTGAGTTATGTAATTATAACTATTGTCCTATTTTTGAATTCATTGTGAAGAAGAACAAACAGATAGTTTCACATCCACCACCATCCAATTATATCAACCCAAGTAACCTTACTTCCACTTCAGTATATCCATTTCCTGCAACTCTTATAAAATAGGTTATTATAGAAGACGTGGTCATTTCCACGTATCATCTTAATGATGTTTTCCATATAGCTAAGTTACATAAATCTCCCAAAAATTTTGGTAAACCCAAACCTTTCAAAAGCCCTAATAGACCCAACTTGATTTGGTAATAGAAGAAAGAACAATGGAAACCACCTATGGTATTTGTACCTGCTACTTCACCAAAATAAGATCAAGAGGATTTCACTAAAGGAGATTGGTTATAGTCTAATGGCATTATTAATTGCTTTTAGAATCTAAAATATCTTATCCTTGATCAGATAATGGATAACTTTGATTATACAGGAAGAAGACTTGGCCCACGAGCGTAAGGAATCCTGGAACCTTTATCAGCTGGAGTACCTAATTTGAAACATGGTCTTGGATTTATACCACTTGGGGGTAACCTCATGACTTTCGATAGTGATTATTTTGAATTGACTAGCGATGAGACTCCTACAAGTGATGTAGCATCCCATTATAGTCTATTCAATGAGCTAGTTGACTCAAATTTATTTGATAAAAATGCCATTATGACCTTAACACCTCATTGTTCCCTATGCCTTTGTCATCCCGAACTCATTGATTGGGACTAGCAAAATTTGATCATATGGCTTGATGAGTTTCAGAATGAAGAATTAATTATAGAGTACATGGGCCTAAGAGATGGATTGCCCATTGGCGATCATAAACAAGGCTTTGATTTTTCATTGGATCCTTGTGCCTACTTTGAAGAGCATGCTAACTTTATTGGTCATAACAAAGATAAAACATCGAGATCTTCTGATGAAAACCTCTTTGAGGCACTCGTTCATCAGGGAAAAAGTAAATCAAAAGACAAGCCCTCAAGTGAAAACCTATTTCAGGCACTCTTGGATGGTAAAGTTTACTCATCCCCAAAGGACGTTCAAGGTCCATCAAGTCCTAGCTCTATAGCAAGTACAAACATCTCTACATAACAACAACAAAATTTTGAGCATCTTCCTCTTGAGTTTCCTAAGATTTTTTTTACTTATCCCTTACCTAAGATGCCAAATTTAGATTCATCACATTATCTAGAGCTTTGGGAGGAACAACAAGAAACTATAGCAGAAGAAGATGATCGTGATCACACATTGCCTACTATTCTTGAAGATAGTTCTACACTTCTTGTATTAAACACTGTTGAAGTGAACCTGGGAACATATGATGATCCTAAAATTATTTATCTTAAAACTTCCCTTACTAAAGCAGAACATGAACATATTATATCCATTTTGATGGATTTCACTGATATTTTGCATGGGCATATTCAGACATGCCAGGCTTAGACCCTTACTCGGTAGTGCATCACCTTGTTGTTCATCCAGATGCCAAACCAGCTAAATAGAAATTGATAAAGATGCATCCATGCATCACTCTACTAGGAAAATTCAAATTAGAGAATTTATTAGGAGTAGGCTTCATTAGATCATTGGACTATTCTAAATGTATATCAAACATAGTTCTAGTCAGTAAAAAGCCACAGGGCAGACGTCTGTGTACAAATTTAAGAGATATCAACAAAGCATGCCCTAAAGATGATTTTCCTCTACCTAATATTTACATGATTTTTTATTATACTGTTGGGTATGAGATATTGTCCCTCATAGATGGACTTTATGGATACAATCAAATCAAGATAGCCCAAGAAGATCAACACAAAACTACATTCACCACTCTGTGGGGGACATTTTGTTACCAAGTCATGTCATTTGGATTGAAGAATGTTGGAGCCACATATCAGTGTGCCATGATTGTCATCTTTCATGACATGATGCACGATATTTTTGAGGACTATGTTGATGACATACTAGAAAAAATCAAAAACATGTATTGGACATGTTGACGTTCTACAAAGAATATTTGAGAGGCTTTATGAATATAAAGTCCACCTGAATCCTAAGAAGTGTGTCTTTGACATCACTTCAAGTAAATTGCTAGGTTTCATTGTATCGTAAAGAGGGATCAAAGTTGACCCTACTAAGTTTAAGGCTATTGTTTAAATGCCTCCACCTTCAAATCTTAAACAACTATGAAGCCTACAAGGAAAGATCCAGTCTAACTGTAGGTTTATTTCTCAACTGGCAAATAAGTGCCACCCATTTACACATCTCTTGAAGAAAGGGGTCACATTTCAATGGGATGAAGACTGTTAATTAGCATTTGTGAAGCTCAAAACATATTTGGCCAACTCACTAGTTTTGAGATTGCTAGCACCTAGACAACCATTGCTTCTTTACATATCAGTGACTAAACATGCACTGGGGGCACTTTTAGCTCAACATGATGATCAAGGTAAAGAACATTAATTTATTATTTAAGCCGCACGTTGGTGGCTTATGAACACAATTATACGCCTATTGAGAAGGTGTGTTTAGCTATGGTTATTGCTTCCCCAAAGTTGTGACTTTATATGTTGAACAATAAAATAATTGTCATCGCTAAGGTGGATCCTTTCAAAAAAATATTATCCAAAGCAGCTCTCATAGGACGTATGGCTAAATGGGTCATGCTCTTAAGTGAGTTTGATGTTAAGTATCATAATCAAAAAGTTATCAAGGAGAAATTTATTGTTGATCAACTTACAGAGGCTCCTATTATAGACACTCAACCACTCAAATTCAACTTTCCAGACAATTATATCATGACAATGGAAGAAGTGCAGCATGAACATAAACAATGGAAGCTATATTTTATTGGTTCATTCACTTATCATGGATCTAGAGCTGGCATATTATTGATTACACCACAAGGGGATTTTATTCCTAAGGCATTCCACATAAATTTTAATTATACCAATAATATGGCCAAGTATGAGGCACTTATTGCAGGAATGTGTCTTGCCATACAATGGGATATTCAACACTTGATGATCTATGGTGATTCTCAATTGATCATCAATTAAACCACTGATTAGTATCAAACTAGAGATGACAAGCTTGTACATTAAAAGCAAATCATAAATATTCTTAAAGTTCATTTTAAATCTCTATAATTTAAAGAAGTACCAAAGGCCAATAACATATTTGCCGATGCAACTACAACAATTGGGTCCATGATACAGATTGATAGTAGTGCTAAAGTGTATCAATTTTTCATTGAAAATCTTCTTTAGCCTGCACATGATTTTCTGGATTTAAAAAGGGTATGCACCATTGTTAGTCCTAATCCGCCACCTGAACTGCTTTAGTATCAAGATTTTTATAATTATTTCTATGATCATGTTTTTCCACCTGAATTTTTCAATAATCAATAGAAACTATTCCTTCACCGTCTAGCCCGTTATACCCTCCTTAAAAACATGCTTTATCACAAAGGCTATGATGGAATGCTACATTTTTATTTATCTTTAGGAAAATCCAATCTAGCACTAAAGGAGGTTCATGAAGGAATGTGTGGGGCCCACACCAATGGTGTAGTCTTAGCTAAAAAGCTCTTCAGAATAGGTTATCATTGGCCAAAAATGGAGACAAATGCTTATAATTATGTAAGGAGATGGGCTTCAATCTCTTCAAGAAAATAAACACCACATCTTATGATGGCCACAAGCATATTTGATTGCTATCGAGTATTTTACTAAGTGGATTGAGGCCATTCCTCTCACTTACATTATCAAGAAGCAGATAGCTGAATTCATTCATTATCATATCATATGTCGATATAGTAGTCCATCATGTATTATATTCGATAATGGTGGATCCTTTGTAAACAAAGATGTTAAAGACCTTTGTACCAAATTAAAAATCAAGCACAAGAAATCCACACCATAGAACCTAAAAGGCAATGGACAACTTGAGGCATCAAACAAAACCATTGTAGCCATTTTAAAGAAGATTTTCAATGATGATAGCCATAATTAGTACTTGCAATTCTTTCTTGCCCTTTAGGCTTATCAAACCAGTCATTGAACCCCTACATGAGCCATTCCATACTCCCTTGTTTGTGGCATAAAAGTTATTATCCTAATTGAGATTGAGTTACCTTCATTGTGAGTATCTTTAGAGCATATTGAATACGATGAATAATATAAAGTCTCAAGGTTGCAAAAACTAGAACTTCTTGATGGTAAGTGTTGACCAAATTTAACTTTTTAGTCAAATTGGGGCACCTATAGGTAAAAACATAAATTTATAAGTCTATATAGGATATAAATAATTTTCATGGGGTGTATTACATATTATTTGATGTCATTCAATGCTATATTAACTTTGGTCTTAGTTATATTAGCATTTTTATCAATTTGGGTCATTAAATGTGCTTTTAAAGGTCATAAATGCAAATGACACATTTCAAAAGGTGTCCAAATGTCATTTTATACTTTTAAAACATCCAAGAAGTTAGATAATATGTCATTTACATAAAAATGTTATAGGTTCCTAACTAAAATTGCATAAAAAGGATAAAAAAGAGGGAAAATGGCACTTGTACGACACATAAGGAAATGTGCCATATGTGGAAGATCATGGGGGGTCTCTACATCTTTATAAAACTCATCTCAATGCTTTGGTTGATTTGGAAGTGTCATTTTGAATCTAAAACTGTTCTGCTCTAGTTTTACTCTTCAAGACACACAAAAGTGACACTCAAGTTTTTGATTGGTACAAACAGCATAGGTAACATCAAGTAAGATGATTTTGGGAGATGATATTAAACTAGGATACCTTCATTTTCATATATGGAGTTTAAATATTGGTCAATTGTGCTTTATGAACCATTGCTAACAAATTGATTATGTCTTTTTACTAGCTATTTGGTGCACCCTATAGGTTTTGCTCCATTTCTGCCAAATCTGTACGAACCAGTTGGTGATGTTGATTGCAATGGATGTTGGCTTCCTTCTCAGATGAAATCCATTCTTGGTTGCATGATTCATGATGTTTATATGATCAAAATTGGTCTATGATGCAAGGAGGTGTCACCATGTGTAGTTTTAGTTAGAGTGCTTTCATTTATTGAGTGTCTCTTTCCTATAGGTGTCTCTTTCAACTGGGAAAAAGTGTTCCATAAATCCTTAGGTCATGTGACCATCTCCTTTCATGTTTGAAATTCACCATGTCACTTTTAGGATTGCTTACTAGCTTGTTTCCCTCTATGGTCAACTCTTTGCACAATTCCAGTTATAGTCTCATGCATAAGCTTGTCCATCCTATTATGAAGTGATAGTAGAGGTGTATTGGTATATCCAAGACTCTATAAGTTGAATGAGGTCCATTTGTATGCTTAAGGAGGTGTAGTTTTCACCATATGTCCACGCACCATTCTAAATAATCACTTGATGCCTCTGTTTGCTCTTTTCCACATGTATGTTGGTGGTTTCCATGTTAAAAGAGTTGGTTTGAAGCTATTTTCAAAGTTCAAAGAATGGAGATCATGAATTTCAAGGTTTAAAATGCCTTCATGAAATCCTTACCCCCATGATGATTCTTATCAACTTCAAGAGAAGCTTTTCCAAGAGAACCTAACCAAGAAAATAGAGGAATTAGAAGCAAATATGAGATTGCTAAGTCAAGGTGAGGTGGAAGGTTTAGACCCAAAATAAGATCCTATGCCTAAACTCACCCCATCTCCCCTTCCTCAAGAGCCTCCCAAAGAGTCTCTTACCTTTCATTCTCAATCTGACTTTGAGCTTTTATATTCCACCTCCACCAACTAGTTCATCTTGTCCTTATCCCACAACCCTTTGCCTTAATGGACCTATGGTGTGGGAACCAAATGAGGATTAGCTGGTTGATAAAGAAAGAGAACTCTTGCTTGAATAAAACCTACCTCCTTGGCAGCCTCCTTGGGCTAGATCACATGATTTCAAGATGCCTAGTTTTGGCATCACCATGAAGGAGGTTGAATATCTTGTAGCCCTTGACAAAAGAGATCAGATTATAATAGTTGAATTTCATTTTGAAATCCCTCAAGAGGTCTTAAGTGTTGAAGAGAAGCTAAGTCCTTGTGTTGAATCTCTTTGTTTGGTAGATGATGAAGAATGTTTTCTTTGTGTTGAAGAACCTATCTTGAGCAAGGCAAATGAAGAGGAACATGCTCAATTCATGGCTGATAAAGAAGACCTCATGAGAAATTATGAGGAGGAGATCACCATAGGGACTTCGCTTGGTGAACAAAAAGACAAGTCATAAGTTTTTGCCTCCATATCTAAAGTAGAATGTGTTATCAAAGAGGGAGAACACTTTCAAGCCATCCCTCAAGAAGTGGCAGTCTTGGGAAAGTCTCATGAAACCAAGATAGAGGAAATACCCCTTGAAGATGATCTGATCAAAGATGAATAAGAGGTGATTTCTTGTGTGGAAATTTTAGATTGGGTTGATGAAGAAGGATGTCTTCCCTTTTCCAAAGATGAAGAAATGATCATAAACTCTTTCATCACTTTGCAAGATATCATGGACAAATGTGGATAAGCTATTATTCAATCTTTAGATGACTTTTTTGAAGTGATTGGGGCAGGTTATACTCCTCTTCAAGGAAGTTATGAGCTTGTCAAAGATGGAGAAGGCAACATTGGTACACAAGTAAGTATGCAAAAGAAAAGCATTCTTTCAAATCTATCCTTTCAAGAAGCATATGCATTTGATGATGATATGTTTGAAGTCATCAAGATGGGATATCATTCTCTCAACTAGTTGGGAGAAACACATCAACTCTTGAAGGATGAGACAAGCTCCTATTGGCCTCAATCTTTTAAAGAACAAGAAACCAATTCTCTTGAAGCCATGCCTACTAATGAGATACAAGTTGACTATGAAATGAAGAGTGGGCAGCAACATGAAGTGTGTGAACATGTTCAAGAGGAATATATCTATATTGGATACCTGTTTAAGGATGATCTACTTGAGATCAGATCAAATGAAGAGCTAAGGAAGAGGTCTGGTCTGCAAAACACTCAATCCAAAGAGAAGCATGCTTGGCACTTTGTTTCATCTCACCATGAAGATGATTCAAAAAGTTTTCCTTTTGATTCAGAAAAGGGGGTATGTTTAGTTTCTAGTTGTGCATAATAGGTTGTTTCCCAATTCCCCTAAGTCCTTGGAGCACATGTGTGTGTATTGTGTGTGTGATTTCTTTATTATGTGTCTTTAAATTTGTGTGGTTAAGGTAGCCATTAGTTGTCTTGTCTTGGTCAAGTTTATGGTCAATGATCAAGGTTTTATTATTTGTCTCAGTCTTTAAATGACTCTTAATCTAAATGGACTAATAAGGCTACTAGTCTAGTTAGTATAGCAGGAATACTACCCCTATGAATCACCAAATTGTTGACTAATTTTGAATTTTTAGTCAAATTGGGGCACTTATAGGTAAAAAATTGATTTTTTAGGTCTATATAGGGTATAATTTATTTTCATGGGATGTATTACATGATATTTGATGTCATTTAATTTTATATTAACTTTGGTCTTAGTTATATTAGCCATTTTATCGATTTGGGTCATTAAATGTGCTTTTAAGGATCATAAATGCAAATGTCATGTTTCTTAAGGTGTCCAAATGTAATTTTCTCCTTTAGAACATCTAAAAAGTTAGTTAAGATGTCAGGGATGTCAGTTACATTAGAATGTTGTAGGTTCCCTAACTGAAATTATAGAAAAAGGCTAAAAAGAGGGAAAATGGCACTTGTACAACACATAGGGAAGTGTGCCACATGTGGAAGATCATAGTGGGTCTCTTAATATTTATAACACTCATCTCCATGCTTTGGTTGATCTGGAAGTGTCATTTTGAAGTCAAAACCACTTTGCTCTACTTTTACTCTTCTAGACACACAAAAGTGACTCAAGTTTTTGCTTGGTACAAATAGCACAGGTAGTTTCAAGAAAAACGCTTTTAGGAGATGATATTACATTAGGATACCTTCATTTTCATATATAGAGTTTAAATATTGGTCAACTGTGCTTTATGAATCATTGCTAACAAGTTGACTATGTCTTTTTACTAGCTATTTAGTGCACGCGATAGGTTTTGCTCCATTTATACCAAATTCATATGAACCAGTTGGTGATGTTGATTTTAGAAGATTTTGACTTCCTTATCAAATGGTGTCCATTCTTGGTTGCATGATTCATGATGTTTGGATGAGAAAAATTGGTCTATGATGCAAGGAGGTGTAACCTTGTGTAGTTTCAGTTAGAGTGTTTTCGTTTGTTGAGTGTCTCTCTTCTGGAGGTGTCTCTTTCAACTGGGAAAGAGTGTTCCATAAGCCCCTAGGTCATGTGACCATCTCCTTTCATGTTTTAACTTCACCATGTCACCTCTTGGATTGCTTACTAGTTTCCCTCCATAGTCAGATCTTTGCATAATTCCAGTTGTAATCTCATGCATAAGCTTATCCATCCTATTATGAAGTGATAATAGTGGTGTATTGGCATATCCAAGACTCTATAATTTGAATTAGGTCATTTGTATGCTTAAGGAGGTGTAGTTTTGACCATATGCCCATCTGCCATGCTAAACAGTCACTTGATGCCTATGTCTGCTCATTTCCACATGTACGCAGGTGATTCCATGTTAAAGGAGATGGTTTGAAGTTGTTTACAAAATGAAAATAATGCATATAATTTATTTCAAGGTTTAAAATGAATTTCATGTCATTTGGAAGCTATTCACACCATAATTTTCCACATCTCATACCTTGCCTGCATAACACAGTCAAAGTAGCCACTTTTAGGCCCCTGATGATGTCATGTTGATGTATGGAGAGGTACACATGTACTCTAATAACTTAGCATTGCCAAAGAGGCCTTGACATGCCTAAGGGATGCATATAAAGTTCACACTCATAAAAGGTTTCATCTTTTTCATACTATAGCTCATTGTGGTGTACCAGACATCCACCTGCAAGTGGCCTAAACAGGGTGGTTGAGATATTTATTTGACTGTGGAAGTGAGGTAGGACCTTACTTGAAGCCCTTGCATATTTAAAGGACCATGATAGATCCACCCAAGGTGTTATATGGATAGTTGGAGTTGAAGGTCACTCTAAGGAGATGAAAATTGTAATTTCAAGCCTATTTTCCCTGAATAGGCAAAACATGGCTCTTGAGGTTTTTTTGGATAGAATTTACTATGGTCACATGAGTTGTGGATGCATCCTAATTAGCCTTTTTAGTAGTCCTTGTATAGGACATGACCTCCACAAGAATATGAAGGAAAAAAATTCAATGCAATATGAAGTTCGAACACCTCAAAGTTGCTCTTAAACACACTAAAACCAAGCAGTGAGGTCTACAAGGTTTGGTCTAAAAGAGACTTCTCTTCAATCAACTTGGCATACCTTGACTAAGCATCATGCTTGAATGACTCTAAATGACCAAAATTCACATTCATGTCTAAAGGATCATTTTGAGATGTTTGAATATGCGTTTTACTTCCTACACACATGCCTTGTTCGTACACAAGCCTGTTAATAACCTACAACAAGCAAGGGTAAACATCTTAGTCTCATTGTTGACCTTAACTTGATGCTTGGTTAGTGTTTTAGGACTCTAAATAGGTGAATATTGGCTAATATATACAACTTTCCACTTCAGAGGATCCAAAGAGAGTTTATCAAGTATCAATATGACCAAGTCAAAGGAGCTTACATTACCTACAGGAACCCTAGGCAAAATGTCTTAGTCCATATAGGCAGTGAGCATAGGAAATGATGATTTTGAGTGCTTGACATTGTATAAAGGTGATGAAAAAGTTTATAACCTTGATTAATGACCTTACTGATTCAAAGGAATTCCAAATATGCTATGACCAACCTTAGTAAATGCCAAATCACCTATAGTTAGGGCCAAAATAGAGGTGTGTGAGTCAGAATAGGACAAGACTCAAGTTTGGAATTAAAATTGCATGTAAAAGGTTCAAAGAGGATTGGAGTGATGAACCAATCATGTGATCACTTCCATGAATACCATAATTACATTCACATACCCTTAGAGTGATGAAATAAGCTTACCCTGACCTCTTACAGCCCTATATACAACCTGCAACTAGATGTTGACTGTTATAGACAATGGACTGAGGAGTGAGGTGTGGAGTTTGTCAATACAAGGAGAGGAACTCAAATGATCCTAAACAAGAATGAAATTGTTCTAAGATATAATATAATAATATAAAAACTTTGTATCAATCCAAAAGAGGCATAAATACCTACCAGTGTACATCTATAACTTGAGGCACAGTCAAGAGTTGAAATACAGTTTGGACTAAGAGAAGAATGTGAGGGGTATGTTGTGGGATAGAATGATGATTATTTATAGAACATATACACCATGATTTTTTTATGTACTTTGAATACACTCTTGCCAATGAAAATCATGCAAAGGAGGGAGCTCAAACAAGCAAGGCACAATCCATTTTGACATTTCCTACAAACAGTCTTCTACCTAGGAACCAGTCTTGGAATTTGAAGTTTTGAGGGGTCATATGAGATGACCAAGAGCTGAAATTTTGTCTATAGGGCAATTAATACCTATAAAAAATAATACAATGATTTTTTTCCTAGATAGATAGGGGAAGTACCCTCTGTTTTGTCTCAGATAGGGGGTACTTCCCTTAAAACATCAAACTTGCAGTCTTGAGTCTTGGAGATACATGGATTGGTAAAGGGATGTTTGAAACTTGAAAAGTTGTTTATAAGGTTAGATGACACATATTAAAGGATAATAAACCAAGTATAGGAGGTGGAACATGGTAGAAGGGTCTGAGCCCTCAGATTTGTAGTTAAACCCAAAAGACCAATATTGGGCTTAGTGCCAAATGGTAAGCCATTTTTATTTCTAGATCTAGGTGAGATTTATAATGGATTTTGACATGATTTTTAGATGTATACAAAAGTGTTGCAGCTATTGGAGGGCATAGGAAACATCAAAGGATTCATTTTAAACTTCAAAGTGCAGACAGACCTACCAAACATGACTAAACCTGAATCCAAACAAGGTACCAACTTCTTTTTCAACTTTGAAAGAGATTTAAAATGAAATTGGTCATGTTTATGGGATGGATACAGAGGTTTCCAATATTTTAAAGAACAAAATAAACCTTGGATAGGCCATTTTTGGCTCAGAAACCAACTCAGACTTGCGAGAAGGGGAGAGACAAGCTCAATAGGCCATCTTTGATTGCTCATATCTTCTCTGATGATTTGAATGTGAGTCCAAGGCATTTGAGGAGGATAATAGGGTCTCTAAAGATCATCTTTTGATAATTTTTTGGTAGGTTGGATGTTGGATCTTTATGAACCAACCTTAAGACCAAAAATAGGCCTAAAACCCAACTAAACCCTCAACCAGGACCAGGTTGGGATGATGAGATTGGAAATCTAATCAAATGGAATAGTTTTGACTAGAATGTATATTAGATGTTGAATAGGAATCTCTTAGGCTCAATCTCATGCCAACTAGTTGTACAAAATTGTATGGATGGGGTGCAAAACAAACTATTTTTTACCTTTTTTTGTGTTTTATAGGTTGTAGGAGGTTTCAAGAGATGTAAATCATATGGATGGAAATATTAAGACTTAAGATAACTTCCAATATAACTCTCATGCCTTTAAAAAACATCTAGGTGTCCAAACCAGGTGATCCAACTAAGCCAATCAAAACTAACCTAATGGATAGGCTAGTGAAGAAGATAAAAAATTTCATGTGGACTCATTTTAAGGTGTCCCAGATGCTTCCAAGGCCATTAAAGGCCTTGAAATTGGTCATTCACTCCCTCCCATATATTTTCATGGAAAAATGAAGCCATTTTGAAGGCCAAGTGTGAAGGGTGCATGAAAGGGTAATTTTCTAGATAGTAGATGATGATGGCTCACTTTCAGAGGTTTTTAGAGGATCAGGAATGCAACCAATGCATAGAGAGGCATGTATGAGAGTCTCCCCTTCCATTCCAATCATTTTGACTTCTCCTCATCAGTTATAGGGTGTTCAAACATGCCAAATCATGAACGTAGTTTTTTGGTGCAAAAAGGTAGAGTTTTGTGCCACTTTTCATCAAGTTTGTGACTTGGATTGACACTTTTTGCTCCTGACCTTGCATGGTTTGAACCATATCTTCTTCTCATGCATGGATAACTAATATTCAAAATTTTATAAGTGTCTTTGTGACCCTTGGACATCTCTCTTTCTCTCTCTCTCTCTCAAACTCTATAAGAGTTCACCATTTTAGCATTGTATTAGATGTTCCACCTGAGTATGGAGAAGCCCTGCTCATTTGTATACCTTTGGATAAATGAAATGAATAAGTTTTACCTCTTAAATACTATTCACAAGTGTGTTCCACTTGAATGATGAATCTTGTTTAGTGAAGACTATGGATTCCTAGCATGTGGTCTCATTCTCCCACCTTGTTTGCAATTGGAAAACGTTTCTTATAGGGCTTGTGAAGTGTTTCAGGAAATGTCAAATGTTGATTGAGTTAGTATTTTCATTAGTGCCATTCAAGGCCTCTTGTTTAGTCCTCATATCTTTACACATTTAGTAACAACCTCATAATGTAACATTGATGTGAGAAGATGAAGATTGAAGCAGTGTATGGTTTAGTTTGTTTCTTGGTCTCAAGTGTAGAATGCAATTGGTTGGAAGTCATCAAATTGGTTTTGTGTATCACCTCTTTAGTTTAGATTTGTTTTTAGTTATCTCTCTCGCTTTTCACCCCCCAAGTTAGTAGTAGGTTCAATCCTAAGTGGTACATCAAGGAAGCTAATCATATATAGAGACTCACCTCATTTGTTAGGTTGTCCACAAGCCTAGAGGTGATTCCATTGTGCCACTTGGATGAGGAGAGCTTTGCATCTCCTCAAAGGGTGCATATCCAAGTGACAATAATTTTTTGGCACGCTCGTTGGGACTCTTGTTCCAAGAGTTGGAGGATTTTTGGTGTTGTCCTCCAACACATCCAACCTTTGGAGGCATCTTTTCAAGCATCAATGGTGACTCTGAAGACATATTAGTCAGTCAAGCAACCCAGGTTATCCTTTGAAGTTTGATGGTAACATATTTTTTTTGTTCTTATTTTCAATGAATATTCATGGCTAATTTTGGTGTTGAGATTTGTCTTACACAAGTTGGTGAGACATATCTATCTTGTCCCATTCCCTATAAATATGAATAGGTTCTTGGTCAACCTTGTTATGATCATTATCAGTCCCAATATGACCTTATTCAACCCTATCATGAGTTGTATCAGCCTTATAACCAGCCTTCTCAATGTTTTACCCCTCGTAGTCAACCTAGTCCTTTGTCTAATCAGCCCATTTCCATCTTCAAGCAAGCATTTTTAGGCTTTGAGAAATACATATTGGGTCTTGACGCACAAAGAGGATGTTCTATAGAAGTTCTTAATCATGTCATTCAGAAAGTAAGAGATGCATTGGAGTTGATCAAGAGAGAATGGGTACTTATTGATAGAGTGAATTGGCAAAGACTCATAAGTGAGATGTTTGATGTGAGTGGTTTAGTGTCTTCCTTAGAGGATAGGCTAGAAGTTCATGAAAGGTAACCTCACCATACCTATCATCCTTCATATCCATTTACCCAAGTTTTATACCAGCCATACATGACCCCTACTCATGAGCCAAATCAAGCCCATCAAAGTCATCCTTTTCTGAATCAGTTGGAGGAGAGAGTTGAAAGAAGTAACCTTGTGTTTGAATCTAATCACGATAGGCAAATTGAGTTAGCTAACATGCATTTGCAATAGTCCATGTTGGCAGCAAAAAAGGTGGATTTCAAGCCTTCGTTGCCCTCTCATATTGAATCCCCACCACCTTAAAAAGAGACTCATAATCCCAATTTCCTAAGTTGGAATAAAATAGTGGAATCATGAGGAAAGAAGGAGGAGAAAAGTCTTGATCAAGAGTGTGAACTTGAGAAGACATCTAATCCTAACATCCTAAGTTAGAGAAAGATAGTAGAGTCATGGGGTAAGAAAGAAGATAAAAGCATTGTCCAAGAGTGTGAAGTGAAGAATGGAGTTGATCATTTTCAAGTCCCTCCCACCCTTCCTCAAGAAGATTCTTCTAGTCCATGGCAGCCTTCATGCAATCCTTATCCCCATGATGAATCCTGTCAACTTCAAGAGAAGCTTTTTCAAGAGAACCTAACCAAGAAAATAGAGGAATTAGAAGAAAATATGAGATTGCTAAGTCAAGGTGAGATGGAAGGTTTAGACCCAAAAGAAGATCCCATGCCTAAACACACCCCATCTCCCCTTCCTCAAGAGCTTCCCAAAGAGTTTCTTACCTTTCATTATCAATCTGACTTTGAGATTTTATATTCCACCTCCACCAACTAGTTCATCTTGTCCTTATCCCACCACCCTTTGCCTTAATGGACCTATGGTGTGGGAACCAAAGGAGGATTAGTTGGTTGATAAAGAAAGAGAACTCTTGCTTGAAGAAAACCTACCTCCTTGGTAGCCTCCTTAGGCTAGATCACATGATTTCAAGATGCCTAGTCTTGGCATCACCATGAAGGAGGTTGAAGATCTTGCAGCCCTTGACAAAAGAGATCAGACTATGATAGTTGAATTTAATTTTGAAATCCCTTAAGAGGTATTAAGTGTTGAAGAGAAGGTAAGTCCTTATGTTGAATCTTTTTGTTTGGTAGATGATGAAGAATGTTTTCTTTGTGTTGAGGAACCTATCATGAGCAAGGCAAATGAAGAGGAACATGCTCAATTCATGGCTGATAAAGAAGACCTCATGAGAAATTATGAGGAGGAGATCACCATAGGGACTCCCCTTGGTGAACAAAAAGACAAGTCACAAGTTTTTGCCTCCATATCTAAAGTAGAATGTTCTTTCAAAGAGGGAGAACACTTTCAAGCCCTCCCTCAAGAAGTGGCAGTCTTGGGAAAGTCTCATGAAACCAAGATAGAGGAAATATCCATTGAAGATGATCTGATCAAAGACGAATAAGAGGTATTTCTTGTGTGGAAAATTCAGATTGGGTTGATGAGTAAGGGTGTCTTCTCTTTTCCAAAGATGAAGAAATGATCATAAACTCTTTCATCACTTTGCAAGATATCATGGATGAATATGGATAAGCTCTTAATCAGTCTTTAGATGACTTGTTTGAAGTCATTGGGGTAGGTTATACTCCTCTTCCAGGAAGTTATGAGCTTATCAAAGATGGAGAAGGCAACATTGGTACACAAGTAAGTATGCAAAAGAAAAAGCATTCTTTCAAATATATCCTTTCAAGAAGCATATGCATTTGATGATGATATGTTTGAAGTCATCAAAATGGGATATCATTCTCTCAACTAGTTGGGAGAAACACATCAACTCTTGAAGGATGAAATAATCTCCTATTGGCCTCAATTTTCTAAAGAACAAGAAACCAATTCTCTTGAAGCCATCCCTACTAATGAGATACAAGTTGACTATGAAATGAAGAGTGGGCAACAACATGAAGTGTGTGAACATGTTCAAGAGGAATATATTTATATTGGAGACTTGTTTAAGGATGACCTACTTGAGATCAGATCACATGAAGTGCTAAGGAAGAGGTCTGGTCTGCAAAACACTCAATCCAAAGAGAATCATGCTTGGCAGTATGTTTCATCTCACAGTCAAGATGATTCAAAAAAAAATTCTTTTGATCCAAGAAAGGAGGTATTTTTAGTTTCTAGTTGTGCATATTAGGTTATTTCCCAATTCCCCTAAGTGCTTGGAGCACATGTGCATGTCTTGTGTGTGTGATTTCTTTGTTGTGTGTGTCTTTTGCTTTGTGTGGTTGAGGTAGCCATTAGTTGTCTTGTCTCAGTCAAGTTTATGGTCAATGACCAAGGTTTTATTATGTGTCTCAGTCTTTAGATGAATCCTAATCCCAATAGACTAATAAGGCTACTGGTCTAGTTAGTATAGTAGGCATACTACCCCTATGAGTAACCAAAGTGTTTACCAAATTTGACTTTTTAGTCAAACTGGGGCACTTATAGGTAAAAAATTGACTTTCTAGGTCTATAGAGGGTATACTTTATTATCATAGGGTGTATTACATGTTATTTGATGTCATTTAATGCTATATTAACTTCGGTCTTAGTTATATTGGCTTTTTTATCAATTTGGGTTATTAAATGTGTTTTTAAGGGTCATAAATGCAAATTGCATGTTTCCCAAAGTATCCAAATGTCATTTTCTTCATCAAAACATATAAAAATTCAGTTAAGATGTCAGGGATGTCAGTTACATCAGAATGTTGTAGGTTCCCTAAGTGGAATTGTAGAAAAAGGCTAAAAAAGAGGGGAAATGTCACCTGTATGACACATAGGGAAGTGTGCCACATGTGTAACATCATGATGGGTCTCCTCATCTTTATAACACTCATCTCCATGCTTTGGTTGATTTGGAAGTGTCATTTTAAATCCAAAACCATTCTACTCTAGTTTTACTCTTCTAGACACATAAAAGTGACTCAAGTTTTTGCTTGGTACAAACGACACATGTAGTTTCAAGAAAAATGCTTTAGGGAGATGATATTACACTAGGAGACCTTCATTTTCATACATGGATTTTAAATATTGGTCAATTGTTCTTTATGAACCATTATTAAAAAGTTGACTGTGTCTTTTTACTAGCTATTTGGTGCACCCTATAGATTTTGCTCCATTTTTGCCAAATCCATATAAACTAGTTGGTGATATTGGATCTAGAGGAAGTTGGCTTCCTTCTCAGATGGTCTCCATTCTTGGTTTCATGATTCATGATGTTTGGATGATAAAAATTGGTATATGATGCAAGGAGGTGTCACCATGTGTAGTTTCGATTGGAGTGCTTTGGTTTGTTGAGTGTCTCTCTCCTTTAGGTGTCTCTTTCAACTAGGAAAGAGTGTTCCATAATCCCCTGGGTCATTTGACATTCTTCTTTCATTTTTGAACTTAACCATGTTACCTCTTGGATTGCTTACTAGCTTATTTCCCTCCATGGTCATCTCTTTGCATAATTCCAGTTGCAAACTCATGCATAAGCTTGTCCATCTTGTTATGAAGTTACAATAGTGGTGTATTATCATATCCAAGACTAGAAGTTGAATGAGGTCCATTTGTATGCTTAAGGAGGTGTAGTTTTAACCATATTTCCATGTACCATGTTGAATAGTCACTTGATGCCTCTATCTGCTCTTTTTAACATGTATGTAAATGATTTTCGTGTTAAAGGAGATGGTTTGAAGCTATTTGCAAATATCAAAGAATGGAGATCATGTATTTCAAGTTTTAAAATGCATTTCGTGTCATTTGGAAGCTATTCACACCATAATTTGCCATATTTCATACCTTGTCACATAACGTAGTCAAAGTAGCCACCTACAAGCCCCTAATGACATCATGCTGACGTATGGAGAGGTGGACATGTACTCCAATAGCTTAGAATTGTCAAAGATGCATTGACATGCCTAAGGGAAGCATATAAAGTTTACACTCATAAAATGTTTCATCTTGTTCATACTATAACTCACTGTGGTGTACCAAACATCCACCTACAAGTGGCCTAAACATGGTGCTTGAGATATTTATTTGAGTGTGGAAGTGAGGTAGGACCTTATTTGAAGACCTTGAATATTTAAAGGACCATGATAGATGCACCCAAGGTGTTATAAATATAGTTGGAGTTGAAGGTCACTTTAAGGAGTTGAAAACTATAATTTCAGGCCTATTTTCCCTAATAAGGCGAAACAATGGTGTTGAGGTTTTTGTGGATAGCATTTACTATGGTCACATGAGCTATGGATGCATCCTAATCAACCTATTTAATAGTCCTTATATAGGATAATACCTTTACAAGAATATGAAGGGTAGAACTTCAATGCAAGATGAAGTTTGAACACCTCAAAGTTGCTCTTAAACACACTAAAACCAAGCAGTGAGGTCTACCAGGTTTGGTCTAAAAGAGACTTCTCTTCAATAAACTTGGCATACCTTGACAAGTATCATGCTTGAATGACTCTAAATGACCCAAATGCACTTTCATGACTAAAGGATCGTCTTGAGAGGTTATAATATGAGTTTTACTTCCCACACACATGCCATGTTGATACACATGCTTGTGAATAACCTATAATAATCAAGGGTAAACATCTTAGTCTCACTGTTGACCTTAACTTGATGCCTGGTTAGTGTTTTAGGACACTAAATAAGTGAATATTGGATAATATATGTAGCTTGACACTTTAGAGGATCCAAATAGAATTTCTCAAGTATCAATATGACCAAGTCAAAGGAGCTTACATCACCTCCCGGAACCCTAGGCAGAATGTCTTAGTCCAGACAAGCAGTGAGCATAGAAAATGATGATTTTGAGTGTTTGACATTGTATAAAGGTGATAAACAAGTTTAGAACCTTGATTAATGTCCTTATTTATTCAAAGGAGGTCCAAACATGCTATGACCAACCTCAATATATGCCAAATCACCTATAGGCAGGGCCAAAACAGAGGTGTATCAGTCATAATAGGATAGGACTCAAGTTTGGAATTAAAATTACATGTAAAAGGTTAAAGGAGGATTAGAGTGATGAAAAAATCATGTGATCACTTCCATGAAGACCATAATGACATTTATGTACCCTTAGAGTGATGAAATAATCTCACCCTGACCTCTTACAGCCCTATATATAAACTATAACTAGATGTTGATTGTAACATACAATGGACTGAGGAATGAGGTGTGGAGTTTTTGAATACAAGGAGAGGATCTCCAATGATCCTAAACAAGCATATAATTGTTCTAAGATACTATATAATAATATATAAACTTTTCATCAATCCAAAAGAGGCATAAATACCTACAGGTGTACATCCATAACTTGAGGCACTGTCAAGAGTCAAAATATTATTTGGACTAAGAGGAGAATGTGAAGGGTGTGTTATGGGATAGAATGATGAATAGGTCTATAAAATCTCCACCATGATTTTTTTATATACTTTGAAGACACTCTCACCAATGAAAATCATGCAAAGGAGGGAGCTCAAACAAAGCACAATCCATTTTGACATTTCCTGCACACAGTCTTCTACCTAGGAACGTGTCTTAGAATTTGATGTTTTGAGGGGTCATATGAGATGACCAGGATCTGAAATTTTGTCTATAGGGTCATTACTACCTATATAGACTCATGCAATGATTTGTTTTCCTAAATAGATAGGGGAAGTACCCCCTATTTTGTCTAATACATGGGGTACTTCCCTTAAAATATCAAACTTGCAGTCTTGAGTCTTGGAGATACATGGATGTGTAAAGGATGTTTGAACCTTGAAAAGGGGTTTATAAGGTTGTATGACACGTATTCAAGAATAGTAAACTAATTATAGGGGCTGGAACATGGTAGACTGGTTGGAGCCCTCAAATTTACAGTTAAACCCACAAGACCAACATTGGGCTTAGTGTCAAATGGTAAGCCATTTTGATTTCTAGATCTAAGTGAGCTTTATAATGGATTGTGACATAATTTCAATATGTATACAAAAGTGTTGGAGCTATTTTAGGGTAGATGAAACATCAAAGGAATCATTTTGAACTTCAAAGTGCAGACAGACCTACCAAACATGACTGGACCTGAATCCAAACAAGGTACCAACTTCTTTTTCAACCTTGAAAGATATTTCAAATGAATTTGGTCATGTTTATGGGATGTATACAGAGGTGTCCAAGATTTTGGAGAGCAAAATAAACCTTGGAAAGGCCATTTTTGGCTCAAAAACTAACTCAAACTTACGAGAAGGAGAGAGACAAGCTTGATAGGCCATCTTTGATTGCTCATATCTTCCATGATGATTTGCATGGGAATACAAGGCATTTGGGAAGGATAATAGGGTCTCTAAAGATTACATTTTGAGAATTTTTTGGATGTTGGATCTTTATGAACCAACCTTAAGACCAAAAACAAGCCTGAAACCCTACTAAACCCTCAACCATGACCAGTTTGGGAAGATGAAGTTGAAAATCTAATCAAATGGTTGATATTGGATGTTGAAGAGGTCTCTCTTGGTCACTCTCATGCAAACTATTTGTACATAATTGTATAGATGGGGTGCAAAATTAGCCATTTTGACCATTTTTTATGTTTTACAGGTTGTAAGAGGTTTCAATAGATGAAAATCATATGGATGGAAAGATTAAGACTTAAGCTAACTCCTTATATCACTCTCATGCCTTGAAACAAACTCTAAGTGTCCAAACTAGGTAATCCAACTCAGCCAGTCAAAACTGGCCTAATGGACAAGCTAGTTGATGGGGAATCAAGAACAACAAACAGCTCTGATCCCACTTGTCAGGATCTTACTCCTCAATAAGAGCACAATATGATTACCTTGTATAAGCAACTAAACATGCAGAATTAACCAGAAGCAATAAGTAACTAGAATTCACAAATGACACAGAATATGATAGACAATACACAAACTTGTATTAATACTCATCCAGAAAGAAAATACAATAAAGAAGATGCCACTTCTTCTTCCACCTCTGTGAGGCTTCCCACACCTCAAGGGCTCCTAGTAATTCTCAATCAAGAGTTCACTCTCCTACCAAAAACGGTCCCAACACACAACTCAAACATAGAATTAGTGTTCACCTCCAACCAGTCAGTAATAATATTCCCAGTACACAAGTATTCAAAGTACTTCAAGTAGATCTCCCATAAGCTTACAACAATCCTACAACTCAAATGATCTTACTTACACATGTAGAACTTCTCCTTGATCTTGCAACAACCTGCAGATCACCCTGTTCTTGCAATTGGAAGGATCTACCTTGCCTTCCTCTATTTTGCTTATGATTACAATACATGCCAATGGGTCTATAAATAGATCTCACACTAAACAATAACTTAGACTTCTAATTTACAATAATTAGACACGCAATTCAAGACCAAAAATAGCTTTTACATGTAAACACTTGATTCAATGAACTAATTGTTTGTGCAACGAACAGTTCTAGAACCGCATAGGCAACCGACGTCGGTCCTTGTTTTCTTGGAGATGACCGACGTTAGCTGACTCCTGCCGATGTCAGTTTCCTTTTGTTCACCCCTGATCGACGTCGATCGGCCTAACCAATGCCGGTGACTGTGACACTCAGCAACTCCTCCATGTCTGCATCAGTTGAAGCTTTTAGCTCCACAACCTAACAATCTCCCACTTGGAGATAAATAGCTGCAACTATACCTGTACTTGTACACCATCTAGTTTGTTCCATTGGCTTTGTATCCCTCTTCAAGATCACTCTTGAAGACCAACCACCACAAATCCTATGGTGCACCTCCTATCATCCAAATCACCTGCCACATCCGCATCTACAAACCCATGTAGAAAAGAACTTGACCCTGCATAGCATGTGCACCTGTTGCTGGTCCCTCTAAGAATTCACTGAACTGCCCTCCAGTGTTTCTTTTCCAGATTGGCTCCAAACTTTCTGACAACTCCCACTGCTTGGGAAATCTCAGGTCTAGTACATACCATGCACTTAACCTCATTATGTGAATCATGACACTGTTCATAGAACTGTCCAACCATCAGCGTGCTAACCAGTTTCACACAATCATCTAGAGACAAAATCAACGTGTGACCTTCCATGTCTCTAGAACACACTCATGCCAAAGAATCTTGCTGCTCCAAGATTCCTCATGACACACCTCTGAACTAGCTTTACCTTTAGTTCAGCAACTCCCTGTATGTGTAACCCTGCAACAAGCACACAATATAGTAACAGGATAATGTAGCTAATATTATCTAACCTGGTAAAGAGAAACACAATGGTTAAACCTCCATTGTCTTGCAGCTTACTCAAGACCATATACCTTGGCCTTCTGTCTCATATGTCCATTCCTGCTCTTCTTTATCCTTAACATCCATTCGTTTCTCAGTGCTTTCTTTCAGCTGGCAACTCCACCAAAAACTCTCATTTGGTTCTTCTCTAAGGAATCACATCCTTCATCCATGCCAAGCTCCCACTGTTTCCTGGATCTACCTGCTCTGCTTTTTTAATAACTTCCTGGTTCTTGACCATCAGTGAGCAACAAGTAGTGTAAAGAAGGGAAATAATGAATTTGAGGCTTACTTACCCTTTAAATCCTCCATATGGGCTCTTGAGACTCCTTGACAGCTTGCTGTCTGCCCAAAATCCATCTCAATGACCGATGCCGGTCACATCTCAGTCTACACTCGACTGACGTTAGTTCCATGCAACTGCCTCATCGCCGATGTCGATTCCCCCTGACTGATGTTGGTGTTTATCTATCCGGAGTCACTGATGTCGGGCTGCACATAGCCGATGTCAGTCCCTGTCTGGATGTCGACGTCAGTTTTATAACCGACGCCGATCTTTGTGTTTTACTTATGAGCGATGACTTCTACCTGTGAGCTTCTTTTGGATCAAACCCTTGTCCATATCAACCTTGCTCTGCTCAGAATTCTTCAGCCCCTTGCGCTAATCTCTGTCCATCATCTACTCCTTAAAAACCACGACTTTTCTATTTTCGTCATGAACATCAGATTCCTCAAGAAACGTCACTTTCTTCCTCTGCATACAAAAATCTTGATCCATGCTTTTTAAATTCGAAAGCATACCCTTTGACTCAAGAACATGCATCCCCTTCTTATTCATGTGACGAAGCCTATTAAGCCACATCTTCGAATCTATAATTGAAGTAGATAAATCAGAAGGAGAATCAGTAATACAAGTAGATAGATAAAGTGTACCTACTTTCTTACCTCTTGCTACAACAAGTGCACCCTTGGTAACCTTCCAAGAGTCCACTGTGAGGGTTACTGTGCAACCCTCATCACCCAACTTTCCAATAGAAATCAAGTTCTGTTTCAGGATTGGGATATGCATGACCTCTTTCAACACCCATGTATTTCCCGTCTGCAATTTCAACTTCACTTTCCCTTTTCCAACCATATGACAAGGCTTTCCATCCCCTAAATAAATTTTTCCAAAGTCTCTCTAGACATACTCATGAAAAAATTCCCTATTTGGGGATGCATGAAAAGAGGCACCAGAATCTAAAACCCAAGATTCTACTTTATCCAAAGAACATACCAGAGCATCTTGTGCAGCATAATCTACAACATCTGCTTCTTCATATCCTTCATGCTGATCTTCATTCACCCAGTAATCTCTCTTTAAGTGCCCTTGCTTTCCACATTTCCAGCAGGTTATTCTGCCATACCTGGACTTGGATCTCCTGCCTATCTTTGACCTTGATCTCCCATGCTCGATCTTCTCTCTTTGCCTTCCCCTACTTTCAACACTCAAAGCATTTCTTGATGATTTATCTGTGCTTTTCTTGCAAATTTATTCATTCAAGATTACACTCACAACATCATCCACTTTTAAGATTTTTGAAGTAGATGCAGTATTACTAACTGCCATTACCAAACTCTCCCAACTTTCAGGTAATGAGCATAAGATTAAGAGAGCCTTAATTTCATCATCAAAAACAATATTGACTAAATTTAATTGGTTTACCAAACCATAGAAATCACTAAGATGACTATGAACAGATCCACCTTCCAACATTTGCAAATTAAATAATTGCTTCATAAGAAATACCTTATTCGAAGCTGAGGGTTTTTCATATAAATTTGCTAAAGATTCCATCAACTCTACCATTTTCTTAGCCTTATAGATGCAAGGATCAACCTTATAGATCCTAGAGCCTTCCGATCAAGAACCTCCCATTTTTCATCCTTCATATCCGTGGGCTTGCATGCAACCCCACCCAACGGTAAGTACAAATCTTTCTGATACAGATAATCTTCAATCTGCATCCTCCATAATTAATAGTTCTTGCCATTAAACTTCTCCATTCGTAGCTTACTTTCTTCTGCCATTGCTATACTCCCACTCAAACAGAAACCCCTGTGAGTAACCTGTAATCAACACACACTAACCAAATCTGAAACACTTGTTAGTAGCCCAACCAAAAGCTCTGATACCAGTTGATGGAGAATCAAGAACAACAAATAGCTCTGATCCCACTTATCAAGATCTTGCTCCTCAATAAGAGCACAATATGATTACCTTGTATAAGCAACTAAACATGCGAAATTAACCAGAAGCAATAAGTAACTAAAATTCACAAATGACATAGAATATGAGAGACAATACACAAACTTGTATTAATACTCATCTAGAAATAAAATACAATAAATAAGATGCCACTTCTTTTTCCACCTCTGTGAGGCTTCCCACACCTCAAGGGCTCCCAGTAATTCTCAATCAAGAGTTCACTCTCCTACCAAAAATGGTCCTAACACACAACTCAAACACAGAATTGGTGTTCACCTCCAACCAGCCAGTAATAACCCTGCCAGTACACAAGTATTCAAAGTACTTCAAGTAGATCTCCTATAAGCTTGCAACAATCTTGCAACTCAAATGATCTTACTTACACATGTAGAACTTCTCCTTGATCTTGCAACAACCTGCAGATCTCCCTGTTCTTACAATAGGAAGGATCTACCTTGCCTTCCTCTATTTTGCTCATGATTACAATACATGCCAATGGGTCTATAAATAGATCCCACACTAAATAATAATTTATACTTCTAATTTACAATAATTAGACACGCAACTCAAGACCAAAAATAGCCTTTACATGCAAACACTCGGTTCAACGAACAGTTCTAAAACCGCACAGGCAACTGACGTCAATCCCTGTCTACCTGGAGATGACCGACGTTGGCCGACTCCTGCCGATGTTGGTTTCCTTTCTGTTCACCAATGATCGACGTCGGTCAGCCTAACCGACGCCGGTGACTGTGACACTCAGCAACTCCTCCATGTCTGCATCAGTTGAAGCTTTTAGCTCCACAACCTAACACTAGTGAAGAAGATAAAAAACTTCATGTGGACTCATTTTAAGGTATCCTTAATGCTTCCAAGTCCATGTAGGTTATTTAAACTTTTCATTCACTCCCTCCCATGGATTTCCATTTAAAATTTAAGCCATTTTAAAGGTCAAGTGTGCAAGGTGCATAAAAGGGTAGTTTTCTAGAAAATAGATTATGATGGCTCACATTTTGAGGTTTTCAGAGGACCAAGCATGTAACCAATGCATGTAAAGGCATGTATGAGAGTATCCCCTTCCATTCCAATCATTTTTATTGCTCCTCATTAGTTATAAGTCATTCAAACAGGCCAATCATGAAGGCAATTTTTTTGTGCAAAAGGAAGAGTTTTGAGCCACTTTTCATCAAGTTTGTAACTTGGATTGACACTTATTGGTCCTGACCTTGCATGGTTTGACCCATATCTTCTTCCCATGCATGGATAACTTATATTCTCAACTTGACAAGTGTCCCTGTGACCCTTGGACTTCTCTCTTTCAAACTCTATAAGAGTTAGCCATTTTGGCATTATATTAGATGCTCCATCTGAGTATGGGGAATCTCTTCTCATTTGTATACCTTTTGATCAATTAAATTATTAATTTTTACCTCTTAAATACTATTCATAAGTGTTTTCCACTTGAATGATGAATCTTGTTTAGTGAAGACTATGGATTCCTACCATGTGGTCTCATTCTCCCACCTTGTTTGCAATTGGAAAACGTTTCTTACAGGGTAGGTGAAGTGTTTTAAGAGATGTCAAATGTTGAGTGAGTTATTATTTTCATTAGTTCCATTCAAGGCCTCTTTTTTATTCCTCTTAGCTTTGCACATTTATCCATGACCTCACAATGTAACATTGATGTGAGAAGATGAAGATTGAAGGAGTGTATGTTTTAGTTTGTTTATTGGTCTCAAGTGTAGAATGCAATTGGTTGGATGTCATCAAATTGGTTTGGTGTATCACCTCCTTAGTTTAGATTTGATTTCAATTATCTCTCTCCCTTTTGACCCCCCAAGTTAGTAGTAGGTTCAATCTTAAGTGGTATATCAAGGGAGCTAGCCCTATTTGAGACTCACCTCATTCCTTAGGTTGCCCACAAGCCTAGAGGTGATTCTATTTTACCACTTGGATGAGGAGAGATTTTCATCTCCTCAAAGGGTGTATATCCTAGTGACAATAGTAAGCATTTGGTTGTCCTAGAAAACTCACAAGCCTATCAAAATAGATTGTAGAGAAGCTACAACAAGCGCATTCTCCCTTGGGAGTTTGAGTTTGGTGATTTGGTTTTGAAAGAGAACCATAAGAACACAAACACTAAACACAAGAAAAAATGCAAGTTACAATCTAATTGGTTTGGACCATATATTATTATGGCAAATTATGGATCAGGGGCATACAGGCTAGCAACTCTGAATGGTGAAGAACTTTTAGAGCCCATGAACTTTGTACACCTTAAGAGGTTCTATTCTTGACATCTTCGAACCATTATCTACAAGACACCTTACTTTGGGGTAATTTGTGCTAAAGTAATTTTATCCTACCATTATATCCTGGACCATCCCATGTTGGACCATATTCTTTGTTTTGACCTACCCTAAATCATTCTTTCGAGAACCATATTCTTTTCATGACTCTGGACAGTGAAAGCTTTGGACCGTTACCACTCTTAACACATTTTATCCCACCCTGGACCATCCTCCTTTGGACTATATTCATACTAGACTATCCTCCTTTGGACCATATTCATTTTGGACCATCCTCTTTTGGACCATATTCATTCTAGACCGTTGTCTTTGAGAACCACATTCTTTTCATGTCTTGGGTTGTTGTAACTCGAACACTTTTTTCCCTTGACCAATTATGATCCTGATTATGACTCATAGGCACTATGGACACAATCGATGCTAGTTCTACAAGGTATTTTAGCATGAACAATATTTTTCAATTTTTTTATAGACAAGCGAACATGAACACCTTTTTAGCTCAGGATTTTTACCTACTGAATGGTTCTTCAGAGATCTCTCATGTTGTGTACTGTTCTATTATTTTGCTATTGTTTGGTAGACATTGTTACCTTAAAATGATCCTCACTTTCATCAATTTTCAAGCATGGTCCATTACAATCGACTTTAGTTATTATTGGAACTTCTACTCTTGGATGAGCATCTCCTTGATTAGTTGGTCCCTTATTCCATTGTTTATATCCATGACCCCCGTTGTAGTTGGTTTAGTTGTTGTTTGAACTCTCACCTGTGGGCATGCATCTCTTTAGCTAGGGATTTCCATGGACATTTTGTAAATATTTCATTTCTATTGCTTATCCCAAAAACACAAAAATATTAGAAAATGATCAGTAAAATCAACAAAAACATTACCTTACACTTTTATTTATTCTAAACTCATCTCATGCTTTGTCATTTTACAAGCAAATATTTGAATGCTCTTGTCATTTTTTAAGTAAAGATTTGAATGCTCTTACCATTTTTCAAGCCCGTTTTCCATTTCCTCTAAAATATCAGTCATGGTTTCTTATCATCACTTTTAATCTATCTCATTTCTTAGGAGAACTACATTTGGTCTGAAGTTCATGTTGGATCTTGCATTCATGGAACTATGTAGGCAGTGTCCACTTGTCTTGTACATCTGGAGTCAGCTTGACCATCCCCTTCCTTTTCTTCTCTTTCCCCCATTTTTCTTCTGTGTTGTTTCCCTATCACTTGGGGGCAACTTTGTGTCCTTGTTCTTGTTACGTTGTTGTAGAAAGTAACACCTCTACTACATTTACATAAGCAATTGTTTTCAAACCGCACTAACATTGTGAATAACTCTTGTTTGTGTGTATTTATTTGATCTTTATTAATGTTTTTTGTGCTTTCTTGTCTCTTCATTTTATTTCTTTCTCTTCCTCTGTTGTTTCTTCTTGGTCTATTGTGTTCCTATTTTGTCTTGTTCTTTTGTTTTGTTTTTCCAAGTTCATCTTGATAATACACATGGATCTTCATTATTCATAGCTTGCTTTCATGTTGTTTATTAAGTTGTTTTTGCTTTGCTTTTTGTACATTCTTGTTTTTACTTAAGTCTTGATTATTCATATCTTGATTTTAAGCTAAGTTTAATTGTGTTTTCTTTTTGTTTATTTTTATTTAAATGCAAATAGTTGTAACTCTAGTATTGATAGTTCTTATCATTAACCTTAGTTATAAATATTCACATTTTAATTGGCTCAACATAATTGAAATACAATGTCATTATAAGTTGCTCATACTTATGATGCATAATTTCATTTTGCTATAGTAAGCACTATGTGCTGGATCCAAGTCTCAAAATCAATATTGCTCCAAAGATCAGCTCTCAAGTGCACCAATGAAACTAGGTACAAATAGTTTTTCTTGCACCCAACTCTATGCAAGACGTGTATCTCCTGGAATATATCATGAGTTTAATCGAACAGTGGTCTATTTTCTTTTATTCTTCATCCCTCATTTCATTTTCTCCCATTTCTGGGTGAACTACATTGGCTTGAGGTCCATTTGGACTATGTAGGTATCACTTAGATACATGACATATATCAGGTCAGCTCAACCATCTTCAGTCTTCTTTTCATCACTTTGTGCATCTTTATATGCCTATTTTTTGATGACTGTTTTAGTCATTCAACCATCACATCTACATTTGCACTTACTCATTTTTAATTTATGCATTAGGTTATATCCTTGAGCTATGGTTACAAATTTTCCCTATAAGGTCACAATATTTAGACCAACTATCGAATCAAATCAGCCCTATTGGGGCATAATTATTTATTAGTGATCAAGATCAACCTTACTGGGGAAAAATTACTTTAGCAACTGATCAAATTTGCTCTACTGGATCACATTATTATTTCCTTTCTTTAGAGAAGCTATCCCATTTTTATTATGCAACTTGTCTCAGGATTGATCAGTTCTTAAGCGCGTAGCTTGCACCCTGGTTTTGGGTATGTTCAAAGTGTGTCACCTATATTTTTGGATTGTATCCTTCCAATTCCCCCCATCCTTGGGGCCCATTTTATTCTAATTATATTTTAATCATTGACAAGTAATACATGCAAGCATTGTCTCAATATGGATTTAATCACATCCATGGGTTACTCTCACCCTCTCTATTTTTTTGAGGGTCCACCTTTCTCTTTCATCCCTGTATATCCTCTTGAGGGGACATCAAGGGTCATTTCCTTCCAACTTCTTTTTGACAACTCTTTTCTTTGAAAAGATGTTTCACTTGAATGTTTTCATATGCCTTCTCAAATAAGGGCAAAATGTAGACATTCAATTCCTAACACCATTATGTTAAAATTATCAATCTTACTCGGCATTTGTGAAAATGCATAATTTCAGCCAAAATCACCTAAATACATTAAATGGTTTGAGCTTGTCATGTACAAGTGCTGATTTAAGCTAATGTATCTCTAAATGGGGTAATGCATTTTATGTGATTATTAACTTTGATTAAATCATTTTGATTCAAAATGATGAAAATGTATTTTGGTGCTCTAGATCACTCTTTTATTCTAATTTGAAAGCACATGACACGTGTATGTGTTATTTTATGTCAACAACATATTAAATGGGTTAACAATCCATACGTAACTAACATCACTTTTTAATTCCTCTCTAGTCAAATTATGACCCAATAATATGACATTATGACCTGTTTGATTAATTGTGCACCAATTTCTAAAGAATTGCACTAAAATTGGTTAATATTACTTAGGCAAATTAAACTAAATTATGAGCTTAAGTAAGAAATTCATGAAAGTTATTGAATATTTCTTTATTGAAAATTGATTTCTATTAACTGCATCATCAAGTGACATCATTTTTGGGGTGGCCTCCACAAGCCATAAATGCAATAAATATTAGGATTATGGCTTCTCATGCCTCTTTAATGCCCCTTCCTCCCAATTATCTATGGATATTATTTACATAATTGGATTAATTCATGGCCACACATCTTGATCTTGAGATGGATGGTCATAGTTGATCCTGATCAATTTGAAAAATTTATAAATAGGAGGGCCAATACCACTTTGATTAAACTTAATTTGTGTAAACTTATAATGCAAGATTCTTTCTACAAGCCATTTGAGTGTAGTTTTATAATGCTTTATTTGCAATAAGATAGCTTCATTGATAGGCATAACATTGATTTCATATCATGAGCCTAGATTAGTTGGTGTTTTTGATATGGTGGAGGAGCTTGGATTTGCACCATTGTTGAATACTTGAGCACCAAATCAAGGGGAAAATCACGTTTGAGCCACATTTGTGTGATGAGAAGACTTGTGTTTGATTTTTTTTATTTGCCCTTAATTGTCATTTGTACACCTTATTGAATAGGTTAGCATAGATTAGTATATTTTATGCATTTTTTTGAGTTTTCATGACTAATGCTTCATCTAACCATCTTTTTAATCCATCTCTACATGTATAATTTAAAAGGTAGTAACCACATATGTAGGAGAAACCTGTAAAGGTATGTTAATCTCACCAAGAACCTTCCAAGAGGTCCCATAGAATGTTCTAACTGATCTAGTAGATGGATGCAAATCATGATGAGTATAATCCAGATGTGTGAGTAATGTCATGGTGCAAACATTCTCATTTACACCATTATCAATCATAACACTATGTATATGCTAGTGATCAAGGAATGCTCAAATGAATAAAAAATGAAGATCAAATTCATCATCCTTAATCTCAGATTGAAAGTAATAGAGGTCTTTAAACCATATGAGGTATATGTCATGTATAAGTACCAATATCCCACCTAATGGGTTTCCATAATGTGATAGAGGAGGATGTGCATTATATGTCGTTTATACTTCTGGTTCCTTCTTAGAATGGTCTTACAAAGGATTGTTAAATATTTTATGTTTCTAGGCATCACTAGGTTGTGAACTTGATTCCTTGGGAGGATCATCAAATGTAATATTTTGTTCATCAATAAGGTATTGGATCTTATGCTTAAAGGTATAACATCTATTATATAACGTCATGGTCCCTAGTGATAATCATAATAAGCATTCACATCATATCATTTAGGTATATGACTATTCATATCAACCTCTATAAGATGAGACATAGATATAATATGACACTCTACTAGCCATGGGAGTAATGAAGTGGGAGATTATAGTAAGTGTGTAAATTGTCTCCTTCATGCATTAGATAAGACAGGGTGATTAAGTTGTTGTGAAACTATGTTAACCATGGTAGTTGTTTTCTTTTTAGGCTCTGGAGGTTTTACCTTATAAAGTCACCAAGAAATTTGAACTTCTTGAAAATAATGGACTTGTGTAAAGGAATAAGCAAACTTTACTTGGATATGTCTTGCAACTCCTTATCTATCATAGGATTAGTCATTTTAGCTAATATTATCTTATACCTCAAGATATATTCATTGATAAGTTCATTTGTTCCTTGATTGATTCCTTGATTGATTTTGTCAATTTGAGAATAGCAAACCTTTTCAAAAATATTAATGGAAAAGTGTGCCAAAAATTGATTTGTAAGAGGTATGAATGCTTTCACAGATTGGAGAGGTAAGTCATAGAACCACCTCAAAGCACAGTCCTTTAGGCTTCTTGGAAATAATTTAGTCAAAATCTTAACATTAGATGCATAGTCGAGGTGTGCTACATAAAAGTATCAAATATGCTATTTAGGATTGCCCTTGCCATCATAAAATGTGAACTTAGGTGCAACAAAACTATTTATCAAAGGGTGCAAAGATATCTCAAGTGCAAGAGGGTTATGTAACACATCTTGGGAATCAATAACATGAGGAGACTTTAAAAAAAATTGTTTAATGTTTGTAACCTTGTCTTCCAAGGTATTTATAACTTGAATGATTATTTGAATTATGGACCCATTGGGATTTAGATTAACAAGCTAAGTAGTCACCAAAGGGCATGTAATTATGGCTTGAATAGGCATAGAAATCGGTATTCAAGTTGAAATATTTATTAACCCTATGGTAGATGTAGAAGTAGTAGTTTTAGGAAACAAAGGTTGAAATACATATCTTGTGCCCCCATTAGAAGTATTAGGTTGTAATGTTTTCAGGGGAAGATTGTTGGTATATGGGGACGACATATAGTTCTAATAGTGTGATTAATAGATGGATACATTTGGTTATCTATATTTTTTATGTTCTTAGTTTCTAAATTGGTTTTTAGAATTTCATCAAGATCTTCAACGTTTTGATGAATACACTCATGAAAAAATTTAATTGCTTGCACTTTCTCATGATCTATTTCTTCATGTGCATTGGTTTCATTAGACTCATTGTTTTCATTATCAAAATCTTCTTTTATGATAACCTCATCAGTATATTTTTCATTCTCAACATTGGTATCATAATGATACATATGATTAGATCCCTCATTAGTTTTATACATCTTAGGTGGTGGGAGGGGAAGCTCAATGTGTTTAATAGGCACATTTCCCAATCTAAGGCTATGCCTAAGTTACATGCAAAATAATATAAGCTAAAAATGAAAAAGTACAATAACTTGAAACCCTAAGATTCAAAAATGTTTGCATTCATATGAATTGGGTTCAACAAAAGTTTAACCCTAAAAATATAGATTGGGGTTATTTAGGGTTAAATGGGATATAAATATTAGGGAAATTAGATGTTGAACTCATATATAACATATACTAAATTCATTAAATTGAGAGAGGCTAAAAATAGTAAGTAAAACTATGTTACAGATGAAAATGACAAAGAAATAAAGTAGTTAGCTAGTTTTTATGCTATCATAGTTTTGGATCTAGAATAGGTATGAAGTAGACTGGAAGAGGATTCTAGAATAGTCCTTAAATTTTGGATTAAGTGCTTCTGGAGCTATGGACACTATCATTAGCCTTTGTTTTTTATATCAATGCTATTTTCTAAACCTAACACATGTGTCTTGTATGGAATACTTATTAAAAAAGAATACAACCACCTTGATGCTTTTGGATTTGTCTTCACCTTCACTCTGGTGCATTTAGATCTTGATCATGGGCTGCAACTCCTTAAGAAATTGCAAAACCCTAGTTCTTCATCTTCATAGTGACCTTGGGGGAAAATGGGTTAGAGGGCACACAATGTTGAGTTGACCCCAAATAACCTTTTGTCAATGAGCATTTCCTACATAGCCAATAATCTGAAGAGGGCCTTCGACTGATGTAATTCTCCCCTATGTATTATATTTTGTGTGAATCATGTAATGTGTGGGAAACAAGTATGATAATGACTTAGCTTATAACTTGGAAAATATAGCTCTTGGACTACTCCTTCAGTACTTTAGACATGTGTATGTGTTGTTCCCATGACTGATATAAAAACAAGAGAAAATAGGAAAGCTTTCCTTTATTAAGTGCTTCATTGAATGCTTTGATAAGTTGCCTTAGGTTTTTTCTAGGTGTATGCTAGGTGAGGAATGAATGAGGATTAATCTTGTATTTATATCGATCTCTTTGGATAAGTAACTCACATTAAAGCACTTAGATTAACCATTAGGTTATGTTTCATTTATAACCTAGATGATTTTAAAGCATTAGACACTTGCGTGGGAGTAGAACACATGCATCGAAGCAAGTGTCTGTCTAGGATGCTAGTGTCCAAGGAACAAGAAGGTAGTTATAGGCTTAGAACTTTTAGGGGCATATGATAAGTATATTTTAAGCATTCTAGGCAAGATAGAAAGTCTGGGTCATCAACATAAGACTGGTTGAACCAAGAGATAGGCTAAGGGGCACAAGTAGAGCAGATGAGAAACTTATAAAAGTGGAGAAGGTCCATAACTGTGATGAACATCCAAAGTCTGAGTTTTCCAAGTGTACAAGACTAAGGTGATATATAATCCATAAATATATCTCCTTCACTTGAAATCCTATATCATCTTTTAATTATAGATTTAGGCCTATAAAAAGATGAGAAATGTGGGTTGAGTTGACCCCAACTACTCGTCATTGAATGGTTGAGCACTAATTACATGTCTAATACTTTGAAGAGGGAATTCAGACTGCATATAGTTCTCCTTGACACTTGGAAATTAGAAACTTTGGCTTGGATCTTGAGTGCTTTAGACTTAGTTAAGACATGCTCCTGGTGAATAAATGGTAAACTCGAAAAAATAGGGTAGTCCTTTTGAATATGAAAGTGTTTGAGTATGCTTGATAAGTGTTTGCAGATGATTAGTAGGTTTGTACATATTTTTATTTATACAAGAGTAATTGGGTACTTTTTCATGCTGCCTACATGCAAAATGTATGGGTCAAACCATAGAAATGATTTGAATTTGAAAGTGACTATTGCTTGGCATAGATGAAACTGTCAGATGTAAGTGATACCATTAAACAATATGTTATAAGTTTGACATTATTATCCATGATACAAGAACACTGATCTAATGATCTAAAGTTTAGTAGGATAAATAAATGGTTTAACATGGACTGTGAGAATTCCTATAGGTGATTGATAGCAACTTGGGAAGGTTAGATCCGTAGAAGGCATGCAAATGTGAGAGAAAAGTGAATGAGAATCGTGTGTGTATATGCAAGTCATATAGGATAAATGTAAGTCAAAACTAACATTGCTAACTATCAATTACCATATTTTAGTGTCTAAATATGCCTCCTTTTTATTATAGTATTGAAATCTAATAAAAACACTATATTATAAAGGTAAAGAGATGTACTTGACTGTGAACAACACACTTTGTCTTTGGGGGATGCTCCAAATATGTAGCCTAATCCAAGCAAACACTAATGAAAATGTATTGATTAATTTATACAAAATGAAATTTGAAAATGCATGAATTAAAACTTAAAACTGAAGAACAATGAAAGAGTACACCTATAGGTGGGTGAACCATGTTTCCCTAGAACCTATTGGAGACGATACTTCCTTGTTGTAGCATTTTAGAATGGTTCCTCTTTTTAAACCCTTTGGAGAATTGGGGGTGAGCAATCCCAAATTTTGTATAACTAAGGTGAGGTTGTGGCTTTGAAAGTCAAATTCCCCAACCCTAATTGGATAAATTAAAAGGAATAATGTCGAGGCCATTGAGTGTCACAAAAACCTCAACCACACTAACCCATGTAACTTATCTTGCACTAATCATGTAACCCCAAGATAGAAGGTGGAAACCACATGTAAAGTTTATAGTGTAATACCAAGGCCATTAAATTTAAACTAATTTAATCATTTAAAAATGAATCAACCACTACAGATAGACTTATATATTTAAGGGTTCTCACTACTGGGTACCATGGAATGTACTTGGAAAATAGAAATTGCAAAAGTATGAATGTGCATGAACAAGATTTGTGTCCCATACTCTGTGTTAACATTGTAAATTTTGATATTGTGTATACATGAAACAATGTAATGAAATTACTTAGATGTTTCACAATAATGAAATAATATATCATAAAATCAAGATCAGAATAAGCAGATCCATAATAATAATTGATGAAATAACATGATACTTGATAAATATGATTGATCCACTTCAAGGGGGTAACCTCCACAATAATGCAATAAGAGTATAATTCACAATATGATAAACAAAGACTAACTATCACCTCTTATATATAATCTACTTAACCATCAGTATTTCATATATCGACCTTACCAAGAACATAGATAAATGTGACAAAATAATATGAAAGGTATGTAAGCCATAAGCTGGCCACATGCATCCTTAGACATGCTATAGGTTAAGGGCATAGCATGCCCTCCCCTTCAAAAGAACATTTCCCTCAACATTAAATCAAGTCTAGATGTTGTTGTAAGAAGGCTCCACCCTCCCATGTTGCATCTTCATGATTCAGATTCTTTCACTTGATCAAACACTCCTTAATCTCTCTTGTTCACAAAATTTTAGTGTGTGTGTGTGAAGGATATCCTCAGGTTCCAAAATGACTCTATGTTATTCATACAATTATGTTAACTTAGTCTAGGTAGAAACTCTTTGTCCAATTACCTTCTTCAGGCAAGATACATGAAAAAACATTATGTGTGTGAGTGGATTAGAGTGGTTAAAATTTTTATGCCACACTGGGAATTTTTTGCAAGGTTTGATAAGAGCCATAATATTTAGGATAATGTTTGCTTTCCTTTTTCTATTGCTTCACAGACATTTTATTATATTTTTATAACTGCATAAATACCTAACCACCTATGTCAAAATTCCTCTCACTATAGTTTTGATCTGCTTACTACTTCGTTTGATTGTGTGTCATTGCTAAATTCTTCCTCATACTAGCTACTACCTCATATTGATGTTTAATGTGATCTCCAATAACTTGAACCTTGGGTTGCACCTTATAGGATGAAGTGATGGGTGGGGGATGATAACCATAAAGTGCCATAAATCAAGACATTTTGCAAGAGGTATGGAAGGAAGTGTTAAACCACCATTTTGTTAGTGGCAACAAATGAACCCATCATTCATATTTATTTGATGCAAAACAATGGAGATACCCTTACAAGCATTTGTTGACCACCTATGTTTGCCCATTATATTGAGGATGATATGTTGAGATATGATCCAATCGAGTCCCCCAAAATGTAAATAAATCAATCCAAAAATTATTGGTAAAGATGGGATCATGATCACTTACAATGATCATGGGAGTATTATGCACCTTTTGGATTATTTTAAGAAAAGCAACAACTATTATTTTGGATACAAATGACTATGATAAGGAAAAAATGAGAATATTTTGTGAACTTAACCACAATTACTGGAAGTGTTAAACCACCATTATATTAGTTGAAGCCAATGAACCCATCATTCTTGTTTATTTGATGCAAGACAACGAAGATACCCTTTCAAGCATTTGTTGACCACCTATGTTTGCACATTATATTGACAATGCTATGTCAATATATGAACCAATCGAGTACCCAAAAATGCAAATAAATCAGTCAAAAAATTAATAGTAAAGTTGGGATCATGATCACTTACAATGATCATAGGAGTATTATGCAGCTTTTCAACTATATTGAAAAAAGCAACTATCCTGACTACAAATGACTGTGATAAGGAAAAAATTGATAATATTTTGTGAGCCTAGACACAATTTCCATGATGACATTTTAACCTTTAGACTTCAGTAACCCTGTAATGAGATCCATGGAAACCTCTTTCCATCTTTGGCTAGGGATGGATAAAGGTTGCAGAAGACCTAGTGTCTTTGTTGTTTCACCTTTGTTATATTGACCCATCATGCATTCTATTACAAATTTCTATATATCCCCCTTGAGTCCCTTTCAAAAGAAATCCTTATTGATTATATGATAGGTTTTTGAAAGTTGAAAGTGTCCCTATATTGGAGATGCATGAAGCTCCTAAAGGATCTTGTGTTTGAGGAAAGACTTATTGCATAGGTATGATCTATTTTTAATACCATAATGCATTCCATTTCGACTCAATTTTTTTATAAATATTAGAGCCATGTTGAATATTCTAAATCAGAATTTTTGTATCCCTATCATTCTCCCATTTAGATCTTACCTCTTCTAACCAATTTATCTACCAATGATTAATGGACATAACAATCCCTCTTGGATAGTGCATTTGCTATCGCATTCTCTTTTCATTTCTTATACATTATTCAAAGTCACATCCCAAAAATTTAATCACCCATTTTTTTGTTTTTTTTAAGATGATTGTTGTTCCAAAAAATATTTTAGACCATCGTGATAAACCTTTATCTTAAAGTGGCTAGCCAACGACTAAGGTCTCCATTGTTTGTCTATATGAAGATTAACCATCATCTCTTTCTCATAGATTGGCTTGAACTTATTTTTTCCCTTGAGTTGATAAATATCAAATTCAGTGGGTCTTCCTTTTTGCATGATTATTTCCCCCATGACATATCCTGATGCATCACATTCAATGACAAAAGTTTTTAAAAAATCAAGGGTAGCCAAAATGGGAGTGGTGCACATAGCCTTTCTCATGTTCTCAAGTGCCTTGGTAGTTGTTTCATTCCAATGGAAGGAGTCTTTATTCAACAAGGTTATGAGTGGAGTTGTTATACTACCATAATTTTTTACAAATCAACGATAGTAACCCATTAGGCCCAAAATATCTACGTAGGTTCTTAAGGGTCATTGGGACTTGCCACTCCATCGTGGCTTTAATCTTCTTAGGGTTGACTTTGATTCCTTCACTTGAAACAATATGACCTAAGTAATCCACCTTGTGGACTCTAAAAGTACATTTAAAATGTTTGACATAAAGCTAATGTTATTCTAGATTAAACCATCCATGTGTCATATGCTTCAAATGTTCTCAACAAGTTTTATTGTATATTAGGATGTCATCAAAAACACCAACACAAACTTCCTCAAGAAAGACATAAAAATAGTATTCATAAAATTTTGAAATGTTGATGGTGCATTTGTGGGATCAAAAGGCTTAATCATAAACTCATAATGACCTTCATGGGTTTTGAAAGTTATTTTAGGGATATACTCATCTTTCTTCTGAATTTGATTATACCAAAATGAAGATATAGCATGGTAATATAAATAGAACCATGTAATTCATCTAACAAAATCATCAATTACTGTAATAAGTTAAATATCTTTGATGGTATACTTGTTGAGTTCTATGTAGTCTAGGCACATCCTCCAAGTGTCATCCTTCTTATGCATCATGAACATTGAGGATGAATATTCACTTTCACTATGTCTAATAATACTTGCCTCAAGCATCTCCTTACCATATTTTTAATTTCACTCTTTTGGGCATGTAGATACCTGTATGATCTAACATTTGGTGGTTTACTACCTGGAAGTAGTCTCATGGCATGATCATGTTCTCTTCTTGGTGTTAAACCTTTTGGAATGGTTCCGAAAATAGTTGGGTGGTCATGAAGAATAATCTATAATTTAGGATGTGTAGACACATTTGTTGGTTGAATTTTTATGGAAACTAATTGTGCTACAAATCCTTCAGTCCTTTTTTCTAAGAATCTTCCTCATCTAATGCAAACTAACTAATTGTGGAGATTTTTTCCATAATCCAAGTAGTTCAAATGTCCCACCTTTAGAATAAAAGTGCATGAATAATTCATGGAAATTAATCTCTATTGGGCCCAAAGTTGTGAACCATTGTACTCCTAAAATAATGTTAGTCCCACCCACAAGAATAGCAAACATAAGAGAATATACCATGCAGTCTCTCATAGTAAGCTTAATACTATGGCATTTTCTAAAATAGTTAATTGTGCCACTATTTATAATCATGACCTAAAATTATGGAATTGGGTAAATGAAACAATTCAAATGAGTAGCCAACTTACTATTATGAAGTTGTGTGTGCTCTTTGAGTCAATCAACATTGTCACTTTTTGTTTATTGAGAAAACCCACCACCTTAAGAATTTGAGGAGTACTAATACCCAAAAGTACATGACATGAGATAGTAGGGTGAGAATCTTCATATTCCTCTTTTGGCTCTTTCGTACCCTACCTTGAGACCTCATCATCATATTCATCTTCATTGGTGCCATTAATGTTGAGTAATTTATTTTCAACACATTTATGTCCCTTTTTCCACTTGTTATTGCAACTAAAACATGACCCTTTAACACACTTCTCTTTAATTTATTGAGGGGGTCGATCTTGTAGGCTAAAGAAATGATTATGCTATGGAAATATGTTCATGGACATTAACAAAAGCTCTTCATTTGACCAGATATTTTTCTTTTCCCTTGCATGCTAATGATATCGATTCAAATACTAGAGTTGGATTTAACATGTGAACCTCAAGTTCTATGTTATCCTTGAGCCCACCTAAAAACATACCAGTCATGTTGTCCTCTTTAATGTCATCCATGCATAAGGATAAATTCTAGAATTATTGAATATAATACTTAACAGTCCTTGTTTGTTGTAACTTTGATAACTTGCTAAAGTAGTTTTATGGGATGTTGTTGTAATAGTGCATATGTAGCTCTTCGATAAATACTAAAAAGGTAATAGGAAAACCCTTATTTTTATTTTGAACACACAACTACCTATACTAAATGAAATGCTCAAGTTCTAGATACAGAGAAGCCATGACTACCTTTTGCGTATATTGGGTATGATGTAGATCAAATAAATTTTCTTTTTGATTGATCTGAGTGGATCCTTACCATCAAATTTGTGCACTTCCACTTTTAACATCATGTGCTTCAAACTAGTATTGGATTTGTGATTGTTTTGATCGAGAGAACTCAAATATAATAGTGGAGGATTATTTTACAGAAATGAGTTGCCAGAGTGGTCAACTACTCATTTATAGTTTCCAATTGATTATTCATAACATTAATGTGCCCTTTGACCCTAGTGATTCCCTTTTTACTATATGAGATTATCTTTCTTCACCATACTTTGTATATCTGACTGAAGTTGGTGAATCACCTCAGAAACCAAAAGATCTAAAGTTTTAGACTCCATGTCATCCTTTTGAGGAGATTTTGGAGTGTCTGGCCTATTCCTGTGGCCATGAGTGTTAAGACTAGCCATTCTCAAACCCTAGGACGAAGGGTTTTAGGCCCCAAAAAAGTGTATCGATAGACTATAATATTATGATCATCTCATTGAGATGAATCTAATGACTACTAATTTACATAAGGCTACTAAAAAAAATCAAACAATATTGCGGTGATGAAAAAATTAAATTCTTCTAGAATCACAAGTTATGTTTTCTTGATCTTTCAAATCTCAAGATAACTGCAACTCCAGATCTTTAAAAAATGCCATATAAACTTGCCTAAATTGATGCTTGTTAGTGTAGATATTTATTTTCCCAAATTTATTTATTTGGGAATATTATATTTACTCACATATAATTTTTTTACATTTGGGGACATGCTTGCTTAGGTGGAGTTAGTGTGTCATAGGTGTCATAGTTTTGACTAGAAGAGTAGGATGTAACTCCCTTGACCACCTTTTATGGAGGAGTTACACTTCTATTCTAGGCTCCTTTGACCACCTTTTGTGGAGGAGTTACACTTCTATTATATGGGATATTTGACCACCATTTATGCAGGAGTTACTCAACACTCATATATGTATGATTCACTTGAGGTGCTTTCTCACTTAATAAATATTTGGCTTTCTCCATTTTGGTTGTCTTGTGCAATATTTGTTTTCTGATTTCATTCTTGCTTCAGCTTATTATTGGTGTGCTCTCACATTTGTCTTGTGTGACCATTAGACCTTTGCACTCACTTTAACCAAACATGGATCAAACTCTAATATGGTATCAAAGCCAATATGGTAAATGTTTGTTTGGGATTTATTGTTGTTAATCTATTATTGGAAATCTTGAGATTATTTACACATATTGTGAAGCAAATTTTTTGAGGGTTTTTTTTTAAATTTTTTTGTAGCTTTGCCCAAAATGATCGAATAAAATTATAGGGGTCCTTTTTTGATAAAATATCGAGTTTTATTAAATTAGTCCTTTGGATTGTAAGGGCTTGTTGTGTGGATCTAGTTTTATTCTTGGCTTGATTTTTGTGTGGTTGTAGGCATTTTTTTGGGTTTTAGACCAGGGTGTGCAAAGCAAGACCTTTCATGGCTTTTGGGGGTTTCAAAGCTCTCCATGGCTTGATCTCAATGATATTTTGTAATCCATGACCTGTATCTATTATTATGTGGCCTTTTGGGTAGCATTTTGACTCTTTGGTTATGTCACTTGTCACTCTCATATAGCAGTGTGACTGTATTGGCATACGCTTTGCCTCTCCCAACTTGCATTTAGACTTTTTTCAAGCTTCACAACTTCGTTTAGATATTTTGCAAGTTTCACATATCTCCCTTCAAACCTGCATGCTCCACTCAAACCCTCTGGACCATCGCCCTAACTAGTAAATTAATTTTTACATGAAAACCACATTCTTTGTGTATGCAACCGATTTTATCAATTCATGGTATTTTCTAATTTTTGAGTGGTTTTCCTTTTACTTTGAGCGGGAACTCCTTTTTTAATAACTCCTTCAAATTAAGAATTGCCTTTTTTGAAAGTCAAATCACCCTTGAATAACATAGTCTTTCTTAAGTAGTGGTTGGTCAATTTATTCAAAAAAAGGTATGATTAATTTTTTCAAATAAAATCAAGTCAACTTTATGAAGAATTTTTATATTGTAAAGTTCCTATTTAAGCTAAGGTGGGGCATAATATAAGGAAGTTATTTTTTGATTATTTTTTTAATAAAAATAATACATTGTAAATGTTTTTTATTTTATTTTTTTATAAAAACAATATTGCATTGTGAGCCATTTAAAAGACAAGGAATTATTTATTTTTTAAATTCTTCATATTTTCACTCGATGAAGACTGGAGGGTGAGGTCCAGTTTGGAAAGTGGCCAACCCCCCTCACATTCAAAACATTCTTTCTCACTTCTACTTACTTTGTATACTCATATTGGATGTATTTTTAGTTAAGCTTGAGGTCCTCATCTATTTTTGAAAATTTTAACTTTTTGACTCACTGCATTCATTGTTCTAGACACACTCTTGATTGTGTCCGATGTCTTTTGAGCATGCATCTCATTATTTGTAACATTTGGGGGGTTACCATTTCATAATTCAGGGGGATGTACTATTTTGTTTTGTCTCTCTTTGCATTCCACTTTCGCTTTTAATTCTGTAACAACTACAACTTGCACTACTACTACAACTCATTTCTGCACTAATAAATTCAACTTCAATCAACCCACTAACTCCATTTAACTATCATGAATGAAAAATTAAGATGATAATCATTCTAAGGATTAAGGGTTTGTATAGGATAACCATGAGTGATGAAACTAAACTTAGCACATATGTAAAAATAGTTAAGTGGTATAACTATAGTGACAAAGCTTATGGGTTATTGTGCCTTTTTATAGCACCTGGTCTCCTATTTCACTTAGAGCTTGCCAAATTACCCCGTGATGTATGGACCATTTTGAGTAAGCTTTTTGGGGAGCAAGATGTGATGAGAGGTCACGGGTTTGAGAATGAACTAATTAGCCTAAGTCCTTGTAACTTTAACATCCTTTAGGATTTTTTCACTAAGTTTAAGTACTTGAGATTGTAGTTGAAAGAACGTATAATAAAAAATAAGATGACCAACTTATTCTTTCTATACTCTCTAAACTAGGTCCTGACTATTCAGTCTTGGTCTCCACTTTCCATGCCACTAAAAGTGCTTTAGGTACTGCATGGAAAATGCCCTCTGTAGATGTTTTCATTGTTGACTTAACTAGAGATCAAGACAAGTTAATCCAGATGGGCACATTGAAGTCCACAAAACTTTAAGCCCTAATTATTGGGAATGGGGAAGCAAAGACTTCAAACAAAGAGAAGAAGAAGAAGAATAAGGATCAAGAGAAGAAGAAAGAATCAACCTCTACTAAAACTAACACTAAAGCCTCCTCTTATAATGACAAAACTAAAAAAGATAATGTTAAGTGTGCCTTCTATAAGAAAAATGGGCATGATGAAAACAAGTGCATGAAGAAGTAAACAAATCACCTAACTCATCTCCTAGAGAAGAATAACATAGGTGTTCCTGAGTCCATCAAGTATAATTCATCTACCCAAGATTGTATTAAGCCAAAGGGTAAGGGGAAAGAGAAATAAAAGGGCAAGGCTCTTGTAGCAGTTTAACTTCAACATCTTCATGGGTTATTGACTCGTTTGCTTCTCACCACATGGGCTCTTCACTAGTTGAGTTTTCTTCCTTAGAGCCATGTAACATGTCTTCCATTAGTTTAGGTGATGACACTTTTGTACCAGTTGTAGGGAGAGGGTCTGTTGAAATAGAAGGAATAACATTCAATAATGTTCTAAGTGTATCTTTTTTTTTCAACCAATCTCCTATCAATGTATTAAATCATTCATATCAGCAAAGGCATGAGAGTTGAGTTTTTTTTTTAAATTTAATTATCATCAGGGAGTTGCATAGTGATTTTATAGTGGCAGTGGGTAGGACATATCCCAAGCTAGGTTATACACTTTCTCACACTATGCATCGGATTTTTATCTGCCTACATTATTGACTCATTCAGATGGAGTTAACAAATTATGACACGAATAGTCTATGTACCTTAATTACTGTTATCTTGAACAACTTAGCAAAAATGACATGGTCATAGGTTTGCCTTGAGTCCAATTATCTAAAGGACTTTGTGAGGGTTGCTCTCTTGGAAAGCATCCCAAAGTTAAATTTGATAAAGACAAAGCTCAGAGGTCTTCACAAGCATTGGAGTTAGTATACGGAAATCTATCTAGGCCTTTTCCTAGTCTATTATTTACAAGGGCTAAGTACATTCTCACTTTCATTGATGATTTCTTAAGATATACATGGGTCTACTTTCTTAATCAAAAGTCTAAAGTGTTTGAATTTTTTTAAGACTGCAAGGCACTTGTTGAGAAGCAATCTGAGAAATCCATCAAGGTTCTTTAAACTGACAATGGAGGTGAATATGTCAACAACAAATTTGAGCAGTTTTGCACCATAAAGTAGATTGATTTTTAGTGGATAGTTACATACAATCTTTCACAAAATGGAGTTGCAGAATGCAATAATATATCCTTGAAAGAGATGGTTGGCTTTGTGATTCACTCTAAGTCCTTAGCACCTTAGTATTGGGTCGAAGCCATTAATTATGCTTGTTATATTCAGAATAGGGATCTTCATAAAACTTTGAAAGGTATAACACCTTTTGAAGCTTGGCATGGAAGGAAACTTGAAGTTGAACACTTTAGGGTTTTTAGATCTCTAGTCATGACACATATACCAAATAAGATATGCAAATCTATGGAACCTTAGTCCAAGCCTTACATCTTTGTAGGTTATCCAAAAGGTGTCAAAGGATATCGCCTTCTACATCCAACCACACACGAGTTGTTCATAGAGAGAAATGTTCACTTTTAGGATAGTCCCAAAGACTTGACATTTGACACTTCTTATCTTTCATTGGATTCACTTAGACTTGATGATTTTTCTTCTGACTCGGATCATCTAGAGCAAGTTCCTAAGCTAGGGTCTTCTTTTTTTTCTAGTTATGACGATGAGGGAGCCTTCTACGTCCACCTCTAGTCATGTTTCAAAGGATGAGGAGTCATCCCCTGACTCACCCACATCTAGGCCCCTTTAAGCCAGGTAGACACTTTAGAGTGCATGCACTTGGGTAGGGGATCTGATAGGTGACATAAATATTTGCATAGATTATCAGAGTCATCCACATGTTTTCTTTGATTTAGTTTCATATCCATAGACATTCTACGAGGCTTCATGCATACTTGAGTGGGATAGTGCTATGTAGGAAGAATATTATTCCTTAATCAAAAATCACCATTGGGATTTGACTTCACTTCCAAAGAGAAAAAAAATGGTTCGATGTAGGTGGATATATCAGACCAAGTTTATAGTAGATGGTTTGGTTGATAAGTATATGGCATGATTTGTCACCAAGGGTTTTTCACAGTTAGCTGATATTGACTACTCAAAGACCTTTGCACCTATTACAAAGATGATTTTGATCTGACTCACACTAACTATAGCCACAACACATGGTTGGGATGTGCACCAGATGGATGTGAAGAGTGTTTTTTTTACAAATACCTTAAGGAGGATATCTACATGGAGCATCCACATGGGTTTATTCATGATTCATCCTTAGTTTATAAACTTAGGAATCCATCAATGGCCTCAAACATGCCCCTCAAAGTTGGTATGCCAAGATGGATTCCTTCATCCTTGCTTCAAGTTTCACCAGGTGTCATTCAGACCCCAATGTATTCTTCTAATGACATGATGATTCCTTACTAATATTGGTCCTTTATGTTTATGATCTATTGATCACTGGGAGTTCTTCATCATCTATTACAATAGTGAAGACAATTCTACATGATAAATTTGACATTACAGACTTGGGTCTTCTGCATTATTTCATTGGCATCAAGATTTCACTTGCACATCCCAAGTATGTTCTCCATGTTTTAGCTCAATTTCACATGGCTGATTGTAAGCTAGATTTAACTCCCTATCTATCAGGAGTCAAACTTTAGGTTGACTATTTTAGAACTTTAGTTAATGCTACTCAACATCGATAGCTTATTGGTAGCCTCATTTATCTAACTCATACCAAGCCTGATATTTCATATGTAGTAGACATTATTTCATGATTCATGCAAAATCCCCACGAGCTATACTGAAAAGCAACCAAACAAATACTCCACTATATTCATGGCTCTTATAGATGCATGATTTAGTATGGATTTGGTGCAAAGGTTAAATTGGTTGGTTTTTTAGATTCATATTGGGTTGGGGATACTCAGAATCATAAGTTAACTCTAGGTTACAGTTTTTCTTTGGGTTCTGGTCTTATCAGTTGGTCTAGAAAGAAGTAAAATGTTATTGCTATATCATCCATAGAGGCAGAGTATAGAGGAGTTGTTAATGTGGTTACTGAGGCCATTTACCTTTAAGGGATTCTATTAGAGTTTAGAATTCCTTTCAGGAAACCAACCATCATCTATTATGACATCTATAGTACCATATAGATATGCAGGAATTCGGTTCAAAACTAGTAGACCAAACACATTGAGATTCACATGCATTTTATCCAAGGGCTTATTGATGGTCAGGTCATTAACTTGAGATTTTGCCAGTCTTCAAAGTAGGTTGTAGATATCTTTACCAAACCCTTCATCGAGAGCAAGTTAATTCATCTATGAGCTCTTCTTAGGGTGCAATCTTTCATCATCAACAACATCATCTTCAGGGGGGCCCTATAGCCACTTTTATTCTTTTATGTTTCTCTTTTCACAGAGAGTTTTCCTACGAGTTTTCTCTTTTTCTCTATTTTATGAGATATTGCTTTGTACATGGGTACCTAATCAAGCCTAGTTCTTGTGACCTATTTTTTTTATCTCATATTGCTTACCTAAGTTGTGCTTATGGAGGGTGTTAGTGTAGGTATTTATTTTCTTAGTTTTATTTATTTAGGAATAATATATTTGCTCACATGAAGTTTTCTTACATTTAGCGATATGCTTGCTTAGGTGGAGTTAGTGTGTCATAGGTGTCATAGGTTTGGCAAGAAGACTAGGATGTAACTCCCTCGACCACCTTTTGTGGAGGAGTTACATTTCTATTCTAGACTCCTTTAACCACCTTTCATGGAGAAGTTAGACTTCTATTATAGAGGATCTTTGACCACCATTTGTAGAAGAGTTACTCATCAGTCCTATACATATGCTTCACTTGAGAAGCTTTCTTGCTTAATGAATATTTGGATTTCTCTATTTTGGTTGTCTCATGCAATTTTTTTTTTATTTCATTCTTGCTTCAGATCTTTGTTGGTGTGCACTCATGTTTATCTCATGTGACAATTGGACCTTTGCACTCACTTTAATTGAACCTGGATCAAACTTCAATAATACTCTGATACCACTTACAATGAAATTACTTAGATGATTCACAACAATGGAATAATATATCACATAATTAATAGTTGATGAAACATGTCCATAATAATAATTGATAGAATATCAAAATACTTGATAAATTGATTGAGCCACTTCAAAGGGGAAACCTCCACAATAATGTAATAAGAGTAGAATTCACAATATGGTAATCAAAGACTAACCAATACCTCCTATATATACTCTACTCAACCATGGTTATTCCATAGGTTGACCTTACTAAGAACAGAGAGAAATATGACAAGATAATATGAAATGTATGTATGCCACAAGTCAACCACACATATCCCTAGACATGATATAGGTTAAGGGCATATAAACCAGCTTTATTCCCCATAATTTTAACTGTTTGTTGTCGATATGATATAAAATGCCATGTATCTATATGCCATTTTTTATTAATATTTACAAAATCTAAGAACCTATATCTTATGTCCTATAAAAGAGGTAAATATACCTTGTATATGCCCCCAAATGTATTTGAATACGTTCGTATATGAAAAAACTATAACTCATGCCTTGTAAAGTGGGTGCATGTGCCTTGCATATACGCCCAAAATCTATCTAAAATTTGTCAATATTTGTTCCACTTTGATATTTAAAATACTCTAAAATGTATATAATCTATATAATATGTGACAAAATATATATTATGTGGTCATGGAAGCTCAAGACTCTATGACAAGCCCACTAATATGCCCTTCTTTGAGGTGAAGGACATATCTTATGAGTCACTCATCTCAAAATAAAGTGTTAATTGTATCATGTTATGTATAAAGATGTACTCATGTATAATCATGTCAACATGTAGAGAATATGTTATCGTAGTAATGAATATATCATCAAAGCATGTGTGAAATGTATGTAGGGCAAATTATATAAGTGTCATGTCAAGATGTATATAGCAATTACGCAGTAAGAATCATCATTGTTAAATGAAGAGAAAAATATACATGATAAATTAAAATGAGAGAATAAATACTAACTAAATTCTTAAACTGACGAATTAATAAAAATGACATACACACAAGATTACATAGTACGTGTTGTCCCCCAAAAATATCGCTCATTTTTGGGACAACATTTCAACTATTTTGGTCCTATAGACCACAATCCTCTCTTCCCATTTCAAAAATTGTTCTGAGCATTCAGGTTCCTCATTTTTCAAAGCTTTCTCAAAAATCTATGGACTCTGCAGGCTTGAATCTACGGACTCTACAGGCTTGAATCTATGGACTCTACAAGAAACAATCTACAAACTCTACAGGCCAAGTTCTACGGGCTTCGCAGGTTGATTTCTACAGACTTTACAGGAAAGAAGCAAGCTCTCAAAAGAACAAGTTTCTGTTAGGTTGTGGAGCTAAAAGCTTCACTGTTGTAGACATGGAGGAGGTTGTTGAGAGGTTGCTAAGTGACAAGAAAATCAACGTCAGTCTGATCAGCCGATGTCAGTCATATACAGTGGAAAAAGCAACCAACATCGGTCAGGTATCGGCCGACGTCGGTCATCTCCAGCCTGACAGGGACCAACATCAGTCGCCTATGCGATTCCGAAACTGTCAGTTACATGAACAGTTTGTTAACGAACCGAGTGTTTGCATGTTAAGAGCCAATTATAGACTAGGAGCTGCAGATCTAATTATTGTAATTAGATGTCTAATTATTGTTTGCATGAGATCTATATAATAGACTCATGGGTTGTATTGTAAGGTGTTCTAGTTTGAGTTGAGCAAAGTTAGCTCCTTCTGTGTGTGAAGTGAGCAAGGGTGTTCCTCCTAGTTCCACAGCAGTGCCAAGTGTGGGTGTTGGTTTTGAAAAATTAGAAGGGCTCTTCAGGTGTGTAGGATCTTGGTCGGCAAGTGTGCAAGGCCACGTTTGGAGATCTACATGGGTAAGTAAGATCATTGATCTGCAGGTGTATGTGTGTGCAAGGTCTAAGGTTTGCAGGTGTGCAGAACCAGGTTGATCTATAGGTGGCAGCAGAATCAAGGTGACAGCAACACAATGGAAAGCAGAATCAGGTGGGATCTACTTGGAGTACGGTGTGTACTCAATTAGAGAGCAAAGAGGAAGGCAAGGTAGTTCCTTCCATAAGTAAGATCGTTTGAGTTGCAGGGTGTTGCAAGTTTAGGGGAGATCTACTTGAAGTACGTTGAGTACTTAGAGTGTGTGGAGCACTTGTGGAGTGCGTGGAGCACTAGTGTACTGGTAGTAGTGGATACTGACTGGTTGGAGGTGAACACCAACTCTGTGTTTGAGTTGTGTGTTGGGACCGTAAGAGAGAGAGTTTTGAGGAAAGAATTACTGTACACTTGAGGTGTAGGAAGCCTCTGAGAGGTGTGAAGAAAAAGTGGCATCTTCTTTATTGTATTCTTTTCTGGATGAGTATTAATACAAGTTGTGTATTGTCTCTCATATTCTATGTTGTTTCTAGTTTCTAGTTACTTGTTACTTCTGGTTTAATTTCGCATCTTAAGTTGCTTATATGTGGTAATCAATGGTGCTTCCACGAGTTCCTAATAATTGGTATCAGAGCTAAAGTTGCAAGGAGCAGGTTTTGTGTTTGGTTACAGGTCACTCTCAGGGGTTTCTGATTGAATGGGAGTATAGCAACGGCAGAAGAAAGTAAGCTACGAATAGAGAAACTGAATAGCACGAATGGTCAATTACGGTGTTATGGAAAGAAAGAACAGGTAAAGAAAGATTGTTGGTTGGTAGAAGATCAACATGAAGAAACTGAAGAAGCAGATGTTGCAGGTGTTGTTGCACATGATGCTCTGGGATGTTTCTTGGATAAAGTTGAATCTTGGTTAATAGATTCTGTTGCCTCTTTTCTTGCAACCCCAAGTAGAGGGGTTGGTGAGCCTTGTCAAATTGTTGGCAAAGGGAAAGTGTTGCTAAAATTGCAGGTGGCCAACATAAAGGTGTTGAAGAAGGTCATGCAGGTCTCAGTCTTGGAGATGCAGCTAATTGCTTCAAGAAAGTTGGGTGATGAGAGATGCACAAGAACTCTCACAGCGGATGCACTTGAATTAGCATGTGGTAAGAAAGCAGGTACTCTTTATCTACTTGCTTGTATTATTGATTCCACTTCTGTTGCAAAGGTGTGGCTTTATAGACTTGGTCACATAAGTGAAAAGGGAATGGATGTTCTTAAGACAAATGGTAAGAGTTCAGCTTTGGAGAGCATAGACCGAGATTTATGTGAGTAGTGGGATGCTACAAGAAAGGATTGTGTTTATTGTAGGAAAAGGAAGACTGATGTATTTGATAAACTTAAGAACTAAAAAGCCTTGGTGTTCTTGGAGGAGATGACGGACAGAGTTTAGTGGATGGGGCTAGATATCTCTGAGCAGGGTGGTTTGGACAGGGTTTTGATCCATAGAGAGCTCGCGAGTAAAAAGTCATCACTCACAGGCGAACACAGGCACCAGTGTTGGTCAAAGGTAACTGACGTCGAACAGATAGGTGCCGACGTCTGTCATGTGCAGACTAGAGGAGTCGGTGGTGTCACGCAGGTGGAGACTGACGTCGGCAGGATAACCGACGTCGGTGACCTAGACAGTTGCATGAAACTGACGTCGGTCGGATGTAGACTGTGTAGTGACCGAGGTCAGTCACTGAGACAGATTTTGGGCAGACAACAAGTTGTCAAGGAGTCTCAAACGCCCATGGGGAGGACTGAAAGTGTAAGTAGGCCTCAAATTTATTGTTCTTCTTTTTTATACTAGTTGCTGACTACAGAGCAGAAAGGATCCAGAAAATAGTGGGAGCATGGCATGAACAGGGTGCAAGACCAAACGGGAGATTTGGTAGGGTTGCTAGCCGGTATGAAAGCACTGAGACGAATGGATACCTTGGTTAAAGAATAGAGAGAATGGACACGTGAGATGGAAGGCCAGGTCATATGGTCTTGAAGAAGCTGCAGAATAGTGGTACAGGTTTTGACAGGGGGATGATAAAGCAGGGCTTTAGTTAATGTTAGTGTAACCATTGTGTTTGTCTTACCAGGTGGATGATGATTACAACATTATCCTGTTACTGTATGTGGATGGTATGCTAGCTAGCAGGTTCAAACATACAGGGTTTTACTGAGCTAAGGGTAAGGTTAGTTCAGTGGCATGTCATGAGGAATTTGGAGCAATGAAATTTTTTGGCATGAGAGACATGGAAGATCATAGGTTGATTTTATCTCTAGTGGGAGTTGATGTGAATCAAGTGTTGGTGAGGTTCAATATGCAGGATGTAGAATCAGAGGACACCAAAGGCTAGACAGTATAGTGTTTGAAATCACATGAGGTCTGGTATAGACCTGAGTTTGCCCAAGCAATGGGTGGTGTCAGAGAGTTAGGAGCCAATTCGAGAAAGTGAGTTCTCAGGTATTTGAGAGGGACCGGCAGCAGGGATTCATGCTATGCAGGGTCAAGACTTCACTACATGGGTTTGTAGATGCGGATGTGGTAGGTTACTTGGATGACAGGGTTTGCACCACAAGATATGTGGTGGTTGGTCTTCAGGTTTGAGCTTGAAGAGGGATACAAGCCAGAAAATAGATTAGATGGGGTACAGGTACAGGTACCATGCAGTTGTTTATCTCCAAGTGGGAGATTGTTAGGTTGTGGAGCTAAAAGCTTCACTGTTGCAGACATGGAGGAGATTGTTGAGAGGTTGCTAAGTGACAGGGAAATTGACGTCGGTCTGATCAATCGACGTTGGTCATATACAATGGGAAAGGCAACTGACATCGGTTAGGCATCAGCCGACGTCGGTCATCTCCAGCCTGACAAGGACCGACATCATTCGCCTATGCGATTCTAGAACTGTCAGTTGCATGAACAGTTTGTTAACAAACTGAGTGTTTGCATGTTAAGAGCCAATTATAGACTAGGAGTTAAGGATCTAATTATTGTAATTAGATGTCTAATTATTGTTTACATGAGATCTATATAATACTCATGCGCTGTATTGTAAGGTGTTCTAGTTTCAGTTGAGCAAAGTTAGCTCCTTCTGTGTGTGAAGTGAGCAAGGGTGTTCCTCCTAGTTCCACAGTAGTGCCAAGTGTGGGTGCTGGTTTTGGAGAATCAGAAGCGTTCTTCAGGTGTGTAGGATCTTGGTCGGCAGGTGTGCAAGGCCATGTTTATAGATCTACATGGGTAAGTAAGATCATTGATCTGCAGGTGTATGTGTGTGCAAGGTCTAAAGTTTGCAGGTGTGTAGAACCAAGTTGATCTATAGGTACAGTAGAATTAAGGTGACAGCAACACAACAGGGAGCAGAATCAGGTGGGATCTACTTGGAGTACGGTGTGTACTCAGTTGGAGAGCAAAGAGGAAGGCAAGGTAGTTCCTTCCATAAGTAAGATCGTTTGAGTTGCAGGGTGTTGCAAGTTTAGGGGAGATCTACTTGAAGTACGTTGAGTACTTGGAGTGCGTGGAGCACTGGTGTATTGGCAGTAGTGGATACTGACTGGTTGGAGGTGAACACCAACTCTGTGTTTGAGTTGTGTGTTGGGACCGTAAGAGAGAGAGCTTTGAGGAAAGAATTATTGTACACTTGAGGTGTGGGAAGCCTCTGAGAGGTGTGAAGAAGTGGCATCTTCTTTATTGTATTCTTTTCTGGATGAGTATTAATACAAGTTGTGTATTGTCTCTCATATTCTGTGTTGTTTCTGGTTTCTAGTTACTTGTTACTTCTGGTTTAATTCCGCATCTTAAGTTGCTTGTATGTGGTAATCAATGGTGCTTCCACGGGTTCCTAACAGTTTCCAGCACTTAGTCATTTTCAGGATTGGTTCAACGCCAAGGTTCAACAAAAGCATCTATCGGCAAGCTTCTAAGCAAGAATCGAATCACTGAACCATTGAACCTTGAACCATTTTGGTTCAACATGTTCAATGGGTTCAAAGGTTCAACGTCATCAGCAGGAGTTAAGTGCATTTGTCAAGGTTCAAAGTTCAATCACCTCAAAGTTCCATGGTTCAAAGTTCAACAGCCAAATAACGAAGAATGAACAGGTTGAACCGTTGAATTGTTGAACCAAAGATGGTTCAATCAGTAGGTTCAAGGGGCTGCCCCACAGCCAAAGAGGCAAGTGCCCTTATGGAGGGCAAGCAACATTGGTTCAAAAGTTAAAGAGAAGACATAATTCCTTCGAATTTGTTCAAAGGCCGATAGGGAACATTTCCTTCAAACTTTTTGTCCGAAGGAAATTATTAAGTGAAAGAGTCGTTGGAATTCTTTTGAAAGTATTTTTCACGAGAAAATGACTAAGAAAAAAGCCTGAAAGCCAAAGCCCGATGGAAAAAGACAAAGTGAAGGAAAAATCTGTCAAAAAAAGGAAAAGCCCATAGAAAAATGCCCAATGGAAAAAGACGAAGTGCAGCAGAAGCTGCCACATGTCCCTTCTAGAGTCGAAGCGGATGCTGCCAAGTGTCATCTATCGGGACATAGTTTCTACTAAGTTTCAAAGCTGCAGAACGTGCCACATGTTTCGTTATAACTCAAAGGAATGTTACAAGTGTCTACATCTATGTTCCCCTTTTGAAGTTGCTCGGGCAAGACGTGTCGTGGATCCCATTTTTCGTAAGTTTCTAATGATTTTCATAATAGCAGAACTTGCCACTTGTCAAATATGCAAAAAGGACCCCCCAAAGACTTAGACAAGAAGGGCTAGAAAGGACAAAGAAGCAACATGGATGATTCCAAAGGCAAGTTCAATTAAAAAGATGGTTCAACCAGAGAGCAAAGAAGCGCTTAAGCAGGAAAGCGATGAACCAAATGAACTTTCAAATGGTTCACGGGTTCAAAGTTCAACACGGTTCAAGCAGCTAGCGGCCATTGACGGTCCCTTGGACATCAAATTTAAAGTGAGGGAAAATCCATGGAAATTCAAATAGAGTGTAGAATTTAAAGAAAGAACCAAGCGACTGGCTAAAAAGGGAGCCTGAAGACTCAAATTGCTACAGGGGAGAGAGGAGCGAGACCAAAGGACCAAAAATATCTTCAAAAGAGTTATTTCTAGTAGGTGAAACAATGGATCAAGTAGACTTCTAAGTGCACCAAATCAAGGATGCAAACCTATTTTTCTTCCATGAAGTAATGGCAAATTGGATAGCTGCACAAACATTAGGAAAAGGATCAGACAGTCCATACTAAGAAGAGACATATTAGAGGAATGGACACACCATAGTTATGGCAATGCACTGTTCTCAGCATGGTCCCTCTAGACAAAACTAAAGGCGCATTGAAGGCGTTGACTGCAGCATGGGCCATCCCATGGTAAAGAATGGCAAGCCTTGTGTGGTTGCTATAAGATTGTAATTTCTCTCATTAGTAAAAGAGATTTTTTTTACCACATAAGCAAAACTCTACCCAAATTGAAAGGCGAATACTAAGACTTTGAGCTCAGATTGTATTTCATATTATTTTATTTGAATGAAAAAACAAGTGATTTGCAGACTTTGTGTTGTATAGCTTGTATCATTTTAGGAGATTGTTCTTATGTATGTCTTTTGAATGTGTTCTTATTTATTTAATTTAACAAGCAAGCTAGTGGAAGTGATAAGGAAGGTGTCCTGAAGCCAGCTACTTTCGGACTTTGTGTTGTCATAGTTGTCTTCAGTGTGTGTTTATTTTTTGTTTCTGTGTAAAGGACCCTGGAATGACTTTGTGCCCCCATTGTTCTTTGTATTTCACTCTTGGGTAGTTGAGGTGGAGACTTTGTTCTACATTTTAGGCTGCTGGTTACTCTACACCGTTGGTTACCAGTTATTTACCAGAAAGATTCATGTTGTTTGCAAGAACAAGCACTTTTGAAAGAAGAGAAGTGTTTTTTGTCATTTCACCAAGATTTTTACTATTTAAGAAGGGATTTGGCGCTTGGCTAAATATTAATTTTGAAAGAAGAGAAGTACCTTCGCCAATCACCTAGGGTTTCTCCTCTGTTTTTTAGCATCATCTCTGGAAAAAGAGAGATGGATGGTTTATCCCACCCCCGCGTCTTACTTTCTGCTTATATATATAGTATATAACCTTCATATATTTAATAGGGAACCTCCCCTTGATGAGAGGAGAGATTTGTCCCCTGTTGATGTAGTAAAAACTGCACACCTGGATGACCAATCTCCTTATGTTGTGGTGATAGGAACTATTTTGCTCACTAGTTAGCTGGTCGACAAAATATTCACCCAACAGTTTTTGGTGACTCTAATGGGGATGAACGTGCAGTCTGAAGCCTCAAGTTTTAGATTGAAGCAGTTCCTTCCCTTATCCATTATATAAACTCTAGCAACTCTGTTCTCTATCTTACCCATTATCATTATAGCCTTACCATTTTCCTCCATCTCCATTATTTTCTTTGGTCTACAAAACCAGAGCTGCTGGAAAAGAGTGTGTAGTTTGAAGCCTCGAGCTAAAGTAGGGCTAGTTCTTTTCTATTTTTGTTCTACAATCTGAACACTCCATCCAGATTTGTTATCCTTGCTTTTCATAATTAAATCATGGCAGTTCGAGGCCCCTAGGGTAACTCTTTTGGCCCACTCAACTTGTCTCCACCTTTGCATGAACTTCCATGCAGCTCAAGAAAGAACTTCCCCAAATTCTTTGGAGATGGGAGAGTTCACCCTAATGAACACATTGTAGCCTTCAGCATAGCCTGTGGTGTGATAGGGGTGGAATTTGAAGACGTGGCTGTCAGGCTTTTTGTGGAGACCCTACAAGGTGTTGCTACAAACTAGTTCTACCATCTGCAAGCTGAATCAGTGACTGATTGGGACACACTTAAAGACAAATTTGAAGCAAGATTCAAGCCTGCAGAAGATGCACATGCCTTGCTAGCCCATCTCACACAGATGAAGAAGGAGCCCCATAAACCTATGAGGGACTTCATTCCCAGGTTTGACAAGCTGAGGCACATGATTCCCATGATCACCCAGTCGATACCTCAAAATCTCAAGTGCTTCTTCATCAACTCACAGCTACCTAAAGTGAGTTTTCCACTGAGACAAGCTGGACACATAGACCTTGTTGTTGCTCAGGATTTGGCTACTAAGCTAGAAGATGACCTTATTTTGGCAGAAAAGATAAGGAGATATCCTAACAGAGGTAAATCCTCTTCATCCTCTGAGTATCCACTTTCAGCCACCACTGATCAAATGGTACAAAAGCTGGCAAATGAATTGCTAGTCTTGAAAAGGCAAATGGCACAAGGGATGTCATCTGCTCCTTCATACAAAGATGTACCAAGGAGGACATTCTCTATTCAGTCCTACCAAGGCCATGCTGCTAGGAATCAAGGACAGTTAAATCATCTTCCTCCCCCACAAAGGAACCTTGCCCTTAAAGCACCTCCAACCCACTCAACAGTTGGCTATCTAGAAATAGAACATGATTTCTCTTTCCAACCTGAGTTTGAGCAAGAAAATGACGTTGATCTCTTCATGAAGGATCAAGAAGAATCAGTTGGCGACTCCCACATTGGTTTCCTTAGTTACCAGGATGAACCTTGAAGTGAAGGTGAAGCAGTCAAAAGGTCATATGCCGTATTCACCTCATCTAAGAATCAGTCAGCCCAGCAGGCTTACAAAAAAAAGATAGAGGAGCGACCCCAACCAATAATTTTAATTGATAAGCAGAGAACCCCTCTTCCTTTCCAGTCAAAGGACCCAGTGATTGCTAAAAAGGTAAGTACATCGAACATTTCTGCACCTTCTACTTCAAATTCGTGGACCAGTCCTCCCCCTCCCAAAAACCAAAAGGATGAACTCCCATCCTCTCTTCCAAGTCCATTTCAGTCATTTGACATAATTGATCATGTCAAGAAATCCAAAATTTAAATGACTGAATTTGAATTCCTGCAAGCCAATCTTGAGCAGTTAAACATTGGTGGAAAACTAGGTGTGGACTTGTCTGAGGCAAAAATTGTGGTCACCCAAATGTTAGCCCTTGCAGCTCAAATTATATTTGAGCCTTCAGACAGGGGCAATTACTTCTTGACCATAGAGGATGCTCATGTCTCAGCTGATAAAAGTCTTGTAGCTGGAAATCCAAGATTTGATCCTTACAAGACATCAAAAGAATTGGTAGGGTGCAATACAAATGAAGAAGGACCTTCTATCTCCAATGAAGAGAAATCTGATAGAAGATCAACTTTTAATGATGCTTGGATCCTGAAATTCGATGGCAGTAATTCTTCCACTAATGTTGGAGCTGGGATTGTGTTGATATCTCTTCAAAAAGATATTCTTCCTTCATGATAGTTACAGTTTAACAACACCAACAACACAGCTGGATGCAAATCTTTGTTGCTCGGATTGAAGACTGCTCGGGATGAAGAGATCAAACTCTTTCACACCAAAAGAGATGTTGAACTGATGGTTTGTCAAGAGTTTGATGTTGACAAACAAAGCATGTCCTGGATTGGACCAGCAAAATAGCAAGCTATGATGGTGGACCATACTACTGTACTCTAAAGTCAACAAAAGGAACCCTTCACCAAGAGAGCAAGGAGTTATGGTTTTCAAATTGAAGACCACGTCCTACCATGGGGCAAGAAGAAGAGAAAGCCAAAAAGAGAAAGACACAAAAAATTGGTTTTCTGGTGGAGAGTTTCATTCGCCCATCACCATTTTTGGGGACAAAATGATTTCCTGCTAGTTTATCAGGATGGCACACTATTTTCACTATCTCACAGTGGGCGGCATCTGAAGCGCTTCAAATCTTGAGGCATCAGATAAGATCATCTGTACATATGTACATTTGTATAGTCTTTGGTTCTATTTTGTGCTTTTCATTTTCATTTTCATTTTTTGGAGCCTTTCTTTTTGGGTAGCATGACTCCATAGCCCAATGGCATACTTCAAGGCACTAGAGATTCTGGTTTCTACTCCCCTCAGTGGTTTCAAAATTTTAACTAAGGGAAGTTCTCCCAACTAGAGCCTGCTGTTGTCCCCCAAAAATATCGCTCATTTTTGGGACAACATTTGAACTATTTTGGTCCTACAGACCAAAATCCTCTCTTCCCATTTCAAAAATTGTTCTAAGCATTTAGGTTCTTCATTTTTCAAAGCTTTCTTAGAAATCTACGGACTCTACAGGCTTGAATCTACGGACTTTGTAGGAAAGAATCTACGGACTCTGCAAGAAAGAAGTAAGCTCTCAAAAGAATAAGTTTCCAGCACTTAGTCATTTTCAAGATTGGTTCAACGCCAAGGTTCAACCAAAGCGTCCATCAACAAGCTTCTAAGCAAGAATCGAACCATTGAACCTTGAACCATTTTGGTTCAACAGGTTCAATGGGCTCAAAGGTTCAATGCCATCAGCAAGAGTTAAGTGCATTTGTCAAAGGTTCAAAGTTCAACTGCCTCAAAGTTCCATGGTTCAAAGTTCAACAGCTAAATAATGAAGAATGAACAAGTTGAACCGTTGAACCAAAGATGGTTTAATCGGTCGGTTCAATCGGCAGGTTCAAGGGGCTGCCCCATAGCCAAAGAGGCAAGTGCCCTTGCAGAGGGCAGGCAATATTAGTTCAAAAGTCAAAGAGAAGATAGAAAAGATAGAATTCCTTCGAATTTGTTCAAAGGCCGATAGGGAACATTTCCTTCGAACTTTTTGTTCAAAGGAAATTATTAAGTGAAAGAGCCGTTGGAATTCTTTTAGAAGTATTTTTTGCAGGAAAATGACTAAGGAAAAAGCTCAAAAGCCAAAGCCCGTTGGAAAAAGACAAAGCGAAGGAAAAATCTGTCAAAAAAAGGAAAAGCCCACGAAAAAATGCCTAATGGAAAAAGATGAAGTGCGGCAAAAGCCGCCATGTGTCCCTTTTAGAGTCGAAGCAGAAGCTGCCAAGTGTCTTTTACCAGGACACAGTTTCTACTAAGTTTCAAAGTTGCAAAACATGCCACGTGTTTCATTATAACTTAGCAGAATATGACAAGTGTCTGCATCCGCGTTCCCCTTTTGAAGTTGCTCAGGCAAGACGTGTCGCGGATCCCATTTTCTATAAGTTTCTAATGAGTTTCATAACAATGAAACTTGCCACTTGTCAAAGATGTAGAAAGGACCCCCAAAGACTTAGACAAGAAGGGCTAGAAAGGACAAAGAAGCAACATGGATGATTCCAAAGGCAAGTTCAATTAAAATGATGGTTTAACCAGAGAGCAAAGAAGCACTTAAGTAGGGAAACAATGAACCAAATGAACTTTCAAATGGTTCACGGGTTCAAAGTTCAACGCGGTTCAAGCAGCTAGTGGCCATTGATGGTCCCTCAGACGTCAAATTTAAAGTGAGGAAAAATATGTGGAAATTCAAATAGAGCATAGAATTTAAAGAAAGAACCAAGCCACGGGCTGAAAAGGGAGCCCGAAGACTCAAATTGCTATAGGGGAGAGAGGAGCGAGACCAAAGGACCAGAAATATCTTCAAAAGAGTTATTTCTAGTAGGTGAAATAGTGGATCAAGTAGACTTATGAGCGCACCAAATCAAGGATGCAAGCCTATTTTTCTTCCATGAAGTAATGGTGAATTGGATAGCTGCACAGACATCAGGAAAAGGACTAGACAATCCATACTAAGAAGAGACATATTAGAGGAATGGACACGCCATAGTTATGGCAATGCACTGTTCCCAACATGGTCCCTCTAGATAGAACTGAAGGTGCATTGAAGGCATTGACTGTAGCATGGGCCATCCCATGGGAAAGAATGCCAAGCCTTGCGTAGTTGCTATAAGATTGTAATTTCTCTCATTAGTAAAGGAGATCTTTTTGACCATAAAATCAAAACTCTTCCCAAATTGAAAGGCGAATACTGAGACTTTGAGCTCAGATTATATTCCATATTATTTTATCTGAATGAGAAAGCAAGTGATTCACAGACTTTGTGTTGTATAGCTTGTATCATTTTAGGAGATTGTTCTTATGTATGTCTTCTAAATGTGTTATTGTTTATTTAATTTAACAAGCAGAGCTAGTGGAAGTGATAAGGAAGGTGTCCTGAAGTCAACTACTTTCAGACTTTGTGCTGTCATAGTTGTCTTCAATGTGTGTTTATTTTTTATTTCTATGTAAAGGACATTGGGACGACTTTGTGCCCCCATCGTTCTTCATATTTCACTCTTGGGCAGTCGAGGTGGAGACTTTGCGCTACATTTTAGGCTGTTGGTTACTCTGCACTGTTGGTTACCAGTTATTTACTAGAAAGATTTTTGTTGTTTACAAGAACAAGCACTTCTGAAAGAAGAGAAGTGTCTTGTGTCGCTTCACCAGGATTTCTACTATCCAGGAAGGGATCTGGCTCTTGGCTGAATGTTACTTTTGAAAGAAGAGAAGTACCTTCACCAATCACCCAGGGTTTCTCCTCTATTTGTTAGCATCATCTATGAAAAAAGAGAGACGGATGGTTTATCCCACCCCCGTGTCTTACTTTTCGCTTATATATATAGTATATAGCCTCCATATATTTAATAGGGAACCTCCCCTTGATGAGAGGAGAGATTTGTCCCCTGTTGATGTAGTAAAATTGCACACTTGAATGACCAATCTCCCTATGCTGTGGTGATAGGAACTATTTTGCTCACTAGTTAGCTGGTTGACAAAATATTCACCCAACAGTACGCAGGATTTCACTTGGGAATACCCTTTTGGGTAAAACCCCAACATAGTAACTCCTTATTTATTGTACTAACTCAATCATTTATAATACAATAATGTACTTTTAAGTTTTGTTTTCCCTTCCTATACATGCGAGTATATATATAGGCACATCAATAAGTAATTATTAAAGCGATATTACAATCATATGTACTAAAACCATGGGCTATATAAAGAATGGGCTAAAACCACCCAAATACATGTCAACATGGTCCTATAATCTAGTAGAGTGTAAGTCATGGAAAATATATAACACATTTTCAACAATAAATGTGCTTAATAAGACTACAAAAGAAAGGTGTGTGATATAGATCATGACACCACATATAAGGGGGAGATGTGTGATATGGATTATGACACCTATAAACTTAGCAATCACAACAAGGTCAACAAGCAATGTCATGGCCATGACACACACAATTAAGTACATGTATTAATACACATTGTCACACATAAGGCTAGTGGGTTGCATACAAAGGAAAATAAGTGTCACACACTAAGGCTGAGAAGCTAAAATAAGGGAAATAAATGTCACACACATGAGGCTAAGGAAATACAAACAAGGGGCAATAAATGTTGCACATATGAGGCTAAGGAACGACAAACAAGGCGCAATAAATGTCGTATACAAGAGATAATCAATGACTAGCCTATTATAAAATGAAAAAATATCAAAAAATCATACAAAAAGTAATGTTGCCTACATAATATAAATATTCAAATGTCACATCATAGTAAAGCATCATATCTATGTAATATTGTATAAAGTATGATAAATATCAAAACATGTAAGTGATAAATTTAGCTCAACATGGTAAATGCAAAGGTCATAGTTTTATATAACTTATAATACTGTGACTTGTGAAAGAAGATGCCCCCAACATTGACATGACCCCTGGGTATAGGAATGGTCTATCATCTATGTATCAATGTATCATATGTATTTGTATGCCTTGTATAATTTGGAATGCGTGTGTATATAGAAATGTTATGTAATCTAACAAACACACAATAATAAAAAATAAATGCAAATGACATAAACTAATAATCATGTCATGTTAAGGTCCTGATTTTTTTTTTCGGGAGTCCTTAAATGTTTTTGTATTTTTTTGGGAGTACTTGAATGTTTTTGTATTTTTTGGGGGGGAATATGTGCTCAAGGGAGATGTTAACCAATTAACCAATCTAGGGGATGGTCATGGGGAGGTTCTACATCAAACATGATAAGGGTCACTTGTGGGAACAAGGACTGTGATATGTAATTAGATGCAAGTTTGAATCAAAATATGACAAATGATCTTCTGATGTACTACATACCTCATGATCAACACTCACAATAGTACCTTAAAGGTACAACATGTATTGTAAAAATAATTATATAGGAGAACCTCATACCTATGTTTGATGTGGAACATGTTGAACTATCATTGACTGTAATCTAGGATGTGGAATGAATATTAGCTATCATGACTCCTAGATGACCCGCTAATGTAATGGACACTATAGTAGTGGTTGTCTAGGAAGTCCACTAGTCTCCTTTGGATTATCTGCATAGAATAAACCTAAGTAGGTATAGTTGACTATGCAAAATGAGTGTAGCATAGTCCTAAATAAGTGTAGTAACTAAATGTATAGAATGATCTTGAGTAGGTGTAACAATTGCATCTAGAGAATAATGTTGAATAGGTGTTATAAACAATTGCGGTGGTGGTGGGGTGATGGAATAAATCCTTGTGGTAAAATAAGCTACTTATATGGAATCCTTAGAACTATCACCACCCAATTAAAATGTATATATTTAACTCACCAATGCACCAATGATCATACTGCACAAATCTTGTGTATCAAAGGGCATCCCAATAACATATCAAAGGCTCCTATACTTAGTAAAACTAGGAATGGGGTAGTGACTACTATAGGGCCTACCTTAAGAGGTTAAAGGATGTGTCCCAAATGGCTTTGTCTTTCTCCATCAAAACCTTTGATGATCTTGAATATTTCCATTAAATCCTCGTGTATATATCCAAGATAAAGTAAAAGTGTCATTATACATGCATTCTCACTTGAACCATTGCCTATCGTGACATTATGAATGGTTTGCAAATCCACATTCAAGCTCATACAAATAGGGAAATGAAATTTGAATTGTCATATAAAATATCACTGTCATCAAATGTAATTGTGAGTCTCCATACTTTGATGCTTATCAATGTACCAATAACATTGTATAAGAGATGATCATATGTAGAAGGAGGCAGATTTGTATTGTATGTATAATGCACTTCAAAAACATCCATAGTTTCTGTTACCCTATGATTTGGAATAGGATTGGAAAATATTTGTAACTTTACATATATATTAGATTGTGGTCATGAATCCTATAAGGGTGTGTTGACCTCAATAGTATTATCATCAATAAAATCTTATATCTTATGCCTTAGTTGCTAACATCAATTTGTAGAATGTCTAGCACATCAATGATAGTTATAATATGTATTATTATCACAATTGTTAGGTAATGGTCAGCTTGTATAAACCTCTTATGACGAAAGAAGAGATATGAGGTTACATTCGAATAACTTTTGTATTAGCACATGAGGAGGCTGAGGTGATCTTGAAAACTACCTCTATAGTGGGGTGTATAAGAGAAGTTGATTTGTAGGTTGTGATACCGAATAAATGTTGTCATGGCTTCATTCTTGGTATTATTTGATTTAACCTTGTAGCTCTTGGTTTGCTTTGAAACTTAAAAATAAAATTAGTTATAACATTAGGCATGTACTTGGGTTTGTTCAAAGCTATAAGCTTAACTTCTCGATCTTTGACTATATGGCAAAGCTCATTGAAGGATTTGAATTTCTGGAATACAACATACTCATGAAGTGGTGCAAGAAAATTTGCTTGAACTTGTCTTGGAGCTCATTATCAACCATAGGTGTAACATCCCCACATAGATTTACTGGAATAATGTAATATATATATATTGTTTTAAATTTTACATTCCACGAATTCTTTCATCATATTACACCAAAAGAATATAATTAGTAATCTAAGCATAATAAGTATGTTAAACATAGATAAAACATGTAACAACTAATAGTTACATATTGCTAACATCACATTAATAAAACACAAATACACAAGGAAAATAATTACATAAAATCTCACCACATTTGGTATAATAATACAACCACTATTGTCAATGTACAATATATAATCAATTACAATATCCATCAATCATAATGTTTCACTAATAAATATAATAATAGATTTAATGCTCTACAGAGCATGAGTTTCACAAACTCCAATGTCTCTAATAATCTCAAGTGTAGTCTCCAACAAGTACTGTAGTGGAGAGAGAGAACATCATCGAGTGCCTTTCCATACCAACCATGGACTATCGATCTCCCAAATAGGGAATGGCCCTCCCTTCACGGATGGGTAGATAGTGATGATGTGAGAATCCAGAGAGACATACTAGTACATGTGTGTTGTAAGATTTCTAATACATGATGTGTACCATAAAGAAAATACAGTCTAACATGATATCACACAAGCATGTAAATCATACATATGAAATGCCAATCTCTATTTAAACATTACTTTGGCAAAAAAATTTAAATAGTTATTGATCTCAAGAATCAGTCAAATTCATACACACCACTTGATCGAATTACCTTCATGTGGCATTGATGATGTGAAGTAAACTAGTGAAGTTTGTCTCACTGCTTAGTTAGTACCAACAATGTGAGATTTGGTTAGAATTAATGTAACCAACAAATTCATACTGATTATTTCCTACTATCAAGTATAACTTAAGCTAAATATAGGAATAATCACATCACATACACTTAGTCCATCAAACGTATAAATGAATCTCTACTATTATTATTCATCACATAATAATAAGCATAACAAGTAAGTTTAATTACCAAATAGGTAAAATACATATACTACATGATCTACTTTCTATAAGTAAATATAAATGTAATAAAATCAACATTTTCATAGTATATTGCACATACCACTCAATTACAACCAACATTCATAATGATTATTAGAGACAAAAATAACTCATAAACAAAAGCATAATCTATTATCTTATTAAACATCTTAGGAGGCTTGTGCATATAATTATAATACCCAATCTTTTAGGTTTTTATGGCTTCATTACTAGTTAAAATCTATAATTATAGACATGCATCCAATGTATGCATATAAACTATACGTGTATATGTGAACCTAAGTTCAATATAGATATATATCTTATTTTAATACACTTTATATATATATATATATATATATATATATATATATATATTCTTGTTCAGTCATACAAAAATATTTTCCATTTACTTATAGATTATAAGATTATATTAACTTTTTATGAACAAGCATATAGATCTTAAATAGGGTCTTAGCTTTCACCAAAGCCCCTAATTAGAATCACAAATTTCAATATAAAAGATATTTTACGATTATGATCCAAAACCATTCCAAATCCATTACCCTATTTTTCCTTTTATTTAAGTCCTTCGACTATATATGTATTGTTGGAAATAGAATATAATAAGCAAAAGACCAAATACTATGCCTTGTTTATCCGTTGGAGGTTTATATCCTCTTTGAGGTTTTAAATGTATTCATAAAATCAAATTGACTTTCTAAAACAAAGATAACATAGGTTTACTGAATTGTATACATTTCTAATGATGTAAACTGTTCACAATCATCTGTCCATGCTTTTACACAGTCGGCTTTATAACTTCACTGTATTAGAAGATGATTATACTATAAATATATATCTCCTGTTTGATTGTCCAATAACATATAATTGATATAGCCTACACTTTTGTATTTTAAAAAAACATACTTTGTTCCTATATATACTCAGTTTGTAACTAAAGTTACATAGTCCGTTTCTTTATGTGTTCTAAGTGATTCATGCATAATACTATAATTCATTTGAATGTATGAACTCGGTTTTTTGAATTAATAAACACACAGTCTATATATATATATATATATATATATACACATACATATTTGTATACAAAAATACATGATCCGATTATATATAAATTCGCAATGTTAAAGACTTATGATAATGGCTTTGACATATATACATAAACTCTAAATTTTTTACAATAGGGGTATACTCATTCTACATGTATATATATAGATATATGTCCTATTCAAAATTTGAAGTGCTCACAGACCATATATAAATATATGCCCTGTATTTATAAATTTTTCTAAATACCCAATCCACATATATGTATACATATACGAATTCAAATAAGAAATGACTTCATTTCTTATAATATTTTGTTCATTGTTTTATTTATCTAAGTTATATAGTCGATATTCATTCATCCTAATCAAATTGACAGTCTCATACATTGACAATCATTATGTATATAAATAAATGATACGACAGTATACCAAATTTTAATTTAATCCATTTGAAATCCTTTCATCTCAGAACTAATTTGTATATAACACTCTAGACATATATATATTTATATACTCAATATAAATATATAAATAGGTCAATAGGTTATTTTTATATATTTGAGTATATAAATAAATATATAAATATATATTTCTTTTGAGCGTATTACTCATATGTATACACATTTGGAGTTTCGAAAACTTAGTTTATATATATATATATATATAGTAATATCATCCGCCCATGATTTTGTTTTGAGCTAGGGCTTTGTATAGTCAAGCATCTAGACCTATTTATCCCTAATGACTTAACACACAATTCAATCTCGCTTGTAGTCATAGGGTTTTCAGAGGATATTTGGCTTATTTTTGTGGATGGCCATGCCATCCATTGACTAAGCTTGTATCCAAATATAAAATACACTTTATTTTCTAAACCTTATTAATCCAAACTAAACACATAATTCTCTAAGCAATAAAAATAATTACTTCACCAACCTCAATATCGCTTCCAATCTAAAATATATTGAACCATAATTCTTTCTCCTCCTTCTTCACTTTCCTTCTCCTCTTCGTCATCGTGCCACACTCTCTTCTCAACTCGCCTCTTATCATATTCTACTCGCCCATCTCTTACCAACATCGAGTTTTGCATGTAACTTCTCCAAACTCACAGTCACCATGCATAAACTTTATTATTCTTCAACTAAACTAATATCTCTATTAACTTTCATTATCCATACCAGAAAGCCTTGAATTCTACCTTAAATCTTCCCCTAATTTTTGTATTTATTATTTTATTCATTTCAAAACTTTGCATGACTAACTACGTTACAAACCCGAGTGTCCCACTCAAGAAAAGTCCACTTTAAACATTATTCAAAATGATAACTTCAAATTTTGAACCTCAATGTAGTATATGCATGATAATCAAAGACTAGGTTTATATAGTAGAATAGTCTTTAGGTTATAATGCAATCTTTGTAATAGTTTTTAAAAGATAAATAATATTATGACATTTAAATAATATTGTAACTAACAATAAAGTTGATGATATTCTCTTATCCAGAATGTAAATTAGATAATTACTATTCTAATCATAATAGTATTATAGTAACACAATTGTTGCGTTATTAATATTTTATATAGACTATATGCATCTTTTATTATCTTTAAAATTTATGGCTTATATTGATATTCCTAGACATCAATGATAACAAGCTAATGTTTTAAAACATTGCAAAGACATTTTTGTTAGTCTATATATGATAGTAATTAGATATTATCCATATAATTTTATGATCTCGTAATCATAAACAAACATGAGTATATAATATAATCATACTACAACATTATGGACTGACTCTATGTAAAATATACACAATGTAATCACCTACAAGATATATTCCATATATATAAGTACTATGTCAGGAATCTAGAACAACAAACAGCTCTGATACCACTTTGTCAAGATTAGGAGCACAATTGATTACTTTGTATAAGCAACTAAACACGGAATTTAACCAAAAGTAACAAGTAACTAGAAATCAGAAATAACACAGAATTTGAGAGACAATACAATCTTGTATTCAACTCATCCAGAAGGAAATACAATAAAGAGATCACACTCTTCCAACACCTCTTGGGTGTACCAATAACTCTCTCTCAAGAGTTCTTTCTCTCGCAACCAATTACAACCACAACTCAAACACAGAGTTGTACCCTCCACCAATCAGTAACAATACTGCCAGTCAAATAAGTACTCCAAGTACTTCAAGTAGATCTCCCTTGATCTTGCAACACCCTGCAAATCAAACGATCTTACTTACCATGTAGATCTCCCCTGATCTTGCTATACTGCAGATCAACCTGGTTTTGCACACCTGCAAACCTAGATCTTACAATCGGAAGGATCTCTTCCTTATCCTTGATTACAATACGGCCCCATGGGTCTCTTAAATAGATCCCATGCAAACAATAATTAGACTTTCCAATTACAATAATTAGAAACACAGCTCAAGACTAATATTGGTCTTTACATGCAAACTGACCGTTCAACAAACTAACTGTTCGTGTAACTAACAATTCTGGAACGCATAGGCGACCGATGTCGGTCCCTGTCTGTCTGGAGATGACCGACGTCAGCCGATTCCTGACCGATGTCGATAGCTTTGTAACCGGATATGACCGATGTCGATTTCTTTAGCACTCAACAACCTCCTCCAATTTACATAACAGTGAAGCTTTTAGCTCCACAACCTAACATACTAAACTTAACTAATACTCACTAACACACAAAATCTAATATCTAAAGCAAATTACATTAAAAACATACTAACTCCAATAATCCACACTATGCATATAACATGTATCAACTAATATGGTGATTGTAGGGGTTTTAGTAGTTCATCTATCATCTTTCAACATCTTCATCTAAGTCACCCTCTCCGATGATACTCTCCCTCCATCATGCTCTGAGGGATGAACTCTCCTGCATCCAGCTCACGATAAGAAGGTAGTTAGCCTATTATATATATATATATATATATTACAAAACAATGTTGTAACAATAATTACCATAATCATAATGTACATAATTCATAATACTACCAACTCATAACAATGAAATCATGAAATTAAAGTAACATACAATTGTCCTATAACAACTCATGACTTACAATTTAGTGAAAAAGTAACTAATCAATCTAACAACCATAATAATCCATAGTAATTAGGTAAATTGGATTAATGAGAAATTGAGACGTGACAATAGGTTTGGTCTTGGATAATATGGTCTTATGCCATGGTACATAGTCAATAAATGGCTCATTAGATCCTTGCTCGAGTTTAGAAATTGAGAATAAGATAACTTTTCGCTAATGTTGGTTGAAAAGTGTATTAAAAATTGATCCACCAAATGATTGAGTTTATTTATTGATGGATATGGAAGATCATAAAACCATTGTAAAATTTAATGCCTAAGACTATATGAAAGACCTTAGTCAACAATTTATCATTAGATGCATAATCCAAGCATGCTGCGAGGAAGGATCTGAGGTGTTGCTTTGGATCACCTTTACTATCATAGAACGAAAGCTTGGGAGCTACAAAACCGATAGGTAAAGGGTAGGATGAAATCTCCAAGGGCAATGGATTGTGAATCAAAACATGTGAATCCATAGAGTGACTAGCTCTAGATGCACCTTGCTCTAACTACAACACTTTAGCCTATAGATTTGAAACAATTTGCTCAAGGGATTGTGCAATAGGTGTGGTTGATGATGTAACATGCATAGTCATCATAAAATTGATATAGGTTGGTTGCATAAAAGTAGGCATGGTAATCTAAGAGAACCTTTTTATTGCCTCCACACCTTGGGTGGAAAAGACATGTGTAACCAAGGGTGTAGATTTAGGCATAGGCAATGGTAGATGTGCAAATAATCGTGGTATAATTTGTACCTCCAAAAGGTTGATTACTAAATTTAAAGGGATCATATTGTTCCTTGGATGAACTAGCCTTAGTAATTTTTTTGTTCATCTCGTGCTACATATAACAATGCATCATGCATTTGTGGGTTCATGTCAGGAAATCAAGTTAATTCTATTTTATTGATGTTATAAAATTTATCAAGAAGTCAACATATTCATTTCTTTGATTAACATCTATGGTACTTATTTTATGATTAATATAAGATTCATCAATCAAATAAGTTCCATGAAGATGATGGATATGAGGAGGAACAAAGGGAACCATGCATGTCCTTTGCACCTAGTAGTGATAAGGAATAGCTTGGATTGGATATTACATGAGGATGAATTAGGAAAGGCTTGAGATTGTTTATTGGCTAATTCAACCTTATTGGTGTACAAAGATTGCATCCATGGAATTACATGTTCATGACACAATTTACATATCAAAGGAAAACAACATGTAATAATTACAATCATGGCTTAAGTAAGGAAATATAAATTACGTACATCGATTATAGCCATGTGCAATTTATGTATAAAGGAAAATTAGAGATCTAAAATGAAAACTAATTTTATGCACACAAATCTAAAACCTTTAAAATGGAGGAAGAAACCCTAAGGGCAACCCAAGGTTTGACAATGTTTGATACAATTTTCGGGTTCACTAATATGTTTTACTCTATTTTGGATTAATGTTAAGCCTAATAAGATAAAAACTATATATGAATTTAGATTATTATGTATTACAATGAAACATAAATCTAAATGTAAAAGCTTGAAACTCATCTGACACTATAACTTGCTAAATATATAAAATATAACAAGGGAGAACATATTTAGCAGTTCTTTTTACTATGTAGGATTGAGACGACATGCAGGGGGTATCAAAGACAAAAAGTGGTATGTGAGACGTTTAGATCAAGAACTAAGGTTCTAGGCTCGCCTAAACAATAATGTTAGCCTCTAGTTGTTTTCATTCGATGTTCTGTTCTAAACATGATAGTTTCATTTAAATAGTACTCTTATAATCCAATACAAGTCATTTTGACTACCTCTCTTGTGTCTGTATGTGTGATCTTGAGGTTTGACTATGTGCATGACTCTAAAAAATCTATCTCTTTCACTTGCAACCCTGGGTCCGCTTGCAATAATAATGTTTGGCCACAAAAAGGGAATAAATGTGGGTTGTGTTGAGCCCAACCACTCTTTGTTGGATGGTTAAACGTTGCCTACATATATATTACTCTAAAAAGGGAAGTCAAATTGCACATAGTTCTTCCTTTTAGGTAAATGTGTGTAATCGTGCTTGTTCAATGTATGTAACTTGTATTCTAGCCCTTAACATTTGACAATTGGTAACTTTAGCTTGGTTCTCAGGTGCTTCAAACTCGGCTAAGCCTTGCTCTCAGTAAATGATTGATAAATTGGGAAGAATAAGACAATCCTCTTGAATGTGCAAGTGTTTGAGTATGCTTGATAAGTGTTTGTTAGATGATTAATATGCTTATACCTATTTTGTATTTATACAAGACATTTTGGGTACTTTCTCATGCCATTGACAGGTGAAACGTAAGAGCCGACTCATAACAATGATTATAATTTGAAATTTAATGGTTACTTGGTACAAATGAAACTATTACATCTAAAAAATACCGTCAGACGATATATTCTAAATGCCAATACTATTCAAGAAATACAAACACTGAAATGATAATATGCAAATATTTAAATGCAATAAATAATTAATTTGACATAGACTACAATTTTTTTAATAATAATTTAAGATATTAGACCCATAAAAAACATATAAATATAATAAAATAATAAATAAAAAGCATATATAATAAAAATAAATTAAAACTAACATTACCAAATATCAATTTTCAGATTTTAGTGACCACGCTACTCATTTATTTTTTTAACGTTGGATCATGCCAAGGGAGGGAATGTCTCTATATTTCGAACTTAGAACCGTCCCTATTTATATTTATATTTAGTTCCTAAACACACGTTGCCTTCATTTCTAAAATCATTGCAGAAAAATGCTTTAGTTTGCACGGGTCCGCGCTTAAAACCCTCGTTTTGAATCAACAATTGGAATTTCCGACACCGAGCTCTGCATTACTCAAGTGAGGTTTCAATCAACTACAGCCATGGCGGCGGCTTCTCTTGGAATTCCGCGCACAATATTCTTTCCTACCTCTACACGATTTTTTCTCCGCGTCAACAAACCCCGTCCATTCGCATTTTCATCCTTTGCAGCACCCGGACGTTCTTCCACTGTTAAGGGCGCGACAGTTAAAGTTAGCAGCGAATACAGAGACTACGAGGCGGCGACCAAATTTCCTCGGCCAGAAACAGTGCCATGGCAGAAGGAGCTAGCCAACACAGTCCATCTCATAGGACAAGTAGGCAAACCTGTTGAGATAAGGCAAACTCAAACAGGAAAAGCCTTTGCATGGACTAGGCTTGGAGTCAAATTATCTCCTAAATCAACCGAAACTGCGTGGTACGTTTCTGAATATTAAGCATTATAATCTCTTTGCCTTCTCGAGTCTGTTTATCCTTCTTTGCATTGTTCATAATTTTTTTCAATGATTCTGGTAATTTCCCCCGTTCTCTCCCCCTAACCTTTCTATTTTATTATTATGTTAAGCTCACATTGTTCTAGATGCTTCCCTTTATGTGGGGTTTAATGTTTAACCGGAGCCCTGTCCAAGCTTGAGCATCTGTTATATCATTTTGTTTTTGCTTATTACACCTCAGTTGGCCTAATGATGAAAATAAGTTCACGAGTTTAAGTCCTGCAGGGGGGTTAGGTATCTAAGTCTTGTATTCGAAGCACAATTAGATGCCTCTTGCAGGGGTTAGGTATCTAAGTTTTGTGTTTGAAACACAATTAAATGCCTCCTGCATACTAGAAGTGCTAGTTAGTTTCATACGCTATAAGTTACCTTGCAGATTAGTTAGGTGCCTCTTGTATATTAGGAACTATATTGTCAGAATCTAGAAACAAACTGTGACGAGAAACTGGATAAAATAAGTTCTATATAAGAAACGGATTTTCCATATAACATTTAATTTAAAAAAAATAAAATCTATATATTTAACTATTTTTTATTTTTAAATCCTTTCATTTTAACAGTTTACTATTAATATTTTAATTTCATAGTTTTTATATTTTTAATATATAAAAATCCCACTGCTAAAGTTTAGAAAATAAAAAATTTATTAAAAAAAAAGGAAATGCAGAAACGGCTGTTTCTATTGCGTGGCTGGTTCCGCCCTTAAAAAAATTGTGATGGCTTGCAGCTGTCACGTTTCTGGCAACAGAGATTAGGAGTGCGAGTTAATTTCATACGCTCCCTGCATCTGCAAAAAAAAATTCCCAGATTTTGGGGACAGGGGAATCCCAGATTTTGGGGATGGGTAGACTGGGTTTAGGGATGACAATTTTTTTCCAGATTGTAGATACGCTGGGGATGGCTTTTAAAATAGTATATAAGAGTTAATATTTAATTTCTTAAACTTTATTCAATGAAATTTAGGAGTTTAAACTTTATTTAGTAATTTTCAGGGTAATTTGGGGATTAGGGTTCAATTTTTTCGTAGAAAATAACAGTTTTTTTTTCTGGTAAGAAGGCAGGGGGTTCTGTTTTAAAGAAAAAGTGTCAGAAAATAAGAAAAGAAATAAAAAAATTTGGGGATGTCCCCTCCAAGTTCTTAAGTCCCCGATATGTTTGGTAAGTTTGAGATGTTACCAAAATCTAAGGGATGCGTCCCCCTGTAAGTATAATGTCCTCTTGGAAGTTTTCTACTGGGTGGGGGGGGGGTGGCGTAATAGCAGTCTGTGGTTCATATGCATTTCTAATTCATTGCCTTTATGGTACTGTTTACAGGTTTTAAAGGTGAGAATCCACATGGGAAGAAATGCCTTCCCCTCTCCCTGTTTTTACGAAACGTTACCGGTATGGAAACTGATTCCGACATTTGGGGGAAATGTTTCCAAAATGCCATGAAAGCCGGGTTGTCCTCTGAAAATGGCACCTACGTTTCCGGACTGTTTTTGAGACCAACCTGGCATTTCCCGGCTGTTTCTAAATTGAATTCAAAGGGTTATGACCCATAACTTTTTAAAACATTAAAATTAGAGTAAAAAACCAACCCCACCAATAATTCCATAGCCTTAAGCTAAACTAATTTTAATAAAAGAAGGCGGAGGAATTGGTGTATGTGCTTTCTAATTTGACATTTTTCCAGAGCATCCATACTTGGATTCTTTATTTGATGTCTATGAACAAGGATATTAGAATAATTTTTGTTTATGTGATTTTGAACCTTTTAAGCACAAAGCATTGATTTTACTTGTATTTTTGATTGTATATATTTTTATTTCTTGCATCCCAGTAGCCCCCTATCCATATTTCTGATAAATTGCTCCATACCCATTACCTGTCTTGGCCTCTTGGTGACCTTGTGTTTTCCTGTACAGCAGCTGAAGCTCAAATTCTACAAAAATGATTTCTTGGAATTTTTAAATCTGGGATTCCTGAGCCATGAAAGTTTAGAGACGAACAAGATAAACAATCCTATGCATAGCTAATCTACCTACTCACTCAGGATCAAGATCACCTCTAATTAATGAAATCACGAAATTGGATGAACATTGAAAACAAGGAATGATGAAAATTATATAAAAAGATAAGCCTGGATGGGTCAAAGTGGATTTGGTATGTGTATCATGGAAGGGAAATCGTCTATGTCTTCTAAAATAAAGATATGAAGGTCAAATATGTGCTTTACAATGAAACTACGGTGGAGATGCTGGAAAATTATGAGGCTTCACCTAACCTCAATACCCTACTTGCCTTGTTCAGTTGGACATGGAATTTTTTGGTTCAGACCGAACTTTTTGGCCTAGGAAAATGTGTTTGGTCCAGTTCGCACCTTTTTATATTTTAGTTGTTAAATTAGAAAAAAATATTATAAAATATCAAAATAAAAAATATAAGCCTGAAAATGGCAGAAACAACTATTTGCCTGTCTATTGTCTTCATTTTAAGTCATTGAAGTCTAAAGAAGCTATGGAAGTGCATGGTAAATAATTTTCTTAGTGCTGGATTTATTCCTATAGACTGCATTTTCTTTTTTTTTGGATTGGCCCCTAAATGTGGTGCTCTTCAAGCCTTGTCTCTGTGTGAGATGTGCTGCACTGCCATACCCTAGGGTCTGTACGTGCTGCATGGTTTTTGATGGCCTTGCATTAGATGTTTCACACCATACTAACCTTCATTGCTATAGACTGCATTTCCTTTTCTTTTTGGATTGGCCCCTAACTGTGGTGCCTTTCCAGCCTTGTTTCTGTGTGAGATGTGCTGCACTGCCATACCCTAGGGTCTGTTCGAGCCTCATGGTTTTTGATGGCCTTGCATTAAATGTTTCACACCATGCTAACCTTTACAGTTGTTCGATAAATTTGTTGTATAAATCCGTGGGTTTAGCTAGGTTGATATTTTATATATCAGTTGAAACAATAAAATATATTATGTTTAGATGCATAAATATAAATTCTAAAACTTAATTATCATTATGGGGACAGACTTTTTAAAAAGTCAATATAAATTAGTATCTTATGAACTATAAAGATTGATAAGTTTGCATATATGTAACATATCTATTTGATAATTTGTTTCAAAGACTTTGTGATATCAAAAACATTGCATATATGACATTTATTTACAATATATTTGAATTTTGCATGCCCTTTCACTTTTCTATTTTTATGTGTATTTTATTTTATTTATGTATGTTTTTTTTTTTAGTATTTTCTAAACGAAGTGAACTTTTCTCAAACTCCCAAACTTGCAAGCTTTCTTGCCCTTAAGAATGAACCAAACTTTTTGAACATGGTAACCATGTTCAATACACAATGTCCATAATTTTTTTTAATCCACTATATAGGACACAAAATGAACATAATTATGGTAAGAATAGGCAAATATTAGGGGTAAGTAGTGATGAGTATATAATGTTAATATTACACATGTTTTTTTCGTTTACAGGTTCCAACTGAAATTTTGGCAGGAAATGGCAGAAATTGCGGCCGAACATCTGAAGGAACGAGATCAAGTGTATGTGTCAGGGTACTTGAATATTGATGAAGTAACTGATAGAGATAATAATCTGCGTACATACTTTCAGGTTTACTATCACTTCTCCTAAGTTCATTTGACTGGAAGGTTGAGAAGGTGCTTGGAAGGACTAATTTATGGTATTTGCTGATCCGATGTGTTTTTTCAATTGAAATGAGTTTTATAAGCTCATATAGTTTTGTGGCTTTGATGATCAAAATTTTGGTAGCTATAACAGTATCTCTTTATATCTTCACAAGGATTATCTTTTTAAATCCGAATATCATTAGCATGCATACATACTTACATGATGAGGAGAGGTTAAGCTGAAGTTGGAATCAACTCAACACTGATGACATATTTGATTGATGCAAAAAGTTTATAAAATATTCAAGTTTGACAAAAATATTACCCACAAATCTATGCACGAAAAAGTCATCACTTAGAAATCAAAATAGGCCATCTTCATGTTAAACATACATAAAGTTGTGCACATACATAAATATATAATTCATAAGCCTTGAATTGCTGAAACCTGTAGTTTGATGTTAGTTTTTTTTAAAAATTGCTGTTACAATATACATCAATTGAAGAAAACAAATTGAGATTACATAACATGAATGGGAAAACATAGTCTTTTTTCGTTGCCCGATCCTAGGGTTTGTAGTATGTACACAAACTTCATCTGTAGGATTAGGAGCCAAAACATCTTGCTTCTGACAGTGTTTCTGATGGAACATCTAATTAGCTGGGGTTAGCATCTGCAAATTCCATCTCCTCAATCTATGGAAGGCTGTCTAATGCTCTGGGTAAGTGTCTTCTGAATTGATGGCTTCGGCATGCCTTATTTCCAATTGCTTGTGACAGAGTTGGATATTGTAGGGAACATTCACTAAATCACTCATCCATTTTAGCTTGTGTTGGTTGAGGTTCTTTGATTATTACACCATTAGGTATAACCTACTATGGCAGGCAGGGGTGGTGGTGGAGTGTAATAGTGTGAGATTTCAATGAAAATGGTGGTCCTATTTGACTTTCATACGGGAGTTTTTATTCTTCCTTAGAGAAGGCAATTGGAAGATTGTGATATTTTGGGTATACAGTGCAGTTTGGAGCCCGTTTTTACTCCCAGAATGTTTTTTTTGAGCCTGATGCAGTGGTGCAGCTAGACTGGGGCCATCAATCACAAGTCAATGGGAAATTCACAGAGAAGGTAATGAAGTCGTTATTTGGTGTTGTATGTGACAAATCCAATATAAGCGCCTCAAAATTGGTATCACTCGGCCCTTTTCAGATAGATATATTTAAGATATTTGCACCAGGATGTTCACAATGATATTCTAGATGCGCTTGCAGCTGGAAGTACTATGGGACTGGCTCAAAACAAGAATATCATGATTTTATAGGTTAGGGGTGTGACAACCAATGCCCTTCCAATATACTTATAATATGCTTGCAAAAATCAGTAACTAAAGTCAAGAAGAAGAAATAAAGTTAAGACGAATAGTAATCAATTAAAAATATGGCCAACAAACAAGGCAACAAGGTGGTTGCAGTTGCTTGTAATGATTATGGAGTTTAGATATTTGGAGGAGTTGTAGCACCACAACAAGCATTAACAACTGTTGTGGGCGATGAGAGTGTTGTTTGGCGTGAAAAGTGTGGATGTTAAATTATTAATGTTTGGAGTCAATAATGCAGCTGGTATGGTGAAAGGATTGCCTAAAATTGAAGAACCAGTAGTAGAATCAAATGTGTGCTTAGCTTGCAAACAACATAGAGCTGAGTTTGAGAAAAACACGGCTTGAAGGGAAAAGCAGCAGTTGGATATGATTCATAGTGATGTCAGTGGACCAATGAACAGAGTCAATTACTGGCTCAAAGTACTGCAAGTTTCATGCGGCTCAAGGCAGTGAACAACAGCATATGCTTTGCAACAAAATGGGGCGGCAGAGAAATTATAGACAGATAATGGAGATGGTCAGGAACATGTTGCATGGGTAATTTTTGTCTTTTTCCTTTTGGGCTGACGCAGTGTGAAGGCAACACTGCCAGGAGAGGCTTGAAATGGACGCATGCCACAGGTAAATCACTTTTGAGTTTTTGGTTGCACAGTCGACAGTTTAGTTCCGAAAGAACAGAGACATAAGTAGGATAGTAAATCACAACAAATGTATTTTTATTGACTATATTGAAAATACAAAATCATATAAACTGCATAAATTCTGTGGCAAAATAAATTATATTTAGTAGGGATTTGTGTTTATAGAAAGTGCAGGTCAGTCCCATACTTATATAAGAAAATTTTTGGAAGCATGTACAGTTGGAGAAGTTGATAAAGAGCCTAATGCTATCCAAGAATATTCTAGACAAGGGATGGGTGAAAATGAGTGATAATAATGTTGTTGATGGTCTAAATAAGAGTGTCTTACATAGACCAAGGTGGTATCATTTTACCATCAATTCAGATGGTTGTGATACTGTTATGAAGGTACAAGGTATAAGGCCGATGAAAGGGCTCCTAAGCCTAGATACTCTCTTTGTAAATGTTGCTTTGATGGGTAAAGTAGATAATTCACATTAACCTACTTCATTTATTGAAGCTAGTGAAAAGAAGTAATGTTTTTATGCAATGATAGTAGAAATGATGCCTTGATTAAAAATGATTCCTGGGAGCCTATAATTTCATAAAGCTAAGCATGCAATAAACTGTAAATGGGTTTTCCAAACCAAGTATGAAGGTTATGGCCGTATTGATAAGTATAAAGTCCAATTTGTTGCAATCGATTATGCTCAAGAAGTTGGCTATGAGGAGACCTTTTCTGCTACAACATCAAAACTAATAATCTTCATGTGAGTGCTTTCTATTGCTGCACATTTTTATTGGAAGTGTTTCAGATGGATCTAAAAAATACATTTCTTAATGATGATTTGCATGAGGAAATGTACATGTATAATCTAAAAGGGTTTACCTCTAAAGAAAGCAATCAAAAAAGAAATTATATCGATGTCCAATGATGACCAAAACCAGGTCAATGGGGCTTGAAGAGTACATTCAATTACAATTGAGAAGTACTAGGATAATAGGGACCTAGCTTTTGAATTGTAAATAATGGTGAAGCACTTATGAAACATAAACAAACAAGAGGGGTGACCCTAAAGCGGTTAAGCTTGAACCTTAAGAACTAAGTACACCTACAAATAGATTAGTGAAAAGAGGATCTCTCAACAAAGCATTGATTTGAAGAAAATGACAATGTAGACCATGGCAGGAGGTTAGTGACGTTGTATGTTTGTATCAAGGCTCTGGCCTAAAGAATTGACGACCTCGTCTATCATCACATAAGGGTCAATACAGGATCATAGAACACTAATAGGGGAATATGTAGAGTTTATGGGGCTAGGCTAGACAATCCTAGGTGGAGGTTGGGTTCCTACCATAAGGCCTCTCCTAACATTTGCAATTAATGAAACTTTGGTGTAAGAGCAAAAACTAGTGATGAAACTTTAGTGGAAGATAAAAAAACTAGTGATGTTTGTTTGCCTCAACAATCCTAGTGGTTAAGCTTGAACCATCAAAACTAAGTACAAGAACAGATAGCTTTGTGACAACATCACCTTTGAACAAAGCATTGAGCTTGAAAAGGTGAAAGGGAGACCATGACAATGGATTGGTGATGTCACATGTTTGTATCAAGGCTCAACTTTGAAGAATTGACAACATCATCTATCATCACACAAGGGCCAATGCAGGATTTAAGAATGCTCATAGAGGAACATGTAGAGTTAATGCTGCTAGGTTGGACAATCCTAGATGGAAGTTGGGTTCCCACCGTAAGGCCTCTTTTAATATCGACAATCAATGAAACTTTGGTGGAAGAAAAAAACTAGTCATGTGTTTTTGCCTCCCTGATCTTGGTTGTGGACAAGGGGAAAACCCTTGATGCTAAAACAAAGCAAATCGATTGCACCTAGATCAAGACTAATTGGATTAGGATGCATTGGTAAATAACATGTGAAACAAACATTGTGTCATTGATATATCCCCATTTGAGTAAAGTAGCTATATCCTATGGGCGATTATTGGCTCCAATGTTTGTAGAGGGACGGAAGAAAGAAGTAGTCATCTTGACAACTTTGGTAGTCCCCTTTAAGGATCTATATTTGAGAATGATAACCCCAAGGAGAATTGGGGCCAAGTTATCGTGATCAGGGTATTGAAAGGAAGTCAATAAAGAACTTTTGTTTCTATATAGAAGATATTGCCTGTGATAAGGTTATTGGAGGAAATATGATCTCAATACATAGGATACTTGAAAATCAAGTGTTCCTTAGCATCCACCTTTCATAGAGACCAGAGACGACAAATCTTGTCGTCCCATGAAACATTGTGGTCAATCTCAAGTTGTAACTGGTTAGTGCACACCTTCGATTGTCAAAGGGGGAATCTTTAGGCCATGTGACCAATGATGCTATTGACAATCCATGGGAATCAAAAAGCATTAAGTAACTTGAATTTATTGTTGATATGTTTTCTCTTTGGTAGCCTTTTTGATAACTTCCTTAAAGGAAAGAAGATGTGGACCATCTAAGAACTACCTGAATGGAGAAATCTGATCAATAAAGATGCCACTAAATTGAAGGATCAAACCTGTCTTAAGATACCAGCAACGTTGATGCCTAGTGGAACCAAAAAAGGCAATAGTTTTTGAAGAACAAAACGCCAAATATGGGTACCTCACTCATCTAGAGTTTGTCACCTAAGGAGTTGAGTTTGTGAATGTAGAAAATAAGCCTGAAGATACTCCCAAGAAGAAGGGTTTGGACAAAAAACTTGGGTTGGGCTATGCATTGATGAACTATGTGTGTAAGTTGGGCAAAGCTCACTTATGGGCTCCTACAAGCACCAAGAGTGTGGTAGATGAAGCTAAGTTAGCCCTAAGAATGGCCTGGAGTTGTCATTGTGGTCTATGTAGATGATTTGAGGTAGTCAAACATTTAAGGATGAACTCAAATTTGAGCTTAGAAGTTCTTTGCAAATGACATATCTATTCTTATGCATTATTGCCTAAGGCTTAAAGTTTGGTAAAGAGAAGTTGGCGTTTTTATTATTCAATATGAATATGCATGAGCTGCTTACAAAGTTTAAAATGTCTGATTGTAACTTTTATCCTGCCCCTCTTGTCAAAATACTTTGGGTTCAGGTGTTCATTCAGCAAATAGTAACACAGAACAAATAACTACCATACATATTGATATTGAACAGAACTACAGATCAAGGGTTGAAAGTACAATGTTGCCAACCAACCCAAAAGGTGCCAATAGCAATTAACTACTATACATATTGGTATTGAACAGATCTACAGAGCAAGTATTGAAAGTACGATGTCATCAACCAGACCAAAAGGTGCCACCAAAGACAACATAGCTGAATTCTCTTGGCAATGACCATTCAAAATGATAATTAAGTTTATAACAAAGTCTATTGTATCAACAGATCCTCTACAACCCTTGAAGCTGGTATGAACTCAACGACCAATGCTGATTTACTAGCCATAGATGACAACTTATATAGAAAGCTGGCTGGCCTTCTTATTTATCCCACAAATTCAAGGCAAGTCTTAAGTTTTCCTGTTAGGTTAATTTCAAGCATTATGTCAAAGCCGAAGGTAAATCATTAGAATGCAGCAAACCATATCAGGTATATTCATGGTACTCTTGATTTTGGCAGAGATTATGACGACTAATAAGTTTGAACAAGTTGGATATACAAATCAAATTGAGCTGGCAGCGTGAGTGATAGAAGGTCCACTTTTGGACTTATTTTCAGTTTTGGTTCAGGGAGTGTTTCATGGTAAAATAAAAAAGCAACACAAAATTTCTTTTTCCTCAACTAAGGAAGAATATAAACAGTAATGAGAAGCAGTGTGCAAAGCGGCATGACTAAGGTTGATTACAGGTGAAACAAATGAAAACACAGCTGCATTGTGACAATTAAAACGTGTTGAAGCTTGATAAGAAACTGATTTACTATTCATGTTCAAAGGATGGAGAAGGACATCAACATTTAATTCGAGAGAAGGTATATATTGGAGAAAGGGTTGATATTTTGTTGGACTAATGAGCAAGTTGCTATTTTTGCTGAGGCACTATGTCGAGAAATGTTTGAAAAGAGTCATGATTTGATGTATGTAAAGGCCACTGTTAAAAGGAGGTGTTAGGTCATGTTCTACATATGCTAATCAAAAAGGTTTCTGAAGGCCCATCTTTTGGGTGCTGACATTTTGACCCTAAAAATGCTTGAAATGGCTGTGAAATCACGAAATAAGAAAACAGAGAAAATGCTAAATATTGTGTTTCTAAAATTCTGTGTTTTGATGAGTTTCATTTTGCAACAGGTCCTCTTCACTTCTTAGGTGCACACTTGTCAGTCACACGACCTTCCAGAGTCTTGAGAATCACTTCATATTCTATTTTTAGTCTCTGTGGTTTTTGCGCAAAAGTTATACGATAAGTAGAATACAAACGTAAATACCACAGTAGATTTGTTGCAAGACATCTCTTTGCAGAGATTGCTACTTTTATGCATAGTTCTCTCATATCAATAAAAGTTTTGTTTACATTGCAATATTGTTCCTTTTCTCTTTCTGTTTTATTTTCTATTTTTTTTTTTCAATTTCATTTCTGTTATAACACGAGATTTAGTTATTCATTTCTGTTATAACACATGCGATTTAGTTATTCATTATCTTTTCCACATGATTGCAACTAAAATTTGTATCAGTGGTATTAGAGCGTTTTGTTCCATGTTTGATGTTTGTATGCCCCATTGACAAGGTTAGACTATAGGAGGTATGGTCTTGATACATAGGACCCTTCAGAAGCAAAGGAGGGAGTTGATGGGATTGTTCACACAACTTTTTTATCATGTCATTGTCGCGGATTAGTATTTACATTGGGTAAATTAGTAGTTTGTTATTTACCGTAGGGTGAAATAATACTTATTGTTTTTAAGTTACTGTATGGGTTAATACAGTAATATAGTTAGTAGAATAGATCATATATTGTTATATTGTTGTGTATAACAATAGTATGTAAATAGGTTTGTTAATAACCTATGAGAGATTCTAGGAGATTTAGTAGTTAGTGGGATTCTTTGATAATAGGATATGCTATCCTATATAATTGTATTGTGTCAGATGAATTTGTAATAGGAAATATTCATGGTGTGAGAATATAATAATATATTCCGCGATTGCAATTAGTCCCCATGTTCGGCTCCATTGCTTTGCCATTATCTATGAGATAAATTTATGCTAAAAGCTTGTCCAATACCTAACAGTGGTATCAAAGCGGGAAATGTTTGAGAATGGTCTGTTAGTCTATGGAGGGGCAGCTCTCTTCATTGCTCCAAGGGATGTAAAGCCGTTTGCAAAGCAATAAGACTTGGGTTATTATTTGTTTAGTTTTAGTTAAGAGTGAATTAGTATATCTCTGTTGTCTCGAGTGATAAGAAATTCCCCTTAAATTTTTAGCAAGAACAAGGAGAACAAGTTTAGTCATAGACAAACAATTGGAGGATATTTTGTCAAAGGGCACCGTCTTCTGTCAGAACTGCACACTATACAAATATGTACACTTCAAATTAGTCATTCCTATATAGATGGTGTTAGCTACACTATAGAGTTCTGGCGATAGATCTGTGTTCATCTGCGCTATACAACCATCGTGCAGAGCTCTTACCACTTTGATTTGATAGACAAGTATTGTATGCATCGTATACATTCCATGCATACCTACATTGTTGATTATTTTGATGCAGATGTCATTTGATTGTAATTTCATGCATACATCTATGTATCAGGCATACATTGAACATCCACTCGCCATCAATCTTGACATCTGGAAAACCCAATTTTTTTCCTCCTGTATGCGTACTCATTTGGTGTGTTGATGAGTTCAAGTTCAAATGCGCTCAGTTGTTGAGCAATCAACACTAATTCAAAGATCAAGCAGCTCATACTTCCTTCGCTTGAGCCAGAAGTAAAAGTCATCCATCTGCATCATCATTTGAGCAGTCTGTATGCATCGTTGTTTGTGAAATCCAGACTGCCACTAGTCTGTGCTTGCCGCCATGAATTCTGCCATTTGTATATACTTGGTTCATGCATCGCCTGATCATTCCAGATTTGTGCATTATATGTTTTAAAGTCTGCTGTAAATGTGAATGTTATCACATCAATATCCTTGGCTGTCCACTTGTAAGCCTGTGCATGCTTGTGATTAGGTGAGTCAATATGTTTTTTTAGTGGTCATAGTTATTTGTAGTTCATTTAAGTTGTCTATGGGTGTCTTTGGTCCAATCCAAATATTTAATTGGATTAAAATCTTAAGTTTGCTTTTAGAGTCTTTATTTACAAAATTAGTCTTTAATATTATTATTAAGTTGTTATTAGAAAGTGAAAAAATATTACTTTCTAGTTGATGGGTCTTAGTACCTTATGTAGTCAAGATAATGTTTTCAATAGTTTTTTAGTTAGTCCAAATAGAGTTTGTCAAGTATGTAAATGTCATAGTTTTATTGAGTCATGTGTCACCAAAAAGTCAAAATAAAAAATGCGTCAAAAGTTAAAAGTAATTTTTTATGTCAATAAGGTGTCTCAAAATTATCAAAATAAAAACTATATCTTGTGTGGATGCAATTTCGAGATGACCAGACGTTTTGAAAGTAAACTGTCAAAGTTGTGGGGGGAGGGAGTTTCTACTTTTGAGACTCAAAGCCAAATCGGTTGAGTAAGTAGTGACATGAAGGAGGTTGGAGGCATTGAAGGATGGAGGCCATTCAAGCCTCTCGTTAGCCACTAGTGATGGGGCCACTTTTGCTTTAGTGGCATGTGTTTTTTAGTTGTGTGGTGTGGTAGATATATTTCTTTTTTTAGTGTTTTTTGTAATAAAAACATAGGTTTATTCCTGTTCACTTGTGATTATTCCTCACGTAACCTCTTTTGTAGAAACATTGTAGAATGTTGATCTAAATGTATTGTAGCAATCATGATATAAAGGTTATTGGTAAATCTGTGAACAACCATTTATGTAAGGGTTATTGGTGCACTTGCAAAACCAATTGTGTAAGGTTTATGGTGAACCCACAAAACCATTTGTGAAAGGTTATTGGTACACCTGCAAAACCAATTGGGTAAGATTGTTGGTCAAAGTCGGGTAAAACCATCAAAGGACAAGTGTGGAGGATGAATAAAAGCGTAGGTCTTTGTTCATGTCTGGGTAGTCGCTGTATCCATCCATGAAAGCCACTTGTAAGAATACAATATGTTGGAGTTTTGTGCAAGTTCGATGCCGCATAGTTGAAGAGTTGATTATGAGCACACAAAGATGACATGCTACAATCGGAGAACGAGATATGTTTTACCATGTAAAAACTAAGGGAGGGAATGTTGATGATTAGTATTTACATTGGGTAAATTATTAGTTTGTTATTTACCATAAGGTCAATAATACTTATTGTTTGTAAGTTACAGTATGGGTTAATACGGTAATATAGTTAGTAGAATAGATTGTATATTGTTATACACAACAATAGTTTGTATTTAGGTTTGTTAATAACCTACAAGAGATTCTAGGAGATTTAGTAGTTAGTGGGATTCCTAGATAATAGGATATGCTATCCTATATAATTGTATTGTGTCGGATGAATTTGTAATAGGAAATATTCATGGTGTGAGATTATAATAATATATTCTGTGATTGAAATTAGTCTCTATGTTCAGCTCCATTGCTTTGCCATTATCTATGAGATAAATATGTGCTAAAAGCTTGACCAAAACCTAACAATCATGCTCACGGTGTCAACAAGCAAACCTCTTGGGGGCCAAACACCTTTTAAGGTAGAAGTAAATGTCAATATCCCTCTTTTTGAAGGATAATTGACACATGCTGTAGAAAAATAGTAACCCCTCTGTTGGGTACTAGAAAACATGCCAATTTTTTTTCCGGTCATTTTCAATATTTCCAACAAAGACGGGGATCAATTCTCTGATGAATCTCCCAAGCCTATTAAATGAACACTAATCTAAACAAAAATCATTATGTTCAGCTAAAACAAATCTGCTAATGATAACATTAATAATTTAATATTAAAGGTCATTAAAGAACATTGAAAGAATATAACAATATTCGGTTTTAACATCAGTCTTAATCTAACCAAATACAATGCTATTCGTTCATACACAATAAAATTGAAGATAAAAGGGCAAATTTTGCCGCTGTCATAAAATTACAGCAGCCTTATAATAAAGTACAACAAATGATAACATACAGAAATAAGGCACAGCAATGATGAAGTACAACAATGATGAAGTATAACAATGATAAGGTACTGTAATGATAAAAACAGCAATACTTGCTCATGAAATGATCTCACCATTACATAATAACCCATTCAATCTTGGATAGATACTATCTCTACCTTTTTGATTGTTGCACCATGTAAACATGATTCTTTTAGTGTTGTTCGTGCGCTTCCGAACTATGTCACATTCTTACAACCTGCCTTTCATCTGGCATGAGTAAAAATATTTATTTCCTTTTCACCCAAGCGTCCTTCTTTGTCTTCTGTCTTCCACTATGTTAAAATCACCCTCTTTAAGCCATGGCATCTTTTTTGGATTTTGGAGCATCTAGCTTCACAAGTTATATCTCTCCTAGTGATCATTTGAAGCATAAATTGAGGCCACTCCAAAATGCTCTTTTTTCTTGACAGTTATCTAGAAAATTCTGTGAGAAGGAAATATACTACTTTCAATAATATATTCCTTCCACTTATCACATAAAAGGGCAGCACCTCCTCTACCGTGACTACTTCCATATATAGAAGAGGACCCACTGTAACTCGATCTTAGTGAAGAGAAATGCCACAAGCGGGCTTACACCCTGTCAATTTAATCTCTTGTGGAAGCGAAAGTCCAAACCTTCTCTTGTTTTTTTAAACATTCCAAAAATACCAAAATTGGTGGCTTCTTGTCCCCATACATTCTGACTGATTTCTTTCATTTAAGATTTGGTTTAGGCTTATACAACCTTTCAGCATATCTGGGTCTGTCTTATCTGCTATTTTACTCACCTTCTTAGCAGCCCTATTTTCATTTTCAGGAATTTATTTTTTGCTTTCATTTCCTCACTTTAATCCATTCCCTCACTCATCCTGATCAAATTTCTATTTTTGATACTATCCACCAAAGGACCGGACAAACCCACTCTCCTCTGCCACAAGTTCTGCCAATAATCAATGCTCTTTCTGTAAAATTATTTGCTTGCTTGAGAGGGTGTATCTTTTCTTCCTCCTCATCTCTAGGGTATCCTCCTCAGTAGTGTCATCAAATGTAATATTTGAGCTATGGGTGACATTTAGATTCAAAGCCCTATCTTTCCCAACTCATCTCTCGCTGTTGGCTTTATGTTTATCCATTCTCTTGTAGTCTCTAAAGGACAAGTGTAAATACCCCTGCCACTGTGTTAGACAATCCAATTATGTTCACGTTCAACTTGTTATGTGGAAAATGTCTGTAGACAATTCTATAAATTAAAAAGGGAGCTCTTGATTCCTTGTGTCAGAGAGGGACTAATCAGGTGAATTTACTCTATCAGATTTAACTCTGTCAAGATCTTTGAATTGACCTGCTGCTTAGGAAGAGAAATATCTTCTTGCAGAATTTATCTACAATTTTGACCTCCCTCAACCAGTTGATTAGACAAGTCCATGTTTTTCTTCTAAATTGGGGTAGGGTTTAACCATCAACAACATACTGACTAGGCAAAACCGGGATTTCTTAACAAATGTTATAGGGTCTTGAATAATATATTTTTTAATTCCTTACGATCATCTAGGGCAAGACGTTTTATGATGTCTGTTTTTCATACAAAAGAAACAAACATACCAATCCCCTAGATCCACAAGATCGCACACATAGGAAATGCGGTTTACATTATCCCTATTGTCTTCCCGTAGATGGTCTGGGATATGCAGGTATGCTGAAACCTGGTTATTCATGTGTGGGAGCAGTGCATTTGTAGATTCTATTTTCAACTCATCTTCGAGAAGTGTTAGCAGCTTCGAGATCATGTTCAACAATTGCAAAGGTAAATTTCAAATTTCAAGCCAGTGAAACAGCTTGCTTACCACTTCAATAAACAAATTGAAAATCCATCTAGAAGATCTCCCCTTCAGTTGGATGCAAGGGAGGCCACAACAAGAAAGTGATTATATCTTCAGAGTAATCAGTGATCTGCATTCTATTGCTAGAAAACTTCAGATGACCAAGTAGATACCTCCTTTGGGAGGCCCTTCCAGTTTGTCTAGTAATGAAGAATTTGCTTGTGCCTGAGAGTCTTGAATTAGTGCTGACACTGTCTTCTAGTTCTAATACAAAGCCACATTTCCTGTTTGTTTGAGAGAGTTTAGTCTTGTTTGAGAGAATTTAGTCTACCCCACCATCTGGATTCCCACATTCTTCTTCAAAGAAGAAACATGAAAGACATTTTGGAGTTGGATACACGGGGAAGTTTGGAGCTATTGTTTTGGTAGTGGAAGACAAAAATCTGACCTCCATTGGAGCTTCTCCAAGGTTCCTCATTGGAGAAGTTTGGAGCTACTGTTTTGGTAGTGGAAGATGAAAAGCTGACCTCCATTGGAGCTTCTCCAATGTTCCTCCTTGGTCTTCATGTTGATTTAAAGGTTCAAATCTTCATTCTTGCATATTGTTGGTTTTTAGGGTGTGATTTGGTAGTGTGATGATCTGAAGGCATGGGTTTTGACATGAGAAGGGTGTGATTGGGTTCTAGAAATTAACATAAGCAAAGAGTAACCACACGCAAGTTAATTTTTAATGTTTTAGAAAATGCAATGTGATTTAAGGGGGATGGAGGTGGAAGGGCATATGCATGCTAAATGCAAAGAAGGGTGTAGGTGAGGAGAAGGATTTGAGGTTAAAAGTTAAAGGCTCCCCCATTTGCCATCTATTTTAGAGGAAAGAAAAGGGTTGTAATGAAATTCTGAATTGCAACAAGTGAAAGGAATTGCGGAAAATGCTAAACCACGATCGAGAACATTTGCAAAGGCCATGACAAATGGTGAAGTAGACACAAAGATGGAATGGGCGTGGTTTGAATTTATTTAAGAAGGCATCAAGGAGATGTCTCAAAAGAGTAGTAGAAAGTCTTAGGTAAGATTGTGCTTTCTTTATCCCATAACCATGCTATGGTGAATACATTTGAAAAGGGTAAATTATTCAGAAGAAAAGCAGAATTCTATTTTTTTGTATGGATACACTCCATCGAGAAGATTTTTTAAGGATTGGATGAAAGCTATTAGGGAGAAAAATGGAATCTTGTTCTTTTGCCATGCTAAAAACCAGGGTTGGAGTGGTACCATCAACAATGAAGAAGGTGGGAGAACAATGTTGCAAGTTGAGAAATTGCTTGATGAGTATTATCATAGGGGTAACTGAAAGGGATGCTCAATATTGTTGGCTGGATTAAACCTTTTGAAATCATACTTTTACAATGGTGATTGAGGACATGTGAAAAGTTTAAGATCTGCTTGAGCAGACAATATGCAATCAGATAACTTGCCTAGAAAATTGGTTGATACTGCGGCTGGTCACCTAACTGTATCAAGAAATGAAGGTGTACCCATACTAGTTCTCAAATTACTCTCAATAACTCTTTTTAGCTATATAATGGTATTACCAAACTAAAAGGTCAAGATTAGGATTTATAAGGTAGCCAAAGTCAGTATGAACTTGTGAAAGACATGACTGTTGCTAGCCAGCATATCTTTAATAAAACAGGCGTTATATTCTTCTTCTTTTCTCTATATTTGTATACATTTCCTCTGAAATACAACAGTTGTCTAGTTGGAGTATTTTAGGAATATTGATGGTTGGGCGTCTTGGGTTAGGAAAGTTTTGTGGATTGTCCTTGATATGCTAGTGAAATTTCAAAATTCTTCTCTCTTGCACATATTCTGGCCGACATGTGGGTTTCAAACTGTCTTTCTGTAAAACCTTTATTTTTCAGTTCTATAAGCTTTAGTATAACTTTACTAATCAGGCTATGAATTTGCAGGTGGTGGTTAGCACACTGAATTTTGTTGAACGTGAATCTTCTTTTTCGCCACACGAGAATGTAAATATGAATTCTTCTATTTCAGGTTTGGTGCAAGAGGATGTAAATATGAAACCTGCCATCTCAGGTAAGTTCTGGAAAGCCATATGGTTGGTTGCTTTTTGTTTCAGTTTATCTAGATGGCATCCAGAAATGGTGGACTTGAATTTTTCATTTATTCTTTTAGGACTGTCAAGCCGGATATATTATTTACGGAATAACAATGAGCGATCTTTGGTGCAAACCAAAATTGTTCTCACAATTCAAGTTGAAACGAGCAAAACAATACAAATAAATAAGCCAATCTCATCACATCACCATCTTTTAACTCAAGGTTGAACAATTTTAACTACAACTGAATGAATTCCAACTTTGAGTGGGAATCATATAGTTCTTTCAATTTGTGAAATGCTTCCCATGGGGTACCACACTCCTAAATATGATGAAACGCATCTCCGTCAATTGAGGTCCTCATCAAGGAGAATGTTTTATTGTTTCACTGCCATCATGTTTGAATATTTTTTGCATTTCTTGTTGGCTCAATTGGCTGTGTATTTCCTTCGCAAATATCAAATCATAGATCATTGAAAATGAGTGTGTTTTTCACTTTCCGAGACTATTATAACCGGCTGTTTTTGCTGGTTAATGTTGTGCCAATAATTGATTTGATTGAATGCATTGTTTGAGTTTTGAGTTGAGTTTTTGAAATCTCCAAATTGGTTCCTTATCACTTCAAATGGTCTCCTTTTTTATATACCATCAGACCGATATGCCAAACCTCTCTATATAATCATCCTTATTTAGTTGTCGGTATATGGAAGAAGCTCGCCCTTTCTTTATACTCGATAGTATGTGAAAGAGGCATTAAGACACGTGATAGCAAAGTGGTACCTAGGTGGCACGTGAAAAGGATTTGCCCTATCATTAACACCGATTTAACAAGAAAACCTCATACTTGATGATATACTCAGTTTTTCTTGTTTTCCAGATTCCTGCCGTTCGATAGAAATGAATGGGTAAAGAGTAGCTTTCTTTATTTGCAAAATTTGGTTGTTTTTTGCCAAATTTGCATAGAGTAGCTTGCACAATTTTTCAAATTTGCTCATGGAAATGAAAAATTTGCTTTACAATACAACTTTAAATGGTTCAAAATTTTGAAAAAGCACTTAAAATGGAATTTGCTTTTTTTAAATAAAAACTTAAAATATACATTATTCTCCTCCAATTTGTCTTATATGCACAGAAAATTCCAATATTGGGAATGCATGACTTCCAAAATAAAATAAAGAACTATCTTCTTGCTTGGCACCTTGGTGGTGGAGAGAGGATATGTTATGTTGAAGATTTCAAAATACCTTCATGCCCTCCAAACACTTTGCCACACATTCAATTAGCAGTCCAATGCTCTGTATTCTTGGGAAAATGCGCCAAGCTAGTCACAAGAGTCCAAAATAGAATGCAGCCACTAAGAACTTGAACAGCAGACAAGCGTGCTGAAGTCACAAATAGCAGAGAATAATTAAGACTCAGCTGAATTACTTGCAAGAAATTCCACGCAGCTCTTTATGACTCCACATGGGCCTGCCATGCAGCCAAAAAGGACTTCCACGCAGTCTGAAGTTTCAAAAATTGCAGAAATTTGCCAGAACGCCTTCACTCTAACGCCAACGTAAGCACCTTCCAGCGTTGATATACTCTGCAAATTTGCAGTCTTCTTGCGTCAGAATGTCAAAACGTCCACACAGGCTGGCAATTTATCAGAAACAGTGCCTAAATCAAACAGTACACAGTTCTCTAGCAATCACGCCCTTGCAAACTGACAGAACCAGCTACTATGCTGTCCTAGCAATGGTAAGACATAATGTTATGGAGGTTAACTGGCTGAAAATCAGAATGGAAAATAAAATGACCAATTAAAAAAATCCTTACTTTGATACCACAAGGAAGAGGTACAACCTGACTCAAGTGTCTAGGGCTTCTAGATTTCAAATGCCTGAATGTTCTATACCTTCCTCAATTGAAGAGAAACTTGTTGTCTCTTGTGTTTATTGGGCCACAAATCCATTCCATCTTGTTGGACAATGGTGACGTCAATGTCGAAAGAAAATGTGACAATGCAGTTGTCTTGATTGGATACGAGGAAGGAAAATTGCTCAAACTCAAGGGTGAGCTATTAGTTTCAATGAATTATGCTCATCTTGTTGAAGACAAAATGTCTTCAAACATGTTGTGGCATGCTAGATTTGGGCATACTCACTATAATGACATTCATGCGTTGCAAAAGAATGGTGTTTTTGGTTTGCCTATCTTGCTCGTAAAATTTGATGAAAAGTGTGAAGTCTACATTTTGTCCAAACATGCAACATAACCACTTCCAAAGTCATAGGGAAAAGTCGACAAAAAGTTGTAACTGGTTCACTCAGACTTGTGTTCTTTTCCAATTCTCTTAGCAGGTGGTTATAAGTACTTCATGTTGTTCATTGATCACTACAACAAAATGACTTGGATATAGTTTTTCAAACAAAAATTTGAAGCATTCGAGACTTTGGATTTTTTTTGAATGATGATTGAAAATGAAGTTTAAACCCACATCGAAACACTGATGACTGATAACGGTTGTGAATACATTTCAAAGAAGTTTGAATTCTATTTTGAACAAAATGAGGTCAAACATTATCTCACAGTTCCTCACACCACACAACAAAATAGAGTTGTAGAGAGGATGAACATGACTGTGATGAATATGGTTCGTGCTATGGTTTATTTCAAAGGGGTAACTCTACACTTTTGGGTTGAAGCAACTAAAACAATAATATATCTCTGCAACAGATCACCATCAACCACCCTTCAATTCAAGACACCATATGAGATGTGGCGTGGTCATCTTACTTAAGTGTGATATCTTTGGGTTATCGGATCCATTTGTTATGCATTGATTCTAAAAGGAAATAGGAATGAGTTGGGCCACATGAGTTGCAAATGCATCTATTTGGGATATTTTGAATCTTTCAAAGCATAGAGACTATATGATGATAAAAAAAGAAGTTTCTTGTGACAAGAGAAACTGTCTTTTGTGAAACTGCAAAGGACAAAGCCAACATTGATCGACAATTGAGTCGACTTGATAAAATGCAAAGTTTGATGTCTATAAAGAGAGTGATTTGGACATTCCAAATAGTGAGAGGGGGACATAGAATTGGGAATCAATTGATTCTTTATTGTCTCTTATACATGAGAATGAAACTCTTCCTAAAGAAGAAAGTGCAACTTCATTAGAGAATGAACATGGGACACAAAAACATAGGACAAAGTGAAAGAACTTCAGAAGATGAAATTGATTCACCTAAACCACAGAAAAAGATGCTTGAGTGGGCCATCTAAACATTGAATGATGTTAGATCTGATGGAGTTGCAAAAATATGCACTAGAAGTGCACATGTGTCTGCATCACAATCAGACAAGTTCTTTGAAGAAATTCAAGATAAGATTGAGAAGCTCACATTGAATGATTCTCCAGATGAACTCAATGTTGCGTTTGATTTAGAACTAACAGCGTTCGAACACGCTGAGAAACTTGAACCTTGAAGAAAAGCAATGAAAGATGAGTATAGTGCACTGGTAAAAAATGGGACTTGAAAATTGGTTGATCCTTCATACAGATGCAAACCAATTGACTACAAGTGGGTCTACCGCAACAAATAAAAAGTTGACGACTCACTTGACAAGCATAAAGTTAGGCTTGTCGCGAAGGGATTTGCTCAAAATAAAGAAATTGACTACAATGAAACCTTTGCACCTACAATAAAATGGACTACCATTCAAACCATGTTGGCTATAACAGCTCACAATGGTTGAAAAGTTCACCAAATGGACGTCAAAATTGCATTTCTGAATGGCGACTTCAAGGAACTAGTGTACATGACACAACCCGAAGGTTTTGCAGTAAACGGCCAAGAGCACAAGATATGCAAACATGAAAAATTCTTGTATGGTTTGAAACAAGCCCCTTGAGTAGGGTATGATAAACTAGCTGAGCACCTCTTGAATATGAACTTCAAATGTTTTGAGTTTGAAGATGCAACTCTTTTCGTCAAAACATTTGTATTTGTGGTGGTGTATGTTGATGATTTGCTCATCATAGGGAATAATGCACAGTACATTGCAAAGCTCAAATCAAAGTTAATGAAAAGCTTTGAAATGATTGATTTGAGTTATCTTCATTATCATTTGGGTAAGTAATTCAAAAACCAAAGTATATTTTCATCACATAGCAGAAGTACATTAGTGACATTTTGAGCAAGTTCAGAATGGAAGATTGTAAGTCTCTTAGCACGTCTATGGAACAAAATCTAAAATTGACATTAGAAGATACAACATGTTTGGTCGATGCCACTAAATATTGACAATTCATTGGAACTCTGATTTATGTGATCACAACAAGACTAGATATATTATTTGTTGTCGGTGTTCTTCAAGATTCATACAACAATCCACCTACAGTCATTGGGTAGCAGCAAAAAGAGTCCTTCAATATCTTAAAGGAACACAAAATGTTGGGTTCAAATACTCCAGGGAATGGGACTTTAAACTAGTTGGATATTCAAATTCAGATTATGCTGGTGATCATGAAGATGGAAAATCTTCTATGGGTTTTCTAATGAATTTGGGAACAACAATTGTCAGTTGAAAATCCAAGAAGCAATAAGTGTCGGCAATTTCTTCAATAAAAGCAGAGTATATGGTTATTTTAGAGTCAACCAACAAGATTTTTTGGCTTACAAGGTTCTTTCAGATTTGTAGGAATAACAAATTTTATCAACACTTCTTATGGTTGGCAACACTTCTGCAACATTGTCTTACAACAGAGCAACCAACATACATTCTAACAAAAGCACTTGGATGAAAAAAAATTGAAAAGTTCATAAGAATGCTTGGGCTCACAACAACCCCAATGGATTAAGGGGGGATGTAATATTATTGTACATAATATTTGTTTATTCGTAGGAGTAGTTGTAAGAATGCTTTTGTCTTGTAGTGGATAACTCAAGAGTCCCGCAAGAATATGAATGAACATCTTGAATGTGAAGTGAACAGCTATATCTTGGCTTATTTATTTGTATTGTTTTGCTCATTTCAACTTTAATCGTGAGAATAATTTTGGCTTGCACCAAAGATTGCTCATTGTCATTCTGTAAATAATATATCTAACCTGACAAGGACTTAAAGCTTATGGCATGGTTAGAATCTTAACTAGATTTCTACGGAGACCTAGAAACTTTTAAAACAATAAATTGGGCCTTTTAACAATTATATATAGAATTCGAAGGAAGATTCACCTGCAAAAGTGCATAATTGTAGTAAAGAAGAATGAAATTACATCTTGCATTCAGAGATAAACTCTATACATCAGGGCTCTTAAATTGGTTGCATCTGCCCTCCCATAGTTTTTCATTGCTTATAGTATTTTTCGCATTTCTTTCTTAACTTTACATTGACTAGGAGTCCTTTTAAATGCCTATACAAGGAGTCTTAACTATATGAACTTATTCTCGACTATTGCCTATTCCATGCTTTGTAGAACTTACTTTATTATCAACTCGAATAACATTTAATGCTGGTTGTTCCAAGGCATTCTTACTAGCTGCCACATCTTTGTACTGGTTGCAACCAAATCTAACTTTTGGGAAGATCAAACTGATTGCAAGTCACAACCAAATCTAACTTCTGGGAAGATCAAACTGATTGCAAGTCACAACCAAATCTAACTTCTGGGAAGATCAAACTGAACTTTAAATCGCAGTGGCTCTTCCTCTTACCATATTCATTGTATTTCGACAACTTCTTCTGCAAAGCGAGTTGCCTTAAAAATGTATCTTTTGGCAACACTTGTAGTAAATTGACTATCAAGAAACTATTCTAACTTGCTATAGTCTAGGCTTGAGTGCATTATGGAGACAAGGATTAAACTAACAACAAAATAAAAATCTAAGTTAGCTTGAGTAAAAATAAGACTTATTTATAATAACACTTGAATTGCAACAAGATTGCTTATTTACTTTGCCTTATCTTCTTAAGATTGCTAACCTTTTTTCTTTAGGTTTTTCATTTTGTCTCAAAAATAAACATTACATGCCTAAGCTGAATTGATTTTCTAGCTTAAGAATGACAAATGTAACGTGGTGCATATGCTGTACACTAAATGTATAATCATCATGCCCATACAATCTAAGTTCTAATGTAGAAGTAACAAAATGACATGTCTAATTGTGCTGTATAGGGTGGAACCAACTCCATGTCAACTTACATTTTGCTAAAGATGAAGACAAGTTAGGGATTGAGGCTTCTATTCTTAAGAAGGGAGAAATCAAGTGACATGAGTTCAAGACCTTAATTCCAACTTTCTCATAGGAAATCATCGATTTTCCACCATACTGAGAGGAGAAAACTATAGTTCATATATAAATCTGTAGCATGAATATCAGAAGTTCTTGGAAAAAATTTCAGAAGTTTCTTTGTTATAATTTTTATTAAATTCTGTCACATAAAACACACACAACTGCCATCTATGTAGGATCTTTGTAATGTAATTTTTATTAAATTCTGTCACCTAAAGCGCACACAACTGCCATTTATGTAGGATCTTTGTAATGTCCCTTTTAGGGCTGAAATTAGATCAAAGGGGTTTCCCAACAAATCCTAACAACAAAACAACAAACCCTAACACCACATGTGCAAATTCTGATTTAAACATATCAAACTCTAGCCAAACAAATATGAATTTTTGATTATTAATACTCCAAACCCTAGCCAAAAGGATGAATGCTGGAATTGAACAATTAGGGCACAACTAGAATATTTTAACCACAAATCTTCACTCAAATTTTGAATTATATTACCACAGTAAGTACCTTGTTTATAGATTTTTTTGATGCATATTTAAATGGAAAAATACTGCTAAAATTAGCAGAAAATTATCAAATATTTACAGCTGTAATTTGGGCATAAACAACCCTCAAGTAGGTCAATATAGACCCCAAAGGGGGTCACCCTTCCTCTAGGAGTAGATTGCTGCCCTCCCACACAGCCGCAGCCCTAGAAATCACAATAATCAATTTCCAAAACCTGTGTTGCACCCTTAACTGATGTTCGCTGCCCTTCTTGCAGCCCTAAATCAATTTACCAACCTTGGAGAATGAGTCCGTTGTTGCCACGTGCCAAGAATGGTGAATATTCTGCCCTAAATAGATAGAAATGGTGCCAAATCAGATCTAATGAAGCTCTCTGCAACCCCTGAATGAGGATGCCCTAGTCAAATGTAAGAGTTTCTGTCCTTACTCCAACTTCCATTGAGGGTTTCGTCCTCAATGGATAAGCATTTTCGTGCTCACGCTTACAATTTCAATTATCAAAATCATGCATGCCTTCGAAATGATCCTCCACTCTCTTTTATATCTATTCCCTGAAGGGGTGCGTTCCATTTTGAAAGGAAGACCTTTTTCAAATATTAAAAAGAACACTCCTTAATAATCCACTTAAGTGGTTTGGGTGCCCATGACCCTTGAAAGACCACAACTTAAGTGAATTTTGTAACAATAAAGTACTTTTACAAATGTTCTCAAGAAACCCAAAGTGTTTACCTTCTTTCTTTTTCCTTCAGCCCTTGGGAAACAAATCAAGGCTAAAGGTCTTCAATGGCTCCACGATCAAAAGAGGGACATGACAATCCTCTCCATCTGAAATTGCTTGCCCTCAAGCAATAGCAACATCCAGGGGGCTACCCGAACTATTGGCGTCACATCAATCATGTCCCTTGCCTCCTCCCATGGGAGGAAAGCCTCACATTGAAGCCTTTTTCTACTGAAAGCCTCACATTGAAGCCTTTTTCTACTATACCAGAAGAAATTTGGCTGCCCATATATGTCGGGAACAAAAATACCACATAGTGTAGTCCTTCCTTCTCCAAACGAAAGGTTGCCATGGCTGTACCTTCCGTTGCTAGGCATGGACCAGCTGTTAGTACTCTCCGAAATAGCCACCAAGCTCAATCCTTTTTCAAACAAGTGGCTGCCCTTGCTGTAGCTTTCATTATGGAACACATAACAGCTGCTAGTCCCTTCAAAATCGTCCTTTAAGCACACAATTCCAAACACCCTAAGGGCTGGAAGCTTCCTAAAAAGGGCTGTAATCCAATCTTCCACTCTTATACTCATGCGCTTCCTTATCTGGGAAGGAAATATCCTCAAGGTACTGCTGTGTTTAGAGTTATAGGGCTGTGATCATGCAATTTGAACTCTTCACTGTATGGGTGGGCTGTACCTTCAAAAATTAGGTACAAATCAGACCCCGTGGGGTTGGAGATGTATCAAAATAGTCATAATCCGGTCCTAATGGTGATCTTGCAACATAGAACAAATACATTAGTGAAAACAAGAGTGTTTAGCAATAGTTTCCCACAGACTTCACCATGCTTAAAAAACATGGTGTTAGATTTTATTCCCTCACGGATTCCCCAAGTTTTGTTTATGTTCATTCATATATGGCTGTAGCATGATATATCCTTTCTCCAAATCACTCCTTCCATGGTTGGAAGCGCTCTCAACTTGGCTACAAGCCATCCCTCAATGCCCGTCCTCCTGTAACCCTTCATTCTAGTGCAAAAGGTTCCACAAACAATGTTGTACTTGACATCTTGCCAAAAAACTTGAAGTTATTCACTTCCAACTCATCCTTAGGGAGTTCCCTCATACATCTCACCCTTAAAGATTATGCCATGAGTCTACAACTTATTTTAGAGAGGCTAGAAGAGTCATGAATAACATGAGAGGGAAATATGACATGGCTGTCCCTTATAGCAATCTCCTTTTGTATGTGTACCTTGGAACGGTGGCTCCTTGGGAATGTGCCCCCATACCCCTTAAGGCTCTCAACGTACCTTAAAGCTTCCTAATCAAACCAAAGGTATGGCTCACCAATGAAAGAAACAATTTTGAACAACCTTGGAAACATACCTTTTGTGTGGATACCTTGGTGAGGTGGGCAACCTTGCCATGATGCCCAAATGAATGTCCATTGTTTATCCTCTTGCTGCCCTTTCCACACATGCCCTCCGTATACATCATGAATGCATGAAGTTTGAGGGTTTTTTCCCTCTGTGGTGCTGCCCCTATCATGTCTTCCTCTTCTCATGAGTCGAGGATTATTTGTAGCCATCATACAAAATTTTCTAGAATTTATCGTCCTTGAATGGAGCTGGATTTCCACCAAACTTTTCAACCTTCTTGTACATGCACAGGGTTGACCCGATACACATTTTCCAGAATTTATCCCTTCACAGTTTTTTCAGAATTTTTGATGTATGGGACAATTTGTTTTTGCACAAAAACCTTAGAATTTTTTGAGTATGTCATGGGCCTATTCCTCATAACCATTTCCGATTTCCTTATTCCGTGCACCAACCGAATTTTCACCCTATGGAAGAGTCATTCTGAATCTTCAGTTTTAGAATTTACAATGTTGCTAAAACATGAAATTGAGGGGTCTTCAACATACCTTAGTGGGTGCCCATACTCAGATTTGGCCACTCACTTTGCACAAACAACACCTTCAAACATTCATATGTACATCATTGAGAACCAGAAAGAAGGAATCCATGCCCTTTTTGTTACTCCAATTGCCATTCATTTCATTATCACCTTCATGTGGTGGACCATGATGATGGCAGCATTGCCATAGGGCACTAACCAATATCCGAATCGCCATTGGCTCATTTTTTTGTATACGTTGCCCTTTATAATAGCTCACCTAGATGCCATATTAGTAAGCAACAATTTTGAAACACTCTCATACCTTTGGTTGCCCATAATTTGTCCACTCTTCGTGACACTTTCAATATCTTTTGCTTTGGAATTTAGAAATACTTCTTTCAAGGCATGCTTATCTAAAAGGGGTTGAACATACATATTTTGGTAACTGTTGTTTTAAAAATGAGAATGTGAGATTTACCTTGATCCTCACCAAACCATTTGCGTCCCATATGCACCAACAAACTTGGACTTGAATTGGAAAATCAACACATTTACAGCTGCAACTTGTGTTTTTGGCTTCAATACACATCTTAGAATGCCTCTTAGGAACATGCTTATCAAGATTTGGAGTGGTTTGCGTGCTCTTCAACATGCTCTTCACCCTATCTTTCCTTTCCATGACCCAAATGTCTTGCCAACCTCCTTGCATGGATGTCAAAGAACATAGAAGTTGTATGACAACAATACTAAGCTTGTAAGTCTCACTTGGATCCCACATCCATATCGGGAATTTGCAATTCCCCATCCTTAGACTCTTTTGGAGAAATTCCTTCCTCCATTTACTGTCCTTCATCTTGTCTTCATTCTTGGCATGATTTTCATGACAACCAATTTGTTGTAGGAACATAGTAGAAAGGTGATGCAACAAATTCTTGTCCTAAGAATAATTAAATTGCTCATCTTCATACATTGTTTTGAAAATTGCAGCAAACTAAAAATGAATAATAGTACTTGGAATCTTGGCTTTGACCATCAAATGCTCTCCATCATCATGCCAAATGGATTCTCCTTCTCCCTTTAGCTCATGCTCCAAGATTTCTCCTTCTTCCTTCACCACTAAGGAAGAAATCATAACACTACTCTCAACATGTGATGGCTCAAACTTTGCAAAGTTTGCATGAGGGTTCATTACTTCGAGGGTTGGGACAACTTCAACCCTGGATGCTTGACACCCTTAATGTAAAGCTTGCTCTTTCCCTCTTTTGAAGAGTTCTGATTTTTTTGATTTTCCTCCATTCTTGTCTTCCCCTTTTGCTTTTTTCGCTGCTCATGAACTTGTTGGACAACTTTTTCTTGCTGCCTCAAATTTTCTGATTTGTGAAACTCAGAAATTTCAACACTTAGTTGCCCCAAAGTGTTGCCTTTTTGCTGTTCAAAGGGCTTCAAGATACTAGTTTTCTACTGCTCACTAACTCCTTTCAATTCTGACTTTGTGCTCTCCTTTGGTGATGAATCCTTAAGGCAATTAGCTAGTGGCTCTTTCTTCATCACAAGGGCAGATTTCTTTGTGTGTTGACATCCCCACCCCTCATCTTTGTCCACTTGGCCATCATCTTCCTCCTTGGGAGGCTCATATAATGTCTCAATCATTGTTAGGCTTAGGTTGGTTTGTCTCAATATCTTGGTGAAGGGCCTGTGACTAGTCCACTTGAGTATTTACGTGGCCCTCTCAACTTCTTTGTCTACAATGTCATAGACCCCTGAGTGGGAGGTGTAATGTCTTTGCCAGGAACATTTGTGTCGTGGACATCTAAGACATCATCTAGGAAGGTGTATGATACTAAAATTTCAATGTCCCCACCAATACCCTAATATGCTATCCCCCTAAGCAAGTGGATTCATCTAAATAAGAATGCTGGAAAGTGACTTTGACAATGTCCTTTATTAATGGGACTAAGGGTAATGGTGAGCTAGTAATAAAGAGTTCGGGACAATTTATCACTATTGGCAATTCTATAAAAATACACATGTACATATATCAACTAAACTATTAAGAGGTGTTGTCCTTTTAGGAGAAAGATTCCTCAACAAGAACTTGTGTGTTGGTAGGTGGTCGTAGAGGCCATGCTCAGGGGCAACTCCTACTCCAAGCTCCTTGCAGGACTAGTCATCTTGATTGGAGTGTAAAGTGATGTGATACTCCTCATCATCCAAGATGCCAACGAATGCCACCTTCTTTTGAGCTCAGCCTTTGGCTTTTCCAATGACAACGACTTGGGTGTAGAGGAAGACTTGGCTGCAGGCAAGGAGTTGTCTACTTAATCTTCTTTCCAAGAAATGGCAATCCCAAATCTCTCCACTGAAAATATATCGGCGATGAGCTACCCCAATTAAAATTTGGAGTTGTTGCCCATCAAATTGGCCTTAGCTTTGTAAGACACATATAAAAGTATGGCAATTGCATGTTCAGCTGTAAAGAAGTGCATGTGCTTCATGCACGTGAATTTGAATATTTGCTTCGTCAAAAACTCTTCCCACATGTACACCAGGACCTTTGTTAGGCCATCATCATATAGAGATCACCCAACACGGATAAATGCACGTGACAAGTGTCAAAGAACACACAAACCATTCCATTCCACTTTTCAGGTATTGAATCCAACTAAGCCACAAGAATTGTTTGAGAAATAGGGTATAGATTCCATGAGACCATTCAAGCACCTGCCAAAGAAATGGCAACAAATATAAGTTGGTGGCAACAAAGTATTTGACAAGATGGGTAGACGTTAAAGCTTTACCTGTTAATACAACCAAAAGTACAACAAATTTCTTATATGAACATATTATAACCACATGTTGATGTCCCATGAATAAAGCAAGTGATAGGGGGGCCCACCATAAATGAGGTGATACTATAAATCATGGAAAAACTGAAGAGAAAGCATAGCGAGTCAACTGATTACAATCCAAGAGCTATCGGCCAAGCAGAAACTTCAAGTGAATCAATTATCACTACCATTTATAAGACTTGTGATGTTGAAAAAGAAGATTGGGTTGGGAAACTGCCAGCTGCTCTATGCACTTATAGAACATCTTTGAAAACAGTCACAAGGCTGAAACCTTTTCCGCTTATGTATGTACAAGAAGTTGTGGTGCCAAAAGAATTTCTGGTACCAAGTGTAAAAGTGGCAATGGAAAATCAGTTAAGCAAGGAAGAAAGGTTATGTTAAATGATAAAAGAATCTTTGCTCAATGGTAAGTTGGAACCATACAATGAAGATGAAAGTACTGACATGATAAACATATAAATAAAGTGCAGTTCAAACCAGGGATGCTAGCACTGAAATACATTGGAAAATTAAGCAAGAAAGGACAACAATAAAAAATGCAATGGGAAGGTCGTTACAAGATAATTGTAGTTTTTGACAATAGATCCATGCAATTTAAAATATTAATTGAGAGCTTAAAGCATTACTTTCATTATAGATAAGGAGTTATTAAATAGCCCAAAGAGGATGTTACAAACAAGGAAATTAACATAGCAGATTAACATTAAGAATAACCATAAGCTTAATAAAGTTTGATGGTAAACTTATGGCTAACAAACAATAGCTAAACAAACTATTAGCCAAACCAAATACAACACTAAGTGTTTTATGCTTTACGTTAGCAAATTATTCTAATACCCTCCTTTAATGATTGAACCGAAAACAACTCCAAGATTATCACTGTATTTTACAAATTTATATTTACTCAGAGGTTTAGTCATTATATCAACGCGTTGCTCAGAGGTAGGACAATAATAAAGACATATGTTTTCACTATTAACCAACTATTGGATGTAGTGGTGATGAACTTTAATGTGCTTTGTTCTAGCATAAAAAATTGGATTCTTCACCATCTTTGGAACACTTTGTTTGTCGCAAAATATAGGTGTGGGGTGCAAATTAATCAAGGTGAAGATCCTCCAGAATTGATTGAATCCACATCAATTCATGACTTGCATTAACAACTGCTTTGTACTTAGTTTCTATAGAAGACAAGGCAAATGTATTTTAAAGGTTATTCTGCCATGAAAATATTCTTGAACCAAGAGTGAAAACATAATTTGTTGTAGACCCTTTTGAATCAACTGATCGTGCCTAATCTGAATTAGTATAACTTGTTAGCTCAAATCAACATATTTATTCTATAAAATGCCAAAGTCAAGAGTGCCTTTGACATATCTAAGAACCTGTTTTGCAGCTTGCCACATTTTTCGAGATCTACTATCAACAAGAAATAAAAAGCTCTAGATACAATATTAGTTTTCAAAGGACCATGAAGATTTGCATGTACCAAATCTAACACACTTTCTACTCTTCATGCTTTACCAGTAGGAAAGGGTTGCCTAATCTGTTTAGCCTACTGACATCCTATACAAACATCTTGATTCTCTTGAATGGATGGAAGTCCATTCACCATTTGATTCTTGCTCAAGCCATTCAAATATCGGTAACTAAGATGACCATATCTTTCATGCCAAAGAGTATTAGTCGTCTAAATTGTTGTTAAAACATATTGTTCTACTGATTTAGGATCTACAAGTTTGTACAAACCCTTTTCCTTTATACCAATAACAAATGTTTCTTCATAATCTACTCATCCTTTTGGTGCATATTCCTTAGCAACAAGATGAAATTTATACTTAAGGAACCATTTGACTTACATTTTACTTTATAAATTCACTTACATCCAATGGACTTCTTATTTTGGGGTAAATCAGACAAAACCCAAGTTCCATTTTTTATTAGTGCATCATACTCCATCTTCATGGTGGATTCCCATTCAAGTTTTCCTTAAGCATCTGCATAAGCATTTGGTTCAAATATTTGTGAAACAACTGAATAAAGAGCAAAATTTCCCTGTTCATGACTATGTACCGCTTGCTTCTCGGATCTGGTGGATCTACTTTCCAATGGATCTGGAAGCTCATATTTTCGAACATCCTGCAGTGTGCTATAGTACCACTTTGGCCTTTTATGTTGACTTGTTGAATCACTGTTTGTTTCACTAGATCTTTCCATGGAGCTAGACTTCTCTGGTGTTTGCCTCTTTTAGCCCTGTCCCACTTTAGTACTAGAACCTGATTCACAATCATCAGTAGGAATCCAAAGATTGCTAGTATTAATGTGTACCATCTTTTGAGAAATACGGATTTTTATCAATTTATTTTGACATCTCTATTCACTATTACTTTATTTGTAGAGATGTCTAGTAACCTATATGCTTTGGAATTCTCATTGTAGCCAACAAACATGTACTTCTTACTTTTTGCGTCTTAACCACTCCTTTTTTCTTAAAGAATTAATGCAATAATACAACCAAAAATACGAAAATCACTTATATTAGGTTTTCTTCTTGACCATACTTTTTCAGGAGTGATATTTTGCACAACTTTACATGAACTCTTGTTTAAGATGTACACTGTAGTATTGACAACTTTGGCCTAATATCGAGAAGGTACATTTCTGCTTTGCACCATACAACGTGCTATCTCCATGGTAGTCTTGTTTCTTCTTTGCACTACATTTTGTTGTGGAGTGTAAGGAGTAACTGTTTGTGTATAACTTCTTGTGTGCAATATGCTTTGAATTGTTTGGAGACAAATTCTCCTCCATTGTCTGATTTGAATGCTTTGACCTTTCTACCTATTTGATTCTCAACCAGTGCTTTCCACGCAACAAAGTTGCAAAACAATATGTTTTTTTCTTTAGAAAAAACACCCACATTTTCTAAGAACAATCATTTACAATCAACAAGAAATAAAAAGCTCCAGATACAATATTAGTTTTCATAGGACCATGAAGATATGCATGTACCAATTCTAACACACTTTCTGCTCTCCATGCTTTACCAATAAGAAAGGGTTGCCTAATCTATTTATCCAATTGACATTCTGTATAAACATCTTGATTCTCTTGAATGGATGTAAGTCCAATCACCATTTGATTCTTTCCCAAGACATTCAAATGTTGGTAACTAAGATGACTATATATTTTATGCCAAAGGGTACAGGTCCTCTCAATTGTTGCTAAAACATATTGTTCTATTTTAGGATTTACAAGTTTGTACGAACCCTTTTCCCTTATACCAATAACAACTATTTTATCATTGCGTGTAGCTACCTTACATTTGTTTCCTTCCAACTTTACTACCAGTTTGTTTTCGGTGATTTCAATGATGGATAAATGATTCTTGTTCATATTAGGTACATATCTAACATTAGAAAATGTATATTTGTACTCATTATGCAATATGATTTGTGCATCCCTAGATTCCTTAATATCATGTATCCATCCATCACCTAAGAAAATAATTTTATTACTACTAGTATCTTCAATGAAATCTACATTCCAATCTTGATGACACTTGGTGTCAAGATGTTCTTGAGTTGAAGTACCAAGTGCAAGACTGTGATGCTGTAAAGGCAAATTCAATAGATGCTTCTCCTTTTGCTTCTTCTGCAACATTAGTATATCTAGACTTCTTGTTTGCATTAGTCACATCTTTTTGTCATTTTCAACAATCTTTCTTAAAATGTCCTAGTTGCTTGCAATACAAACATTTCCATTTTGACTTTTTCGATGCACTTACATTGGTTTTAGAAGTGTCATTGTTTGCAAACCATTGTTTTTCTTTGCCTTTTGATCATGCCAAGAATGCACTGTCTTTAGACTTGATGTTGAAGCAATAGAGTGTTTTTATCTTCTTTCCTTCTACATGAGAAGTGTTGACAACTTTTCAAAATCCAGTGTTTGCATCTTTGCGATCATATGCAATGACTCCACAAAAGAATTATATGATTGTGACAAATTCTGCATGACAAGGGCAATCAAGTCTTACTCATTCATAGGTTTATCGACTGCTTTTAACTGGTCACAAATGTCTTTCAATTGCAATAAGAATTCAGACATGGATCCAACTTCTTGCATTTTAATTGAAAACAAATTCTCTAAATTTAACACTTTTCTGGCCTCAAAAACCTGATATTTTGTTTCAAAATGTTTCCATAACTTTGATGCAATGGTTGTATTTCTCATTTTTGGTATCAAGTTATCAGTGATTGAAAGTTTCAACAACATTAAGGCTTCTTAGTGATGTTTATTATAATCATCGGGTTCATCATCTGGTCTATTTTCTTTAGCAATTACAATTTGATTAAGATTTTGATTCTCATAAATGGTAAGTATATTGCGACTGTATAAATGAAATTTTTTGCTTGTCAATTTTTAGGAATTTGGGAACAACAAATGTTGTGAACCAGTCATTTTGACCTAGATTTTCATTAAAACAATTAATTAGGAAAAATATAAAGACTTTTACAAAAAAATCTTTTGCTTACCAATTCTACTCTATAAAACTAGACAATGTTGTTAGTTTTTAGCAAAAAACTCTTTACAGTTTATGAGAAATTTTAATTAATCGTGTTTTGTAAAATTGCTTAAAAATGATGGAAACAATTAAATTTCAATTTTTATAAACAATTTGAGCAAATTTCTTGTTGCATACGGTGTTGTTGACTTAACCGGACAATGTGGCAAATTTTCAAGGGTCTTTGCCTTTTCGTTCACCAAATATGTAATTAATACTGTCCTTTTCAGGTTAATCTAGGCAATAAAATGATTTTTTCTAAAGTTTTTATTTAATAAACTTTTTAAATATTTTATTGTTGCCCTAATTTTTATAAAACTTGAAAACTTAGCCTTAAATTTTATAAAATTAAATTGACCAATGAAAGAACACCTGTGCAGCAGCACTGAATGGCGTCCTGGTTTGCATACAGCACCTCTTTTGCTGTGGTTTTGGCTTTGATCTGAGTTGATTCAGAATTTCAGACCAACATAGAGACTTTCTTCTCCCTCGGTGCCTCTTTAACCAGAATTTGTTCAGAACAGCAAACAACAAAACTGAATAAACTTTTGACCAGAGCCCTCTGTTCTTTACCAAAGCACCACTCCGCCGTGTTGCCTCCAGGAAGGTCCACACCTTTTTACACTGAAAGGCGTCTTCTCTTGGCTGCGTGCTTCAAAATGTTTCTCAAAACTCAGAATGACTCCATGTTCTCTTGGCTGTGTCTTTCTTTGAATGTCACACCCTTTCTACAACGTCTTGCTTGGCTGCGCCTTGTTTCCAGCAGCGAAGACAAAACAGATCAGATCAAAACTGAGCCTTGCTTCTTGCTGCTTGTCTTCTTATGCCAAAGTGCTTCACCTGGTTAGTAGATTGTTAACACGCCATGCCAATTCAGCATTAAGCCTTTCCAAAACAGCAAAAATTCTAAACCATGCCTCAATTACACAGGTTTGTCTCCAAGGGTCCAAGAAAGGGTCCATACTGGGTGCATTTATTTACCATGCTTCCTCCCTGATCAACTCTCCTCCCTCACAAAGATTTACTCCAGGTTCGTCCAATTGTGAGCTCTGAATACCATAAAAAATTAACCGAGAGCTTCAAGCATTACTTTCATTACAAATAATGAGCTATTAAATAGCCCAAAGAAGACGCTACAAACAAGGAAACTAACATAGCAGACTAACAATAATAATAAACATAAGCTTAATAAAGCTTCATGGTAAACTTACGGCTAACAAACAATAGCTAAACAAACTATTAGCCAAGCCAAATATAACACTACGTGTTATATGCTTTACATTAGCAAATTATTCTAATAGAATTAGCTGATAGAGATGGGAATCATCATCCTAGTCTAATTAATGTATCCAAACTAGAGACAATGCCACATCAGGAATGATATTGTTGGGAACTGTGTTGAAATAGATTAGATTCGAAATCCCAATCACCAATGAAAAAAGTATAACATCAATTGTTGACTGTTGACTAGATAACTAGGGCTCATCTGACCAATGTTAAAATTTGAAGTGTGGGTTATACTTTAATATGTAAGGGTTGTTAGAGCATTTTTCCTTTGATGTTGACTACTTAAATAATTATTTGTCATGAATTGAAAGAAAAAAAATTGGCTTAAATTTTAAGAGTACCAGGTTGGTGCTTGTGGTCTTAATTGAAAATAGAATTGAAATTACTCAATGTTATATCATGGAGTGGCATGCCATAGTGTTTCAATATTTTTTTAACAACTATTTTTAATAATGTAATAAAAATATTAATAAACCCTCTTCTTTACAAATTTAGATAAATATAAGTTACAAAAATAATCCATTGAATTAAATCATGAGTAGCAATGTGGGAAAATGTGGTAAAGATATAAGTGAAATTTTGTCATTGTTTCATTATAGAGAGACTTCATCTCATAGATGTATTTTCTTTAACAATATATGGTTCAAAATAAGTTATATTCATTCTTGTTATTTATCTACCATATTCTTTCCTCAAGTATAGTTCATTACAATGACGTTCATGACTTTTAACATCCTTTCTTAGGACCCATTGAATTGTGTAGACAATGCAAATTTTGTTTTGAATCCTTTTCACAGTGTGATTTTTTAGTTATCTTTGTTGATGCCAATCATTGCAAAAATCCAGGGCCTCTCCCAAGTAAAGTGCCTTTACAATCCATTGACTTTTCCCAAATTTTGGACTCTTCCCAATGAGGTTCCTTTGTAATCTTTGGATTCTTCTCAAACGAAGTGCCTAAAAAATTGGTTAAATATTATTTCGTAAATTAGGATTAACAATAGAAACTACATGCGATTTCCTTGTAAATTGATGAACATTTGGTTATTCGAGAGATTACTCAACAAAATTATAAACATCACAAAATGTTAAAATTGTTATGTGGTGGGCAACTTAAAGCATAGCTCTTTATTAAAAGGATTAATTCTACCATCCCTTTTCGGTTGATGGGGAATATTAGAGCATGATTTTTTTTATGAAGTGTATTTTAAATGTTACCCTCCTATGACAAGCGAGGAGGCATTTGAAGGGCACCAATGACATCAAATTAAATTCCTGCATCTAACAATAATAAACCCCTAAAAAGCACGACATGAGGGTTGAAATGCAAACAAGGCTGCAGAAAACTCGCCAGCTCTGTTGGCATCCTACTGTTTTTCAAACATCGCTGCTTGACGATTAACATAAAGACAAAAGGCTGTTAACATGTACATAGGGAATGGCGGCTGATGGACAAAATAGCTAACCAAGGGTAGGGATGCACAATTTGAGGCCCAACAATAGCCAAGGGTGTCTATGAATGGACACTACATGTCAAACAACACATCATTCTTAGACATTGATCTACAATAACCAGAAGGAACTACCTAGAGTGAGTCTCGATCTATTGATTGGCGACCAACAGTCAGAAATGACAATTGATGACTGAAGATCAACATCTATTTGTTGAGCATACCAAAAGGCATGAGAGTCACTAACAGGTGAAAAGATAGGACAATTTAAAAACTGCCATGTGGCATTGAAACTAGGAGAAAAAATAAAGTTGAATGCCGAACATTTTCAAGCTTGCAAAAATAAGGTAAGGATCCCCTATTTGCTTCAGTAGCTTAGTCGAGACTTGTAGAGGTGAGAGAAATCATTGGATTGGCTCGTTATGGGTTGCAAACCTATGAATAGTCCATGGTAACTGGGAGACGTGTATCCTGGTCCCTGGGATGGGTCTCGGGTATGGAGATGCGTCTTGGAGATAAAAAGATGCCTATTGAGTTTGGAAGACTTCGTTTGAAGTCTCCCACATCTTGTATTGGTGTCTCTTAAAAAAAAGTCTTCTGCCTTAAAATTATATTTTATTTTTTTAATATTAAAAGTCAAAACTTTAAAACCTAAAGGTAAAGTTGAATAATACAAAATAAAATATTAAAGTTAAAAACATAAAAGTTTTCAATGTTATGAAATAAGAATTTCATGTATTTTAATTTTTCGTTTTCATAATTTTTAATATATTTTTTTTTAGATAGATACTGGGGTGGATGGGACCCCTCCCTTTATTAATAAAAGAGATTACACAAAAGGGCCAAGCGAAATAGCCATGGCCAGACAAAACCAATTACAATAAACAGCGAAAAAGCCACAAGAAAATTAAATCGAAAATTTTCAAACATCCAAATACCGACAACAACAAAACCTTCAGTTAGTGGGAAAATAGTCTAGAAGATTAACTGTCTTGCCCTTTTTACCTTTTTTCTTTTTTTACCTGTGTTGCAGGGATACGCCCCCTAGCCCCACGCCTCCTGTTCGGAGACGCCTCCGGCACGGGGACGTCCCGGGTACTCCCGGAGGCGTCCCGGAGGCGCCCGCCGGCGTGCCGGAAACGTCCGGCAAGCCGACGGGCGCCTCCGGGACGCCTCCGGGAGTACCCGGGACGTTTCCGGCGCGTACCCGAGGTATTCCGGCAGAAAAATGGCGAATTGTTTTAAAAAAAAACCCTAGAAAATCCTTTAAAAAAAAACCCTAAAAACTAAGCAACCCTAAATGTAAATCCAGTCCGAACCCAACGTATAGAAATAAAATAAACATTTAAGTATAAGTTTACATTTAGATATGGACATCTAGTTTCTTATACTTTAAGTTATATTTTATTTATATACTTTCAGGGTGTTTGAGAGGGGTTTCGGACTACTAGGAGCTATAATGCAAATTCTAGGTTTTGGAGGATCCTGTCATATTTCAGAGTTAGTCAGATTCCAGGGTTTCAAACTTAGCCATATTTCAGGGTTTCAAGATTTCAAGGAGACATCATAGGAGGTATGAAGGCTGCATGAAGGGATGTATGCGTGATAGAATAGTTTGAGAATATCTCTGGCAAAGTGCCACAAGCCGATCCCACCCCATTCCCTGTGCACCCCTTAAGGCATGCACTCGTGAGATTCAATGCACCGATGAGCCCTTGTGAGAGAAAGTGTCAGTAAATGATAAAGTTGAAAAATAATGGGAGTGGCATTCATGATTTTGTGGACAATCGAGATGATTTATTCTAGATTTGAATGTACATCTTGTCTTTGAAGTAATGAATGAATGAATATTATATATTTTTAAGTGTTTTATCATTTATAGACAAATATTTTCACACTAAGTAGTTTCAAGTGTTTTACTAAAAAAATGAGTAATATATATATATATATATATATATATATATATATATATACAGACGTACCCACGACGTATCCAAATCAAGGTTTTTGAAAAATGACGTACCCGCGTACCCGAGACGTCTCCGTATCCGTACCCGTACCCGTACCCAAACAACATAGTTTTTTACCTCTTGCCACATTCCTTGTTTGGAGTTCACTGCAACCAATTGCATGTCATGATTTTGAAGTTCTGAATTTTTATTTGCAAGTAACTCTTTGTTTGAATCTGAACTTTCAGATTCATGTCCTCTTTTTACTCCCCCTATTGTTTTTTTGAAGGGAAGATTCTAGGCTTTTTTTATTGCCCCCACAATTAACTCAACGTTTTTATCAGAAACAACTTCTTTCTCTCTATCTCCAAATTTTTGCATTTTCCTAAATTTATGGCTTTCGGAAACACTTTTCAGTGACTACTACTGGATTTGGAGTGCTCCATTTGCTCAAGGTTGACTTCTCCCCCTTTTTCTTCCCTGCTTTAAAACGCCCCAAGGGACAAGAAGCATAAATATGACCTGGTAATTTGCAATTATGGCATTTGAATGATGTATTCTCACAATCTAAAGCTTGAACATGAACTTCGCCATATTTCAATAAAATTTTCAACAAAACTCTTTTACTCAGATCAATCTCGACACAAATTCTAGCAAAAGTGCACAGACTTGTTGTAGCCCTCTCATGATTATTCTTTAAAAAAGACCCCAAAGCATTACCTATTTCCTTATAAGCATGCCAAACACGCAAAGGTAGGTTAGGGAGTCAAACCCACACTGGATCTTCATTATTGAGAGAATGTTTGGATCAAACTCCGGAGATTAAGGAGTGATAAACAAACCTGCATTACCTCAAAACCAGGGGCCCTCCGAGAGGCATTTTTGATAATCCTTATTCTCACTAAAATGAACAATAAAAAAACCTTTATAACATAATTAAATCTCACATGGGGTTGACCAAGTTGCATAGACCCATTGATATAAGGCAATTGAAGAAGGCCATAGGCCATTAAATCTATAGATAACTACATCTTTAATCAAAGTATGATAATACTCATCCACTCCCTTATTTAAAATCTCCACGGAAGGTACCTCCTTCGCTTGTTCTACAATATAAGCTTGAAGTGGAGAGGGGTATTTCATAGAATTTGACTTGGAAGCGGCACTTCTGATGGCTTTTTTGAAAGTTGCAGGTTTGGAAGAGGAAGCTTGATTTAATCCTTCCACACCTCCCTTCAGTGTTGAAGCCATGAAGATGAGCGAGTCTTTACCCAAATGATAGAAAGACAACGGAAGAGGATCCTGCAATTCTTTGACCTGTTGCACCATGTATTGAAACTCAATTGGGGCACTTAAAGACACTGCCAAACTTAGTTTTAAATCTTTCACAAAATCTGTCCCTTCTACTTAGCTGCGAATTGTTTTTCTTGAAAGAGATTTGACCAAGATTTGAAACCTTGGGTTTGCCTCCTTTGCATCTTGCGGATATTCGGAAGCTCCCTCACTAATAACAGTGTCATCTTCAAATGCTTAAGATAAGAATAATGCATTCCTTGGTGTTGTTATTCGTTGTGGCAACACTTGGCCTTCATCATCTAGCTTGACATTCTTGTGTTTACCCTCCAACGACTGATCTAAAGTGGTCTGAGCTTGGGTTTCTCTGTGAGAGAGTTGAATGCAGGAGACCAATCTTTTGTTCCAAACGCTCCCTTGTCCACCAAGACCAATCGCCAATTCAACACCTGAAACACCCTTTCCTCCCGACAAACAGTTCAGGAAAAATCTTATTCTGGGCAGAAAACCTTTGACACTTGTCCAAACCGCCATCAAAATCTTTGGCCTCTTCCACCATTAATAGCTTATCTTTTCCTTCAGATCTTAAAGCTAAGTGTGGCGAACTCTTATCGTCCCTCACCACCAGCTCTGCTAAGCCATTGATTGCGGGGCTCTTTTCTGTATTGATCGACTTGTGAAACCCACCAATGCTGCTGTTGCTCCTATCTCTGGCAAATTTGACATGGCCATCTAGCTTGATCGCAACTCCCCCTAGCGTCGCTGTCGTCGATCCATCCCTTTCTGCTAAATGTCTACCGCTTGAAACCCTAGCACTTGCCATTCATATATTACACATTTGCCCACTCTTTTAGAATTATAATTTTTAATATTTAAATATTATTATTTTATTTCTTTTTCCGTCTACAAGTACCCCCATACCCAATATTTGAGAATTAGTGCCCCCATCCTCGTCCCTTTACCCGTTTCTTGCCGAATATGGTGAACACATATCTTGTGAAAGGACAAAAAACACAACAAGATAGAACAGTGATTGAGCATGAGGCCCAACCTTTCCTAATAGTAACGACTGGCAAGAAAATTCATTCTAATACAGATATTAGCATCCACTGGATATAGAAAGATTGCATTTTGTTAAGACAAGTTATGCGGGTTGAGCTAGAACACATGCTTTGAATGATTACAAGGTATCGGAATAAAAGATAATTGACATACCTGTGGTAATCAGGGATCTACCTTCCATGCAAAAAAATCATTACTAAAGTTTTTTTGGGTAAGAGTTCAATTATCTACTTGCGGCAAGATTTAAAAAGTGGCCCTAATTTATTGTGCAAGATATGTAGTTCGCCGAAAGATGAGGAAAAGGTGACCAATAGGCATAGTTACCAAGTTCGGCCGAATCTCGGCCAAATTTGAAATGATCCGCATTTTTTCGGTCTCCCAGATTAATGCAGATCATTTGGGTTTTTGTTTAATATTAAAACATAAAAAAGTTAATAACCCTTAAAAAAAACCCTGTCGTCTAATGCAAGCCCTAAAAAGTGCGGTTGCGAACCCTAAAACACCTTATTTATATGTAGTGATTGGGCAGAAGTGAAACAAAGTGAAGAGGTTAATCTTTTTGTAGTAAGATTGAAAGCAACTTCATGAGATTGATGTCGAAGGGCAAGAGTTTGGTGGCGAATTGCAAACAATATTTTGGATTCAAGGCAGGACGTCAATGACAAAGTTAGAGGGAGACATGGTACCAACGATGGCGAGCATAGACAACGGGGGAGTGGTGGCATTAAGATCAGAGCTTAGTTGAGAGTCGAGACTCCGAGACACCAGGCGAGCAACTAGCGATCCAACCAGTGGATAGTCAAGGCAGCATGAGGTAGGGTTCGCGATTCTCTCTCTTTTTTTTTTTTTTTTACTATTTAGACTTTAGCCTTTAGGTTTAGGTTTAAATATTTAGGGTTGAAAACTTAAATGTTTAGTTTTAGGTTTACGTAAATTTATTTAATATTAATTATTATTTTTATATTTATTTATTTCGTATTTTTATTATTCGATTTTAATTTATTTTATAACTATCATTTATAATGTAAAATATAAATAAATTATAATTTATATATTTTTAATTTAAATTTTATTATTTATTCGATTTTATTTTATTTTATAATTAAATGTAAAATATAAATGAATTTATATTTAAATTATAATTTATATTCTATAATGTTTGTTTTAAATATTTTTATTTCTTTATATTTTTTTTAAATTTTTTTATTTTATTTTATAATTAAATGTAAAATATAAATGAATTTATATTTAAATTATAATTTATATTTTATAATGTTTGTTTTAAATATTTTTATTTCTTTATATATTTTTTTAAATTTTATTATAATATATTTGCATAAATATATAATAAATTTTAAATTTAAAAAATTAAAATAAAAATAAAAATAAAAATATTTAAATTAAACACTTAATTATTATTTAAATATTTAAAATAAACATTATAAATTATAATTTAAGTATAAGTTCATTTATATTTTAAATTATAATTATAAAATAAAATAAAATTTATTAATAATTTCTATTTTTTTAATTTCTATTTTATAATATAAATAAATTTAAACTTTGTCTATATATTTAATAGTAAATATTAAAATTAATTAAATAAACCTAATAGTAAAACTAAATACATAATAAAATCAAAATTAAAAGAAATATAAAAACTAAAAATATTTAAAATAAATAATAATATAAAAGTAAAGTGAGAACTTAGAAGGCAAGTGACTACATTTATCATAATATTACTATATATATATATATATATATATATATATATTTAAATTTGTCATTTTATTTTTTATAGTTCACTTAAAATTAAATTTAATAATATTATGATATGTTTGGTATTTGCTACGCTCACCCCTACGGTCTATGTTTTTTTGGCATCCCATAGATAGCCATATAGATTTGAGTGTTATATGTAATATTGGTTGACTTATCAATACTAGATTTGTTTGATTCCTTAGTATCTGATATTTGGGTTTTTAGTTTAATTATTCTTCGTCTGGATCAATGGGTCTATGTGTAAGACAAATTAATGATTTGCAAGTTTTTAAAAATAAACACTATTAATTATTATTTAAAATAAACATTACAAATTATAACTTAAATATAAATTCATTTATATTTTATATTATAAAATATAATTATAAAATAAAATAAGATCTATTAATAATTTTTATTTTATAATATAAATAAATTTAAACTTTATATTTATTTATTTAATAGGAAATATTAAAATTAATTAAATAAACCTAATAGTAAAACTAAATATATAATAAAATCAAAATAAAAAATATAAAAACTAAAAATATTTAAAATAAATAATAATATAAAATTAAAGTGAGAGTTTAGAAGGCAAGTGACTACATTTATCATAATATTACAATTTATGATATATATATATATATATATATATATTTAAAATTTATGTCATTTTATATTTTATAGGTCATTTAAAATTAAATTTAACAATATTATGGTATGTTTTATTATTTTTTATAGTTTTATAAATGTGTAATAAAAAATGTTTATAAAACTCTTGCAGGGGAGCAAGCTGCAAAGGACAATTGGCCATTATGGCAAGTCAACCGCTTGAGAAGAAATACATTATTCAGTGAAACGCGAATATCAAAAACATGTAATGCATTATTTGTGAATCAAATATCACATGGACTATAAGAATGGTTTGGTACCATTATATTGGAGGCCCAAATGTGATTATTTGCCCAATAGCGACGGATAACCCTATGTATGCACCATTTGTAAGTCAAATTTGACACAAATATGAAATGAAGATAGTTGCATCAACATCTGAATCTTTAAAGAGGACTAAAATTCAACGCAGTCTGACATAGTTTGGCTCATTTTCTAGCTCAAGGCATTCCCCATCGTCTACCCAAGCCAACGAAAGTGCACATCAAATGTCCCACTCTCAACCTTCTTTGAAAGTTATGTCAAAGCTGCAAGAAAAACATGAGATATATAGATTGGTGCCCCCATTTTTTAATGCAAATGCTATCTCCTTCAATGCTCTGTTTGAAATCCACATATGAAAGCAATGGTAGATAGTATCGCCAATTTCAAGAAAGGGTACACAATGCTATCTTTTGAAAGCTTAAGAACTGTTTTATTAGAAGAAGAGGTGACATCCATATCTAGTGAACTAGATAAAATGAAAAGGCACTGGAAAATATTAGGTTGCATTGTAATAAGTGACAGGTGGTCTGACACAAAGCGAAGGTCTCTCAATATATTGACTCAATGTCGTAAAGGTTTCATGTTTATCAAATCCATTGATACAGACAATGATGTGAAGATTGCAGATTTCAATTTCAAATGCATTGAATCTGCTATTCTGGACATTGAAGAAGAATATGTTGTTCAAGTTATTACGGATAATGCAGCGAATTGTAAAGCAACAAGAGAACTTCTAATGGACAGGTTTTCTCATTTGTTTTGGACTCCATGTGCAATTCATGTTTGGATTTTTTGTTTGAGGATCTTGCAAAGTTGGAGTGGGTAAATAGTGTTGTCAGAGAAGGGAAACAAATTTTCAAGTTTATATCTAATCAACACTTGACCTTGAGCTTGTTTTGTTCATTTGTAAAGTGTGAATTTATCTCTCTGGTTGAAACAAGATTTGCATTTAATTTTATCACTTTGCAAAGGGAGGTGGATGAGAGAACATCATTGAAAAGAGTTGTAGTTAGTGAAGAATGGGCACAATCTAAGCATTCTAAGAAAAGTGTTGCAAAGGACATTGAGAGAATTATTTTGAGTAGTTCATTTTGGGAGGGCGTTGAGAAGACCCTAAAGGTGTTTGAGCCACTTGTCCAATTGTTGAGATTGGTTGATGGTATGAAACCTTGTATTAGTTTTGTATATGAGGGCATGGAGCAAGCAAAAGAACAAATTAAAAAAGTACTGGCAGGTGAAGGTGATGAAGTTCAACGTATTTGAGACATTGTGAACATCCAATGGAACATGTTACATCGACTTATACATGTAGCATGTTGCTATTTGAATCATAAGTTGATAGAAGTGGATCATGATGCAGATAAGGAGGTAAATGATGGTGTATTGACAACAATAGATAGGTTGGTTCAAGATGAAAATGAAAAGGCTAAGATGATAAGGCAGCTGACTACATTCAAGAATAAGGCATGTTTTCTCGCAAGAAAACACATGAAGGCATTGTTAGTATGGATCACCATTTATGGTGGCATACGTATGGTTCTTCTACTCCAAAGTTATAAAAGGTTGTCGTGCGTGTCCACAAGTGTCCTAGTGCTTTTGCATGAGAAAGAAATTGGAGCACGCATGATTTGATCCATATTAACAAGAGAAACCGATTAAGAGCCAAAAAACTAAGATCTTGTGTTTGTCCACATCAATTTAAGATTGCTTGAGCATAATCTTGCAAAAGAAGATGACAATCTCCATCTTGGAGAACCATCATTTGAAAGAGTTGAGGAAATTATTGATAGTGTTGATGACCGTGATAGAGGATTTGCTGATGGTGCTAGTGCTAGTTTTGATTTTGAAGCGGGGTTTGATGTTGCAAATGTTTGAAACTTTTAAGTTTTATATCAATTTTGAGCATAGGCTCTAAACTATGAATATTTTGCTTTATTTTAATGTAATGCAAGCTTGAAACTCTTATGCATTTCTCAAATTTGCAAGTGTTAAATTAATGTTTATGCTTTAGTAGATTGAAATATTTTGCATATATATATATATATATATATATATATATATATATATCTGTGTGTGTGTGTGTGTCTTTTCTGAACTGGATTGAACCGGATTTTTTTTTGAACCTTTTCAAGAATTCCGCATTCCACATTTTTTGGCCTTCCGAATGGATTTGGATTTTCAAACTTTGTAACTATGCCCATAAGGCATTGCAAAAACAGTTCAGATATAAATTTCTAGTGGATAGATGTGTTGGTGAACAAAAGGCAACTATGAAAGAGCATGGGGTTGATATGAATGTCTTGAAAAGTGTGCCATTCAAGGAAGTGACTGAATTTGCATTAGCCTTATAGTTTTTATCTACCACGAATTATGAGATGCCATTCTGGTGCATCAGGTACATCCAAGGCAAATTGGAAATTGCAGGGAAAAAATATATTTGAGCTGAATTTGTGACTAAGAAAATGAATAATTGATTCTATAAATGTTGTTTGCAGGGGGTTGGACGCTTTACATGTGCATTATATTTGCGATTGCTATTATCCATACTTACAAAATTTGATAGAGAAGACACTGTTAGGCCATCAATGTATAGGGTCATTGATTATGTTGATGTTCCAAGGCCCTAAGATAATTTTATAGAACCAAGAAAATTTGGCAAACTAATTCCTATTTAAAACATGATTGTGTAAGTGGTAAGAAAATGAAAGACAACATTGCAATTGAAAGGGGAAGCGGCTGTAGACGAATCAAATAATGCCACCACCAGCTTAGTGATTGTGCATGGCCACAGCAGCAAGCAGCAGAGCAGGTTCTGGTATGCCTTCTGCTAGTAAGTCTTTTAACCGCCTTGGTTGTGACATGTTTACAAAATCCATGACATGTATAGAAAACCTAAGCTCACACACGTTCCTAAACAAACATGGTTGTTCAGCAAAGGAGAAAGTTTTGTGAACAATTGAGGAACATGGAGGTGTAAGGGCCTTCACATCAAACTGAAAAGTAATAAAATTACAGGGTTGCTATTGATGTTGTGGATTATGAATTGGAGCCAACACAAATTAATGTACCTCTTAGTGGTGAATTTAGTGATTAGGTTGCATCTTTTAGTTGATTCAGGTGACTGGTACTAATGGCAGTTTGAAGGAAATGCTGGATTTTGTGACACAATATAAAAGACCGTCACAATAATGTTTTGATGATTTTAAAAAAAAGAAGTAGTTGCTATCAGTGCCAGCAAAAACTGTAAATTTTATGAAAATTTAACATTGATAACCAGAACGTACTGCAGAGACAAAGATTTGATTACTGGAGCGGAAGAGCAGAAGAAGAAATTCAAAGAAGAGAATGAGCAACTGTTAAAAATAAAATCTACTGTTGGGTCAACTAGATAATACAATTATTTGCCAAAAAATAGGAAATGCAGAACATGGTAATGCTTAGGGAGGCTGTGGATTTCCATAATGAATATTTTTCTGTGTTGCAGGGATACGCCCCCCGGCTCGATGCCTCCTGTTCGGAGACGCCTCCGGCATGGGGATGTCCCGGGTACTCCCGGAGGCGCCCGCCGGTGTGCCGGAAACATTCGGCACGCCGACGGGCGCCTCCGGGAGTACCTGGGACGTTTCCGGCGTGCACCCGAGGGATTCCGGCAGAAAAAAGGCGATTTAAAAAAAAAAAAAAACCTCAGAAAACACTTTAAAAAAAACCCTAAAAACTAAGCAACCCTAAATGTAAATCCAGTCCGAACCCAACCGTATAGAAATAAAATAAACATCTAAGTATAAGAAACTAGATGTCCATATCTAAATGTAGTATAAGAAACTAGATGTCCATTTAGAAATGGACATCTAGTTTCTTATACTACATTTAGATATGGACATCTAGTTTCTTATACTTTAAGTTATATTTTATTTATATACATTCAGGATGTTTGAGAGGGGTTTCAGACTGCGAGGAGCTATAATGCAAATTCTAGGTTTTGGAGGATCCTGTCATATTTCAGAGTTAGTCAGATTCCAGGGTTTCAGGGTTTCAAACTTAGCCATATTTCAGGGTTTCAAGATTTCAAGGAGACATCATAGGAGGTATGAAGGCTGCATGAAGGGATGTATGTGTGATAGAATAGTATGAGAATATCTCTGGCAAAGTGCCACAAGCCGATCCCACCCCATTCCCTGTGCACCCCCTAAGGCATGCACTTGTGAGATTCAATGCACCGACGAGCCCTTGTGAGAGAAAGTGTCAGTAAATGATAAAGTTGAAAAATAATGGGAGTGGCATTCATGATTTTGTGGACAATCGAGATGATTTATTCTAGATTTGAATGTACATCTTGTCTTCGAAGTAATGAATGAATGAATATTATATATTTTTAAGTGTTTTATCATTTATAGACAAATATTTTCACACTATGTATTTTCAAGTGTTTTATATATACACAGACGTACCCACGACGTATCCAAATCAAGGTTTTTGAAAAATGACATATCCGCGTAACTGAGACGTCCCCGTATCCGTACCTGTACCCGTACCGAAACAACTAGATATTTTTAGCTGACAGCAGACCTGAAGTTTGGGCCATAAATATTACAGAAATTGTTGGTCCTAGCCATGATAAAGAGAACCAGTGGGCTAATAAGGGAGACAACTTTCAGGATGAAGACTAGAGGAAGCAACTGAAACACCACAGAATGTTTTTCTGCTCCCTGCAGATCCCCCACAGGACGAATTGAGTGAAGAAAAGAGTTCTGCTGTAGAGATGGCTGCAATGGTTACTGGTATGAGCACCAGAAGCGCCAAACCCACCTGCATGCAGCAAGTCTAGCCAATCAGGAGACTATTTCTGTTTTGGGACAGGTAGGGTAGTGTAGGCAGCATAATGGGTACTTGGTGCATTTTGCATAAATATTAGCTTCAAGTAACTTGCTAGACAATTATGTTAACTAATCATTATGTGTTTATTTGGTAAGAGTATCACCAAAATAACCCTTTGATCATTTTTATATGGACAAGTTTGAAGTAATGAAATCATCTATCAATTGCAATCAATAACCATCATTTACTTTCTTCTCGCCATCTATTATTTGCTGTTACAGACTGCTGTGAATTTTGTTTAGTGTTGTCATTCTCATAAAACTGTCAAGAATTTAGATAAGGCTGAGTGCATTTTATTAGATGTAGTGCCATTTTATTTGTGTGATGTGATATTGGATGTCTCTGCATGTGGGAGAGAGATGTAATCTTCTTAAGAATAAAAACAAATACTGCTTGGTCAAGGACGACCTACTGTTTCTTATGAATGCATGCAAAGGAAAGCAACAGATTTCACTTGCACCTGCCAAAAAAACAGAGAGATGGATAATACACATGCTTGACATGGAGGAAGGAAGCAACCAAGACTTCCAAGACCACAAAAAACAGAGCATCAGGGTGATTAACTTCCAATTCCAAGCAAGGTGAAACAGGGGCTCAAGGGAAATTATCTTCCAAATAACTTATCTTTTGTGGGGACCAAAAACCTTCCCGTTGGAGACATATGATCCAAAAAGGTTCCAAACATGTTAAGATATATCAAATCTAAGTGTGGAAGTGGGGTGAAGTTGTAAGTACCCCGAGGAGACTAATAATTCTAGTTTCTGAGACCCTAGAGGCAGATTTGACAATCCTGACACTTGTACAAACTTGCCAAGATGTGATTTTCTTCTCTCCATGGAATTTCTTTGGCCTTGGATGTTAGGAGGGATTCTAGAGGGAGTGCTTTGCTTCCTTTTAGGATTACCCGACTTGAGCCCCTCAGCTCTAGACACTCCCCTGATGAGCATTATCAGTTCCTGTATTGATCTCTGTCCTGGGCATGATCAGAGATATTTGATAGGACCATCATCCAGTCTTTCTAACTTTCTTCGGCCCATGCTCTTTGGGGTTCTTGCTTCCCCAACATGGCTATTTGTATTGGTACCTTAACCACATGGGCTGAAGCTTTCCTACTTTGGGTTTACCTGTTGTTTATTTTCAGTGCTTTAGTTCTTTTTTATTTAGGCTTTGATCCTAGGGTCCTTTTACCCCAGCACTTTCTATTGTAAGTGGATGTATTCTCGAGTCTCATTGACCTACGTTTGGTCATTTGTGAACATTAATATAATATAATTTATTTTTTAAGAACTAAAAGGTGAGTGTTACTCAGATTGTTGGGGAGTGTCTAGATGTAAATTGGGGAGCTCAAGGAAGAAGTAACTGAATCACCCTTCTAGACATTAAATAACATTCATCCGCACACCAAATGTATTTGTGCATGAGCTCTTGGAAACCTATGACAATTAAATGACATTTATCCCCACACCAAGCACACAGGTTGAGTTGAGCAAGTGGGAAGGGGTTGCAGCTCTTTGTGGGACTGAATTGCAGATATCTCCTTGATTCAAGAGGCATCAAATATCTCTGTAAGCATTTGCAAGATTTTCATACATATAAGGGAATATTGTGTTTTTTGTGGACTTTTTATATGCCAAGAGGGTTTCCTCATAAATATGGTGTCATTGTGTATGTTTGGATGTTATTTTTTTCCTTGCTTTCATTTTTTCATTGTTATGCTTCAAGTGAGGGGTCAGGACAATTGGGTTTCATAATATTTATTTTTCCAGCAAATGTGTGATGTATTCCAGCAATTTTTCTATTGAATTAGTAACACAAATTCATTAGTTCTGAATATGCATCTGTGTTGAAATCTGCCACAGAAATAAGCTATGCAATTATAGATCACCTGTGGACGGAACAAGGAAACCAGGAAGTATTTGTCATTGGATGTTTAGGACAGTCCTCCTTTCTCTGTAGTGCGTGCTACAATCAATGCACCTATATCTGCCACCGTCTCATTCAGTACTTGCCCTCCAAAATCATGGTATGTTGGGGCTTTGAACGCTGGACCAACCACAGTCCAAGGTGTCAACAATTGCCAATAAATAAGGGGACTTAAAAATGGAAATAAAAATTTATCACCAAGTGAAGTTTAAAAAATAATAACATTAATTTAAAGACAAATGCAAGTTAGCAATCACTCATCTGACCGTGTTGATTGGTTTTTTTGTTGAAGTACGAATAACTTTCCAACTGCCCTTCTTGCTGCATCGTGTTGTCCTTGTTCCAACCAGAACTTCCAAGTCCTGTTTGAGAATTGAGAGTAGAAGGGCATGATACATGATTTTGATATAACTGAAGGACAGAAAGTAGGAGACAAGTGGCTGAAGGGTACAGAGATGGAGATAATGATGTCCTCTGCTCTTTTTTTCTGCCTCTGTATGCTCCGTTTTGTCAAAGGTCTCTTGCAGAATGATCATATTGCTCAAAACCTCTTCTTGGGCAGCTATGCATGGGAAAACGTCACGGCCTGGTATCCGTGCAAGAAGGAACTTGAGGCAATTAATGTCTCCATGTACTTATGTACTGCAGTACTTGTGTACTGCAGTACTTGTGTACTGCAATACTCGTGTATAAACTTCTTCTCTCTTTTTGCTTGCATTGCCATGCTTCATGTAAAACCTTTTCTTTGCAGCTGTGCCATTCTGAAGAAGAGGACAGAAAAAATAAAGCTGTTGGAAAATAGAAAAAGTTTAAAAATATTCTCGGACCCTTAACTGCTGAATATTTCCAAGAAAACAACTGTTGTTAGGGATAGAGAATAGAGAAAAATGGAGAAGATTGGTAGAAAATGCAAGAAAATCAGAAGAAAGCAAGTAGAAAGTAAGCTTGCAAAGTCATTGCAGATGTGGGAGTTAACCAAGTTGAGCCAATCACTCGTTTAGCCTGACTTGGACTCACGAGTACTTGGTAGGATTCATAACATCTAATTATTGTGTCTGTATGTATAATTTTGTATGTATGTGTTGCATGCAACGCATTTTTGGGGGCAAATAACAGGTGTTGTGCATCCCTTGGTTAATCTTGCTATTATATACTTAAGTCTGTGGGTTGTAGTAAATCTGCTATAAGATCAACCCGTTTAGGGGCAGCCCTTGGATCTCTTATAAATCTGCTAGAAAGATGAATGGAATGCTAGATGCCCCTATCTTAATAAGTTGGTGGAGGTCAAAGAGTTATGGTCCTATTTCTTCATTTTGCAGTTTGTTGGTGAATGGAGCAGTTATATCCAGTTTGTTATTCTCGATAGAAATGAAGGTGTATTCATGAATATTTAGTAACTCATTCTACTCCATCTTAATGGACTGCCCCTATTTAATTTATTTACAAAGGAAGGCCAATTTTTGCATTCAGTCACAGAGTTGAGTGCATTGATGCTCATGAGTGGGATGTGTAGCGTTATCACCATTCCTTCAGCTGACTGATGGAAAGGGAGGAAATCTGTGATCTTAAGGCCTGTATAGCCCCCCCTAGGTGATTTTTTTTTTCATAATGACTACTGTGAACCCTAGATAAGTTTGACCATCTTCATAATTCTAGTGTATGGGATCCTTGATGGGAAACATTATATGATGAACCCCTAGTCAGCACAGGTATGCCTTTGATTCTCTTGAGGAATGTTAGGATTTGACTAATGGGATCTTCTTGTTTGCCTAGTATGGATGTGATGACACTAAAAATTGTTTTGAAGCAATTTGGAGAATTCTATGCCATTTAGATTTGATTAACAAGATCTTATTTTTTGGGTTCTTGCCAGTTGATGCATATATCCCAAGAGAATATGGGCAAGTTAAAATGGAATTGTGCAAGGTTGAGCAGTTGACCTCACAAATCAAATGCATGCCCCTTTGTGCAAAAAATGCTAGTCACTGACAGCACCTAATGTGTGATTTGAACCTGCTACGCTACCCTAATAATCCGTTCTTCTTTCAAACTTTATGCTTTCTTTTCAGAATGTATATATCCCTTGAACTACAAGACCTAAGCCTCTCTTCTCTCTATCTGATTTATAAAAGCAAATTTAAACAGTGCTATGTTTCCATGTTTATAATCCTAAACTACCTCTAGGAATGGAAGGAGAATTGAAACCAGAATCCAGCTCCTCAGAACAATGAAAAATAAACCGTGTCTTCATTTTCTGGTGCAATAAGGAGATACAAACTCTCTGCTTCAGCTCTATGCTGCCTAGGTGTATTTACACTAGCGTGTGTTTTAAGATGTTGAGTTGAATTCTGTTTAAGGAATGCTATTATTTTTTTGCTCAACCAAATTTAGTATTTTTTAATGATTAGACTAGAAACAGCCGACTCTACTTACAAGTTTTATGATGCGTTGGATTGTCTTTAAGGTGTCTAAACAAACATAATTGAAATATTTGTTTCCAGGCAGCAGCAAGGCACCAACGAATGCTCTTGGGGCAGAAAAGTTGTGGCAGGCATTTTTTGTTAATCCAACCGAATGGTGGGACAACAGAAAAAACAAGGTAAATAAATCAGTAGTCACATCCTGCTTCAAGAAATTTAGGAAGTGCTCTTCTGTTCTGTAATTTTCTTCTTCCCCGCATTGATATTGTTCACTAAGTATAAAGGTAGGCATACTCACAAAGACAGTGAATCTACAGAGGAATCCAAGAGCTCCTGATTTCAAGCACAAGACTACGGGTGAAGTACTGTGGATTGAAGGTTATAGTAATCCTTCCTGGGTTAAATCTCAGTTGGACAAACTGGATGAAGTGATGGAGTCTTCAAAGCAATTCACAAAGCCTCATCAGTCATTATCATCATTTGAGGATAGAGATTTCCGCCTTTTCTAAGGGTTAGCTTGACTGTTAGAGAAGGAAAAATTGACTTGCAACTGCAACATTGTATCATGGGCAGGGAAAATTTTAAGTGGTGGGTGTTTTAAAACAAGAATAGAAGAGTTGGGGAATCTTTCCATTTCAAAATGTATGAAATCTATGTATTACAGGTTGATATTAAGAAAAACTAACGTTAGTTTTAAAATTTGTAAATTTTGGTGAACATCTATTAATGTTATGTACATTTTATATAAAAACTGCCACGTTTTTTGATTATTTTTCTAACTGGCTAATGTAATTTTTGAAAAATTTGTGGAAAGGCAGTTAATTGGCCAAAAAAGGCGATAAACAATTCCCTGACTGTATGCTGAATGTGAATGTATTTACAATCTTTTGTGGTGTGTAGCTTAACATTTTTTTGGGTCAACATTAAGATCAGCTTATCTTTCTTTAACAAGAAATTACACGGTTATTATTTCCTTGATTCCCTGTCTGTATGTTGAATTTGAACGTGTTTCCAATCTTTTATGGTGTGTAGCTTAGCATTTTTTGGGTCAACATTAAGATCAGGTTATCTTCTTCAATAAGAAATTACACATGGTTATTATTTGTTTGAGTTTCCAGAAACTTCTTATTTTTCTTTTTGATTTGATCATTAGCTCAAAGCGTTTATTGTTACATGTTCTCTGTGAAATTTGTGTCTTGTTTTCATTCAAAATGTATGTTGAAAACATAGGTAAACCACACAAATGCAATTCATCATTCTTGGTAAACACAGTTTCTCAAGGAGTGGCAAAATAATAACGATTCGAGAGACGCTCTTCTATCCTTATATAGTTAGTCTGACTTAAGTGTAGGATAATTTCACCAATCATTCTATACGTGTATGTGAAATCCCAACTTTTCAGACTTCATGAAATGTGCTGAGCTCTAATTTTTTCTCATTTCTCAGATGTTAAAAGGAAATCTTGATCTATGTTTGGAAGCCTGGTTATCTGCATTGCTGAGTTAAGGGAGGATTTAACATTTTCTTGTGCAAAAGATAAGAGTTTTATTGATCAATGGCGTTATGCATTTGGAATTGTGATTTAACATTGTCTTGAAATTTCTTCACGGTTAGAGGAAAGCTATTTTTGCGGAAGGGGAGTTGAATGAATGAATGAATGAAAGATTTTAATGACGTCCACGAGGCCAAGCAGCCTAAGGGACCTGGAAAGAAACCCTCAAGGTAATTGTTCTTGCTCTTCGGCTTAATTCATTAAATTACTCAGCAAATAAAGCTTTTCTTTTATATCTTAGACAATTTTTTAAAATGGTATCACAAATTAAAGTTGTCGAGCATAGTAATAAAGTTTGCTGGTTGTTGAGTGTAGGAAATTAACTCTTCCTTGAAATAGATGAATGATATTCTTTGGTTTTCTAGGAAATCAAGAGAAGATACACAATAGCCTTGAAAAACTATCAACATTTTGTGCGCTGCCTACGTGGTGTACTAAGGTGACTTGCTATACGTCTTTTTCAAGTTTGTACAAGAACTGCTAATATCGTATATTGAGAAGATATTGTTTATAATATGTTGCGTTAAGTAAAAGCCCTTTTGCAACTTTCATAGGTTATTGTAGTAGGCTCTCCAGAAGTTATCAAGGTGATTGGAAATTTAGGAATGCTAAAAGGGGGCCACCTCTAAGTACACACAAAATCCTAGAAAAAGATATTTGAATATGAAATTAACAAAGGGATGGGGACGGGGTAGATAGATGTATCTTTGTACTAGTTTCTTACTCAAATGTATTTTCTAAGATTTTTTTCAACTGTTATATAGGTTTAGTCTTGAAGGAGACTATATGTCATCACTTAGATTTAATCGGTTATTATTTTTTGCTGTTTCGACCAATCAAAATACTTTGTTGTGCTTAAAAATTAATATAACTTTTCAAAAGGTAAATGGTCCTCCTTTTTAAGTTTAGAAATAAAATATTATTATACGATATATTGATTGAAGGAAATATTTTTGATGTTATTCACAACGTCATGTTATTTGAAGCCACCAGAATATTTACAGGGAAATGCATTGATTACCAGGAGGTTATTGATGCTTGTAAGAACTGATGTAGAATGGCACAAGTCATTTTATTATTTTACTATAATAATTAATTTTTGCAAGATGGGCGGCTTGTCCCTGTCCGCTGCCACTTGCCCTTGTTGTCTGTCACTTGCCCCTAGTCGTCTTTGAATGCAACCGCCTTCCAAATTGGATTTTTTACTTTGCATACACATACAAATATTAAGGATTTGTTTGTGGGTTATTAGAGAGATTTAGTCCAGCTTGCCCTTGACATTCTAAGAGCTTGCAAGAAAGTAAAAAGCATCAAGTGAATGGTCCATACTTTTTCCATAGTTGCAACTTTCCCCTTGATGAGCTCCTTGTCGAATCTTGCTGGACTCCCGTTGATTATATCACAAGCCAAAACTCCAATAGTGGGTAAGTTTTGAAGTTGTCTTGAAAAATTAATAAGAACTAATGGCACACCTTATATTATACATTCTATTCAGATGAATTGCATGTTGAAGACCTTAGGGGAATAGGCTGCTCTGTAATACGGGGCAGAGGAGGGGAATGAAGTGGTGACAGTGTTGGTGGCAATGGTGAGTAGATGTTGCCTCATACCCACATTTGCCGGAACCGCTTTAGTTATCACCATTCATAGGGAGGTGCGCATCTATCACTGAAATTTAGATTTCTTTTCCTTATGATCTCAAAATTGGACCCTAAAAATTTCACAGGGGACAGTGCATTTTATGAAACCTTGGTTTCATCACATCTTTGGTGGGCTCCGTTTCATTGGCCTACGTCGAAGATGTATCCAATGCCCATGCTTTGTTGATGGAGCACCCATCTGCATCGAGTCGATATGTGCACTGTTTAGTATTTTGAGAGGGTCATCATGAAGCATGTGCTTCCAATGGGTCCTCTTGTTTTGACAATGCAAGTAGATCATCGACAAAGGGACTCGTATTGTTCAAAATGGTTAGATAAAGAACATGTTGGTTCGATTGTTTTTGTCTCATTTAGGAGTTAATGTTTTCTTCTCAAAGCAACAAATCCATGAGGTGGCTCTTGAACTAGAGGCAACTCACCAACCATTTATCTTAGTGTCTCGTGTACAAGATAGGGCATCTATTTTATGTTTATGTGGGAGCTTATTCAGTGTTCCAATTTGATGACTACAAAGATAATGAAGTCATTGTAAATTTGCATGGGGGTTATTTGATTAAAGAGTGTATTTTATCTTTACTAAGAAGACTAATTGGGTTTGGTTGGTGTTTCGTGTTTGTACAATATTCCTAGCCAAAGTTTCTATTTCCTCAAATTTTTGATATATAACATACACAGTTTTGCTATCGCAATTTATAGGTGCATTTATTAATTACTTCCTTTCCTTTCAAATTTCAATTTAATAACATCAAAGTAAGGGATAAATTATTTTTATGAAAACTAGGGAGCTCACCTTTTACTTTTTTTTCAATATTGTTTTTGTTCTCAAGAGAAGTTATTATTATTAGATTCTTTTGTTCATTTTTTCTGTTTCTAGAAATAACATGAACCTTCACAAATATTTCTTCAAATTTCATATGTTTTTTTGTGGTACATAAGGTTTTTCAATAACAATTTTATTATGCCTCAATTGTAGTGCATAAGGTTTTTCTATAACAATTTGATTATGCCTCAACTACAGTTTAGGCAGCCTACATGTGAGCACATGTCATATTTCTAGCTAGGCTTAATTTGTAGACAAATTGGAAAGTCTTAAACTATCCAATATGATTTGAACATAGTTTGCATAGCAGAAATAGTTCTTAAAAGATAAGGCTTCATAAAAGATTTTCAAATTACAACTGCCACTACACAACGCTTATACATTCAATTTCATTTAAAAAAAAGCTTGGGTCTACTCAAATGTTAATGCTTTTCAATAAAATTTTAGTAGTAGGCCAGTTTCTTCTTATAAAAGATTAATATTTTAATCTATAGAAAAATTGTGCATCTTGTATCCCTAAAGAAGATGCATGAAGCTACATATTTTCACATTGATTGCCAATTCTATATGAGAAGGTAGTTAGGAGAAGATAGTTTCACTAGTTTGTAGGACGATTTTCCTAAACCAAATATTCAATTATTGGACATTGGTCTTATGGCATTTCTTTCTTTTGCACTGTGTATAAAAGCCTCCCTATAGTTCTAGATCAATAATTTGACAATTTATTATTATGTTGCTAATAGTTCTCTCAGTTGGTGTTGTATATGCTAACTCCTTTCCTTCCACGGAAATAATTCTAATTAAGTCTCCCATGAGTATAGTAGATGTCTATAACTTTGTTTTCCACTCTCTTATAACCTTCAAAATATTAGCTTCTTGCAAAGATTCTGAAGGTATATAAATGGAACCCTGTATATTGAATTCATGAATGTTGAAAATTCCCATATATCCTCATGTCTCAGAGTATAACTACATGTATTGCATTTGCAGAAATTGTAAGGTGGATGCATGTCTTGTCAATAGAAACAAATATTGGAGGCATATACATGCAACATAGTTGATATTTTTTTACGTCAAACAATTTCAATACAAATAATTTCTATTTCTAAAACATGTTATTAATATCAGCATTTACAAAATCCTCAAAACTACTTCTCAATCCTCCCAATCCTCCCATAGGGACTTAGCGCTATGCGCCCTTGTTTTACTATGTTTCACAAGCCCTCTTTTGAAGATGATGGGAAAATTAGGAAATGACAATATGAGGTACAAGGTATTTTCAAAATCCTAGAAAATATATTTTAACAGGGAACTAGAACAAGGATTGGGACTGGGGTAAGGGGACACATTCCTATGAATTATAAGTATTTTAAGTTCTTAAAAGTTGCAATGTATAGTTTCCACATTCTAGTTGTTTCTTGAGAACATATGTTATGGTCATAAAATGTTGATGTTTTGGTGCACTTTGAATATTTTTTTTTGGGATTAGTAAGCGATCTTTGTCAACAATTCTCTTAAATGTTTGAGGAGATGAGAATCAAGATTTAGGGTGGATGTTACACTTGTATATAGCTTGTAGTAGGTGAGTAAATTTTGCAGGAGATTGAATATGGCAAGTAACCAAGACAAATTAGGATAGAATATGAAGTAGATTTAGTGAGTTATATATAACAAGAGCAAATAGAGGAAGAGGAAATAGGTTTTTACATCTAGGTATAGAATAATATTTTTCTAAGGTGAAAATATATATTATATTTTTTCAAGATGAAGATATAGTTTATATTTTTTAAAGATAAAGAGAGTTTGGACAATTTATGTCCATGATAATATTAAAATATGGAGGAAGCTTGCAAGAGAAACAAGAAGCTTAGATGCACTAAAAAATAATTCATTTTAATGTAGGACCGATGTTGAAGAGCTAAGGACTCGTACCCTATTATATGCCATTTTAAGAGGAGACTATATTGGACATACTTTTTTTTTAATTTGTATAAGAAGTAATCTATTGAAGCCCTCACCCAAAACAATTTTTTTGAAGAAGGTACATTCAGACAAAAAAGGACTTGGTCAGGTGGTCTTAAGAAATCTATCAATCTAAGAATCTAAAAAGTCTTGACTTTACAATTTCACAAGAAGCCCTGTGATCCGTAAACTAGGTCGACATTCCACACTAAGCTTCATCAACACATATGTCATACTCATAACTCAACATATAATTGATAGATGATTGTTCTAGACTACTTTCATTGATACAACAAATATAAACAAGAACTGAAAATAAAATGTACATCGAATTGAACATAAGAAAGAAGCACAAGAGAAGACAAAGTACAAGATGAGCACACAATATGCCTTGGAGAAACCTAGATGTGGGAAAAGCTCCAATGGGTGAGGCAATTGCACTCCTCGTCCACTGTAATTCAACAATTATATACGTTACTCTCAAACATGGCATTCATGGACAAAGTTTTAATTACGAAACTATCCAAAGCTTCTACTCAAAATTGTTTTGCGATGCTTAGACACTTAACAATAATCTAACACAACTTAAACAATCTTTCATAGCTAGGAAACAATGAGATAACATGAATAAGGATCCAAACGTGTAAATTATAACGTGAATCCAACTTCAAGATTTCCCACTGACTTCTCCAGATCACCATTCCACAAAGGTTGTATTTATGCCCTTCCACTTGGAACCTGCTAAAGAATCTAATTGAACCATCAAAGAAGAGGGAGCATTTGCAACCACTCCCATTCCCGTGTTTTGATCAATGGGTAAATTGCCACTTTATGTAGATCGACAATACACTACTGTCACTTGCAAATACCAACAATTAGGAAACTGCCGCCTACAAATATCAGTAGTTTTGTCATCCTTGGCAAAACCCTTAGTTTCAAAGGATGCAAGTTACTGACTTCATCAATAGAAGAATGCTTGGACCATCCCAACACTGATATTACAATGACAACTTAACTAAAAAGTCTATTTTACATGAACAAACTTGAAGGAGTGTCTTTACATAGTGTTTATATACATGAATTACATAATTGAGTATAGTGGAAATGAACTGGACGACATGTCTTGTAAACTAGATCCATATTTTGGATCATGCCTCCCCAATTTTAGACTTTTAAATCCCTAAAAGCTTAAGGAACATTGGGGGTGAGGAAATCCACATCTTCTTTAGAATACCATTTGGCCTTACCAATAACTAAGCCAATGCTATTGCACTCCTCTTCTTGTTGTCCTCTCCTTCTGTAGCACAACCACTTCGTCCAATTCTAGCCGACTATCAGGAACAAGGTCTTCGATTGAAAGTAGCAACAACCCTTCATATTCATTGTCTAGCAATAGAAGGCTCAAAGAGACATAAATTCTCAACATTGACAATAGAATAAATCTTTATACGAGGAGACAAATCAAGTTTAAACGCCTTCTTGTCCACTTGTTTCGGAATTTCAAATGGACCATACCAAAAAGGCTTAAGCTTCTTGGTCTTATCTTGGAGTCTCTCTCTATTCAAGCACAATCATACCTTGTCTTCAACAAGGAAACTATGCTCAATCCTATGTTGGTCATGTGTTTCTTTGTACTTAGCTTCAGACTTTTCCAACATCTCTTGCACTTGGAGGTGAATTTTTTGAATATCCTCAATGAACCTTTCAGCTTTGTGGACCTTTGTAACCACTTTCTTACTTCATTTGTATGGTTGTCTCAAAGCAACATCAAATTCACATGGAGGTAATTAACCAAAACAAGTTTCAAAAAGAGTTTTTTTGGTAGAAGAATGTACCTCCCTGTTATAGGAATGCTAAATATAGATTATATTTTCTTCCCAAGTCTTCAAATGCTTCTTATTGTACCATTCCAAGAGTTGTACCAATGTTCTCTTCACAACTTTTGTTTGCCCATCGGGTTTGTGGGTGAAAAGTGGTAAACCATATCAACTTGGTATCCATCTTCTCCCACAATGTGGCCCTAAACTTACCAACAAATCTTGAGTCCCAATCTAAAACAATAGAACTACACAAATCAAAATGAACCCACACATTAGCAAAGAATAACTCCACTGCATCACTACTTTTAAGGATTTTCTTACAGAGAATGAAAATACACATCTTACTAATTCGGTCCACAACCATAAAGAGATAGTCATGCCCCGTCCTTGACATAGACAACCCACCCACAAAATCCATGGAAATACTCTCCCATGGCCTAGAAGGAACCAATAATGACATATACAAACCCAACTTCTTATAAATAGGTTTATTTGAACTACATAACACACATCCGCTTATGAACTTAACAACATCAAAATACTTATTAAGCCAATCAATAAATCTTTGCAAATGTGAAACAGTCTTTGTAACACTAAAATGTCTTGCAAATTTTGACGTGTGTAATTCCCTCATTCGCTGAATGCTTTCCTTAATAGGCACGCAAAACTTTCCCAACTTGCAGAGCAACCATCTTGGAGGTAATAATCTCCTTTGGGCTCAAATCCTGCACCTTAGGACCTCTTTGCTTGAAGAAATGGTTCCCCAAAAATTGCATCAAGCTCATATCTTTCTACATAAGACACACATAAAAGGCTAAAAAAGAGTTATGATGCCCATGGCTAAAAGCAAAGGTCTAGATAACATACTAGTTAATTTGTTAGTCACAACTTTCTTATATTTGATAATCAAATGAAATTGTTGAAAAAGTCCCATGAATTTATAATGTCTAGCTTGCTAAAGTTTATTTTATTTGCAAATATTGAAAAGGTTGGTGATTCGCGTGGACAATGGTTTCCTTACCCATAAGACAATGTTTTCATTTCTTGACCGCTTGGCCAAGAGTATATAATTCTTTGTCATATGTACAATAATTTAGAATTGTACCAATTTTTTTTTTGAATGGCAACATATGGGCTTACCTCTTTGTAGTAGGACAACCCCCATATCATAGTTACCAACATCCATTTCCACCTCAAAGGAAAATTACAAGCTAGGCAAAGTTAATACCTGAGCATGGCTAATCATGTGTTTGATCATATCAAATTCATCTTGTTGTTTCTTACCTAAAGTAAAAATCTTACCACTTGTTGTAATGGCATGAAAAAGTGTAGCTATGGAAGATAAATTCTCGATGGACTTCCTCAAATATTAAACTGCACCAACAAAACTCCTTGTTTTAATCACATTATAAGGATTCCAATTCATGATGGCCTCTATTTTTTTCAGATCAATCCTTAAATCTCCATCTCCAATCACATGCCCCAAGTAGACAAGTGATTGCTGAGCAATATCATATTTCTTTGCATGCAACACTAACTTGTTCTCTTTCAAAATGTTCAAAACTTGTTTTAAATGATCAACATGTTCATTAAAAGTTTCCTTGAAAACAATAATATCATCCAAATACACAATGCCATAGGAATCAATAAATGGCCTCACTACCTCATTCATCAACAACATGAAAGTAGATGTTGCATTGCACAATCCTTGTTTTACACTATTTTTTATAAATAACTAATTGAATTAAGAAATGTTTATTGTATATATGAGTGTAAAACCAAAAATATTAGAATGCTAAAAGATGCACAATATTCAACTATTCTAATTTTGACAAATTGTTAAATATGAAAAATTTCTATTTTGGAAAAATACTAAGATGGAATATACTTAGCTTGTACACTAATCTTTATTGATTGTTTTGATTGTTTAAATTTAAAAATAAGAAAAAGATATGTTTTTGCAGGGTCTGCATCAAAATTAGGAATATAAATAAAATCTAGATAGATTTTCTGGAAGTGGATGGCAACATAATGCGCCTACATCTATTGACCACAGATTCATCTCTATTGACTATGAGAAACAACAAACAGTAAAAGACATATTGTGCAAATCTAGAAATGGTAGATCAGAGGCATAATAAAAAGATGATTTTAAACAGTGTACCTGAGTTCATTGACCATAAAGTTGTCTAGGTTGACTATGCATACTAACTGATCGCTTCCCCTGTTGTGCCTAAAGATGATGATAAAGATATCATACTTAGGATTTGGCACATAGAATTCATTATTATTTTTCTCTTGCCTTTGAAACTCTTAGGGCACTTTGATAGCTTCAAATCCTACAAGAAAAAGATGGGAGTATAATGGGCTGACATGAACTCAATCACCCCTTAATGATTGATTGTTGCCTACGTATCTAATACTTCAAATAGATAAATCAATTCCACGTAGTTCTCCCACCTAGAATGGATATGAAATTATACTCCTTTAACTATGTGTATGCAACTAGAAAATGGATTCAATATTTGATAATGATAGCTTTTGACTTGCTTTAAAGGGTTCTTGACTTGGCTTATGATTACTCCTTATGAGTAATGCATAATTTGAGCAGAATATGACATATTTTCTCAATATGCAAAAGCATAGATTCTTGCACCAAGTGAATAACAAGTCAAGATAATGAATAACTCTTGAAATGTATTTATAGGTGATTTTTTTGACAATTTATTTTAGCTGACCTTATGAAACGTGTAGGAAGGCCCAAACAATTGATTTCAAATTTAGAAACTAGTCGTTATTTGACGTGGAACTTGACTGGCTAAAGTGGACAACAATGCACTACACCTATGTCTAACTATGGTGGACCTATCCAAAGAGATCAAAGATAATTGCCCTCTATTAGGGACAATTTGAAGGTGTTTTTAGACAACTTGAATATTTGACATTGAAATTTTTGTATAGTAGCGATAAAAAATAAAGGGTCGAGCCCACGTATAGATGAATGACTTAGAGGAATGGCGAATAAGATTCATGTATTTCAGCATAAGTCATGTGGTTTATGATGTGTCAAGAATTGACATTGTCAAGTTACATTTCCCCCCTTTTATTATAGAAATGAAAGTGCTAGAGTAAAGGAGAAAGTGTTGAACATAAGTGTGTACAACATACTTTGTCTTTGAGCATATATTTCAATTGTGTAGGGCACTCATTTTATCAAACCTTGCAACAACTCATGAAGTAGTTATTTTTATCATTTAAAGATTGAAAAAGATTAAGTTTGAAAATTAAAAAAGTGAAAAGAGAGCAAGAAAGAAGTACACTTATATGTAGGTGAAACCAAATTGCTCTATAACCTGTAATTGATAATGGATAACCGTGTCCCCTTATTGAAGTACTTAGAAGTTTGAATCAATGGATAATCGAGAGTGATCAAGTCCCAATTTTGAATATCTGATCAAGCTCTTGAGTTGAAAATATGTATTATCCCAACTCTCATGAATAGGTAATAGTCCCAAATGTACTAACCCAAAAAGGTAGAACCATGCTAAATTCACTAGAAGTAATGCCAAAGTCATTGAGTGTCACTAGACTTGAATGTACATCACACACACATATTCGAATCACATTGTTGTAGACAGATCTAGATTGTAATTTGCATGATTGAAAGGGAATGGAGAGTATGTATGCCCCCACCATGATTGCATTGCTCATAGACTTTGTTTTGAATTTACATATTTTGAACTTTGAAACTTTGAAAATTAAAAATTTGAAACTTTGTATTTTTTTCACTTTGAATAAGCATGAGCATGAATGAGCATCATTCCCCTTCTGAATATGTGTCAATGATATAGAGTGCTATGCATATTTATGCTTAATTGTAACTATACGTGCAACCTATAACTATTTTGCACATGCCCATTCATATGAATTAAAGTGTGTATAATTATGTAATTTGAGTCTTTGAAAAGTAAGTGCATAAACATGCCATACGCTCCCACAATCTGCATTGATGTATTAATATATGTCATGTGCTTGATTTTTGAATCATTTTGAATCTTTAAAAACTTATACTTTGTTGTAGAATTTGATTTTTACATTAGTTTGAATCTTTTAAAACCCGTACCTGTTATTTTTTTCAACATATATTTTGACCCAATTTTTTTCATGGAGTTTTGAATTTGTAAAACAAGCCCATTATGATGCCCCCTTTTGGGATGAGTTATGCAACCTACAAGTCACTCATTTCAAAATAAGAGTTAACTGTATCATGTGATAAATATTTAATCATTTAGTATTATGTCAACATATAGTAAAAGTATGTTATAATAGAATTGCAATTATCATTGAAACATATATGTAACATATTAAATGCAAGACATACAAAGTGTCATGTCTACATAGATTTAGCATTGAAGTACATAATAATGTGAATATATGTGAAGTAGACTATACCCTAAGAGGGCATGATAGGAATCATGGCACTATTAATCAAGCTCAACAATCACACAAACATAACACACAATAATATTATGTAATGTCATACAATAAGGCTAAGGGTCACATACAAGGGACATGTTTAAATGTTGCAACAAATAATGATTGCACACATAAGGCCTAGGGCCACAAGTAATGGATATGTTTAAATGTTGCACATACCAAACAATAATCTCTTAGAGATGCTCAAACAATTTACATACAAGGGTAAATGGCCACACACAATAAGCAAATAATATATAGTCTATCATGCGAAAAAGTAAAAAATATTTAAAGAGCATAGAAAAATAAAAACTAGTCTATACATCCACATGTATCAATGTCATAGTTGTTAGCAAACAACATACTATGTAGCACAATGTAAAATATTGAGTGATTTGTAAGGCACTTGTAATATATGTAGTTCAACTTTGTATTTTAGGTCATAGATAGATATAACCTTTTGTAATGTTATATGTAAATTTAGATACCCCCAACATAGGTATGGCAACTGAGTAGAAGAAAAGTCCAACATATGTAATGTATATCTTACATCACACTTAAACAAATTGTGAAATACATGTGTGTATAGTAAATAATATGCTATCTACTAATATATATGATAAATGACATGAAAAGAAGTAAACAAGCATCTCATGTCATACTTAGGTTATGATTTTTTATTTTTTGAAAATATTTTGAATGTTTATGTATTTTTGCAATACTATTTTTTTTTATTTTTTTATTTTTATATATATTTGGAATGGGAACTAACCTATGATACCATCAATGGAAGGATCATAGTGTGTGATGTATCATAGAGTTGAAGTCTGACTTTCCATGGATGAGAAATGTTATATGTAGATAAATCTGAATCTAAAAAATCATCAGGCATTGAATGACAACTGTCATGATCATTGCTTATATAATATGTTGCCACATTTGTCACTAGACAAGGTGAAGGATTTGGTAAAGTCTATTCCCTAATTGCCTTTGTTTGCTGTGGAACATATTGAATTATCTTAAGCGCTGATTTAGGATGCACTATAAGAGATTTATAATTATTTGAACCTTATGTAACATTTTGGTATGAACTTTGCTTCTTAAAAAGGTATACCTTTTTATTTTGATATGATTGTATATAAAACTCTTATTTAAGTGCCATAATTGAATTTGCATTATGCACTTGAATGGGTGCATTGATTATCCTTGTACTATGCTTTGGAGTAGGGGCCTTAATTTACTTTGTATAGTGATTTTGAATAGGTGCTACAACCAATTATGGTGGTGGGGGAGGTGAAGTTATCATTGCTTGTACAGGGTACTCATATGGGATGCCTTGAACTTTGATCACTTGATTGCAATGTATGTACTTGAGAAATCTATGTAATGTAGATGGAACTACTCAAATATTTTGTATCCAAGAGCGTCCTAATAACATATTCAAGATTTATGTGCTCAACAAAACTAGAAATCAGGTAGCCATTATTGTTAAACCAACTTGGAGAGGTAACACTATATGTCCCAAATTATTATGTGTATACCCATCAAATTGTCTAACTATTTTTTGCATGGCTTGTAGATCTTTCTCTATGTATCTTAGACTATAAATTAGTGTTATCATGCATGCATTTTTAATTGATCCACTATCAATCATGACACTATGAATAGGTTGTTGATGCATGCTCAAACAAAGAGTGCGTGCCTATCTAAA